>JADLZL010001973.1:0-235311 GCA_015844335.1 Chrysopogon serrulatus | reverse complement strand
TCTTAGCAATATGTAATATGTAATCGTAAGGGACATCATCTGTTGCACAATGTGTTACACCCATGCAAGCATGGCAAATAAGTAATGCTTAGTATCTTGGAATCAATTTAATATAATATGTGGCCTTTCAAAAATTCATATTACGATGATACGCATGTTGATTCCTCATCCATGCTTATTTACACCTTGTCGGCACAGTTCCTAATGATTGCTGATAGGCATTTCGATGTGCTACCTTCTTGTGGGTGTGCGATGCATGTGGATACGATTGGCGGCACTACATTGTCCACTCGTCCAAACCTCTGTGTGCTTGCTGCTATAATTGGCACTGCTAGTATTGCTAGAGAAGCCATCAATATTGCGTCTGAGATAGTTTGAGTGCTAGAAAGTGTGATATAAGGAGATGCAGCTCTTACAAAGGGCACCATGTTATCACTGCGATCGTCGAGACTCATGTAGATGAATTTGTTGTACTATTTTCTTACAATGATGGGGCGACCAAATCTTCACAGATCGCCATGACCTCTACAACAGACCCATTAGCTTCATGTTCCAATGAAGACACGAGGTTTCCCTGCTAGAAACTCTCCTCTGATCTCGTGGGAAGCGTGAAAACTATGTGTAGAATATGCTTCCTACTAAGGTGATCAAAGTGGATTGAGAGATCCAATTGTCCAATCGGCAAAAATAAATACTTAACGGTTTACCAAAGACTTCAAGCACCTTACGCCCATCACATTTCTCTACAAGATAATAGGCATTCCAATCGGCCTTGATGAATTTTTTGGAACCCTATTATGTGATTATTTCCTGGTGGGTACTCTTGAGAGTCATTCTTGATCCTTTTCAGGGAAGAACTAGCGTTAAATTGGCCTCACCGGCCTGCTGGATTGCCTCGCTATTTAGATCTGTCACCGCTGCTAATCTCGGATATGTGCAACGCGTGGGATCAAACCCATGCTAGTCTGTGAACAGAATTCACATTGTCACACTATTTATCGACTTTGATTTGCTGGGGAACAAGGCAAATAGCTCTACTACCATGGCTGATGCTAAGGAAGCTGATCTAATTGATCCAAGCAAAACAATGTATGTCCTGAAGCCTTGGGCCGATCAACATCCTGGTGAAATTTGTGTGATTATTGGGATGAGGGCAATGAACCGAGGTGCCGCAAGTTTAGAGTACGCTGTAGTATGCTTTTGGTGGATTCACATGAACCCATCAAAAAGACCATTGGCATCTGAATTGACCTTCTTCCTTCGAGAACTTCATGTGAGGTAAAAACTCCTCAACAAACTCTGAGATCTGGTATGAGGGAATTTTGCAAAACTATCCATAAATTAGCTTCTATTTGTGTGGTGTGCGTGGGTAACAAGATAGTTGTTGGCTGGGTGTCCTTATAATTAAGAAACCTAAGGGCTGGGTCTATTTGGATCCATTAGGACTAATCTTCAAAAACATCTAAAATATTGTGGTTGGTTGGATCCGAATGGACCCTTAAATGATGTTAATGTGTTGTTGATTGTGATCGATATATTATATTAGACATAATCAAAATTGATATGGTGTATTAGTAGCCAATAAGTGCACATGAATGAGGTTTTAATGTAGTGAATCTATATCATTAATGAATTGATTAGCAAGGATCACAATAGATATCACATTCCTAGGAAGCTTATGCATTCTTATAAAGAAAAATGTGAAATTGTAAATGCACGATTTAAATAGCATTTCCACTAACATAAACATTGAGTGGGCAAAATATATTAGAGGATTTTGGTACTAGGAGTAAAAACTCAAGATGTGATATTTTTATGGAAAATGGCAGAAATTGATTGCTCATGGTCATTTTGGTTCTCGGGCAAGTCTATATAAGCAAAGTCCCACAACCATACGGGCACTCAATTCTGTATAAGTAGAAAACCACAAAGCACACGAGCATCATCAAGGCACCAATACCCTCTACATACGAAAGCCCAGCCTAGAGCTCCATGGCGTGTTCCAAGAAAACTCTCGCTATTGTCGTTCTTCCGCTCCTTATGGCTCTCTTTGCCTCGACCATGCCAGCAAGCCAAGGCAGTCGTGTCCTATTAGGAGCGGAGCAATGCTCCAAATCTGACAACTGCAATCAACAGTCTTGTGGGGCGACGTGTGCCATCTTGGGGCTGAATGCTGTTGGGGTATGCAAGGCTGCCAGTGGGGTCTCCTCCTGTTGTTGCGTCCCAAAACCATCCGCCTCATTTGGCATCCATGACTAGTTTGTTCGCTGATTCATTAATTTCACGATTCGAGATGGAGAAACTGCATTTTTCTTAGCAATATGTAATATGTACTGTAAGGGACATCATCTGTTGCACAATGTATTACACCCATGCAAGCAAGACAAATAAGTAATGCTTAGTATCTTGGAATCAATTTAATATAATATGTGGCCTTTCAAAAATTCATATTACGATGATACGCATGTTGATTCCTCATCCATGCTTATTTACACCTTGTCGGCACAATTCCTAATGATTGCTGATAGGCATTTCGATGTGCTGCCTTCTTGTGGGTGTGCGATGCATGTGGATACGCTTGGCAGCACTACATTGTCCACTCATCCGAACCTCTGTGTGCTTGCTGCCATAATTGGCACTGCTAGTATTGCTAGAGAAGCCATCAATATTGCATCTGAGATACTTTGAGTGCTGGAAAGTGTGATATAAGGAGATGCAGCTCTTACAAAGGGCACCATGTTATCACTGCAATCGTCGAGACTCATGTAGATGAAGTTGTTGAACTATTTTCTTACAATGATGAGGCGGCCAAATCCTCACAGATCACCATGACCTCTGCAACAGACCCATTAGCTTCACGTTCTAATGAAGACACGAGGTTTCCCTGTTGGAAACTCTCCTCCGATCTCGTGGGAAACGTGAAAACTATGTGTAGAATATGCTTCCTACTAAGGTGATCTAACCGGATTGAGAGATCCAACTGTCCAATCGGCAAAAATAAAAATTAAACAGTTTACCAACCACTTCGAGCACCTTACGCCCATCACATCTTTACGAGATTACAGGCATTCCAATCGGTCTCGATGAATTTTTCGGACCCCTATTATGTGATTATTTCCTGGTGGGTACTCCTGAGAGTCATTCTTGATCCTTTTCGGGGAAGAACTAGCATTAAATTGGCCTCACCGGCCAGCTGGATTGCCTCGCTATTTAGATCTATCACCGCTGCGTATCTTGGACATGTGCAACGCGTGGGATCAAATCCGTGCTAGTCTATGAACAGAATTCGCATTGCCACACTATTTATCGACTTTGATTTGCTGGGGCACAAGGCAAACAGCTCTACTACCCTGGCTGATGCTACGGAAGATGATCTAATTGATCCAAGCAAAACAATGTATGTCCTGAAGCCTTGGGCCGATCAACTACCTGGTGAAATTTGTGTGATTATTGGGATGAAGGCAATGAACCGAGGTGCCGCAAGTTTAGAGTACGCTATAGTATGCTTTTGGTGGATTCACATGAAGCCATCAAAAAGACCATTGGCATCCAAATTGACCTTCTTCCTTCTAGAACTTCATGTGAGGTAAAAACTCCTCAACAAACTCCGAGATCTGGTATGAGGGAATTTTACAAAACTATCCATAAATTAGCGTCTATTAGTTCGGTGTGCGTGGGTAACAAGACAGTTGTTGGCTGGGTGTCCGTATAATTAAGAAACCTAAGAGCTGGGTCTATTTGGATCCATTAGGACTAATCTTCAAAAACATCTAAAATATTGTGGTTGGTTGGATCCGAACGGACCCTTAAATCATGTTAAAGTGTTGTTGATTGCGATCGATATATTATATTAGACATAATCAAAATTGTTCTGGTGTATTAGCAGCCAATAAGTGCACATGAATGAGGTTTTAATGCAGTGAATCTATATCATTAATGAATTGATTGGCAAGGATCACAATAGATATCACATTCCTAGGAAGCTTATGCATTCTTATAAAGAAAAATGTGAAATTGTAAATGCATGATTTAAATAGCATTACCAATAACATAAACATTGAGTGGGCAAAATATATTAGAGGATTTTGGTACTAGGAGTAAAAACTCAACATGCGATATTTTTTATGGAAAATGGCAGAAATTGATTGCTCATGGTCAATTTGGTTCTCGGGCAAGTCTATATAAGCAAAGTCCCACAAGCATATGGGCACTCAATTCTTTGTAAGCGAAAAAACCACAAAGCACACGAGCATCATCAAGCCACCAATACCTTCTACTTACGAAAAGCCCAAATTTAGAGCTCCATGGCGTGTTCCAAGAAGACTCTCGCTATTGTCGTTCTTCCGCCTCCTTATGGCTCTCTTTTGTCTCGACCATGCCAAAGAAGCCAAGGCAGGTCATGTCCTATTAGGAGTAGAGCAATGCTCCAAAACCGACAATTGCAATCAATAAAGTCATGTGGGGCGACGTGTGCCGCCTTTGGGGCTGAATGTTTGTTGGGGTATGCAAGGTTGCCGGTGGGGTCTCCTCCGTTGTTGTTGCCCCAAAACCATCCGCCTCATTTGGCATCCATGACTAGTTTGTTCGCCGATTCATCAATTTCACGATTCGAGATGGAGAAACTGCATTTTTCTTAGCAATATGTAATATGTACTCTAAGGGACATCATGTGTTGCACAATGTATTACACCCATGCAAGCAAGGCAAATAAGTAATGCTTAGTATCTTGGAATCAATTTAATATGATATGTGGCCTTTACGCATGTTGATTCCTCATCCATGCTTATTTACACCTTGTCGGCACAATTCCTAATGATTGCCGATAGGCATTTCGATGTGCTTGCCTTCTTGTGGGTGTGCGATGCATGTGGATACGCTTGGCAAAGACTACATTGTCCACTGCTCGAACCTCTCGGTGCTTGCTGCCATAATTGGCACTGCTAGTATTGCTAGAGAAGCCATCAATATTGTTTCTAAGATACTTTGAGTGCTGGAAAGTGTGATATAAGGAGATGCAGCTCTTACAAAGGGCACCATGTTATCACTGCAATCGTCGAGACACATGTAGATGAAGTTGTTGAACTATTTTCTTACAATGATGAGGCGGCCAAATCCTCACAGATCACCATGACCTCTGCAATGTACCCATTAGCTTCACGCCCAATGAAGACATGAGGTTTCCCCTGTTGGAAACTCTCCTCCGATCTCGTGGGAAACGTGAAAAACTATGTGTAGAATGTGCTTCCTACTAAGGTGATCAAAGAGGATTGAGAGATCCAACTGTCCAATCGGCAAAAATAAAAACTAAATAGTTTACCAACCACTTCAAGCACCTTACGCCCATCACATTTCTCTACGAGATTACAGGCATTCCAATCGGCCTTGATGAATTTTTTGGACCCCTATTATGTGATTATTTCCCCGGGTGGGTACTCTTGAGAGTCATTCTCGATCCTTTTTGGGGAAGAACTAGCATTAAATTGGCCTCACCGCCACCGGATTGCCTCGCTATTTAGATCTATCACCGATGCGTATCTTGGACATGTGCAACGCGTGGGATCAAACCCGTGCTAGTCTATGAATAGAATTCACATTGTCACACTATTTATCAACTTTGATTTGCTGGGGAACAAGGCAAATAGCTCTACTACCCTGGCTGATGCTAAGGAAGATGATCTAATTGATCCAAGCAAAGCAATGTATGTCCTAACGCCTTGGGCTGATCAACTTCCTGGTGAAATTTGTGTGATTATTGGGATGAGGGCAATGAACCGAGGTGCCGCAAATTTAGAGTACGCTGTAGTATGCTTTTGGTGGATTCACATGAACCCATCAAAAAGACCATTGGCATCCGAATTGACCTTCCTTCTAGAACTTCATGTGAGGTAAAAACTCCTCAACTACCTCCGAGGTCCAGTCTGTGGGAATTTTGCAAAACTATCCATAAATTAGCTTCTATTAGTTCGGTGTGCGTGGGTAACAAGATAGTTGTTGGTCGGGTGTCCGTATAATTAAGAAACCTAAGATCTGGGTCTATTTGGATCCATTAGGACTAATCTTCAAAAATATCTAAAATATTGTGGTTGGTTGGATCCGAATGAACCCTTAAATCATGTTAATGTGTTGTTGATTGCGATCGATATATTATATTAGACATAATCAAAATTGATATGGTGTATTAGCAGCCAATAAGTGCACATGAATGAGGTTTTAATGCAAAGTGAATCTATATCATTAATGAATTGATTGGCAAGGATCACAATAGATATCACATTCCTAGGAAGCTTATGCAATCTTATAAAGGAAAATTTTGAAATTGTAAATGCACAATTTAAATAGCATTACCACTAACATAAACATTGAGTGGGCAAAATATATTAGAGGATTTTGGTACTAGGAGTAAAAACTCAACATGCGATATTTTTTATGGAAAATGGCGAAAATTGATTGCTCATGGTCAATTTGGTTCTCGGGCAAGTCTATATAAGCAAAGTCCCACAAGCATATGGGCACTCAATTCTTTGTAAGCAGAAAACCACAAAGCACACGAGCATCATCAAGCCACCAATACCTTCTACTTACGAAAGCCCAGCCTAGAGCTCCATGGCGTGTTCCAAGAAGACTCTCGCTATTGTCGTTCTTCTGCTCCTTATGGCTCTCTTTGTCTCGACCATGCCAGCAAGCCAAGGCAGTCATGTCCTATTAGGAGTAGAGCAATGCTCCAAAACTGACAATTGCAATCAACAGTCATGTGGGGCGACGTGTGCCGTCTTGGGGCTGAATGCTGTTGGGGTATGCAAGGTTGCCGGTGGGGTCTCCTCCTGTTGTTGCGTCCCAAAACCATCCGCCTCATTTGGCATCCATGACTAGTTTGTTCGCTGATTCATCAATTTCACGATTCGAGATGGAGAAACTGCATTTTTCTTAGCAATATGTAATATGTACTCTAAGGGACATCATGTGTTGCACAATGTATTACACCCATGCAAGCAAGGCAAATAAGTAATGCTTAGTATCTTGGAATCAATTTAATATGATATGTGGCCTTTACGCATGTTGATTCCTCATCCATGCTTATTTACACCTTGTCGGCACAATTCCTAATGATTGCTGATAGGCATTTCGATGTGCTGCCTTCTTGTGGGTGTGCGATGCATGTGGATACGCTTGGCAGCACTACATTGTCCACTCGTTCGAACCTCTGTGTGCTTGCTTGCCATAATTGGCAATGCTAGTATTGCTAGAGAAGCCATCAATATTGTTTCTAAGATACTTTGAGTGCTTTGGAAAGTGTGATATAAGGAGATGCAGCTCTTACAAAGGGCACCATGTTATCACTTTGCAATCGTCGAGACACATGTAGATGAAGTTGTTGAACTATTTTCTTACAATGATGAGGCGGCCAAATCCTCACAGATCACCATGACCTCTGCAACAGACCCATTAGCTTCACGTTCCAATGAAGACATGAGGTTTCCCTGTTGGAAACTCTCCTCCGATCTCGTGGGAAACGTGAAAACTATGTGTAGAATGTGCTTCCTACTAAGGTGATCAAAGAGGATTGAGAGATCCAACTGTCCAATCGGCAAAAATAAAAAAACTAAATAGTTTACCAACCACTTCAAGCACCTTATGCCCATCACATTTCTCTACGAGATTACAGGCATTCCAATCGGCCTTGATGAATTTTTTGGACCCCTATTATGTGATTATTTCTGGTGGGTACTCTTGAGAGTCATTCTCGATCCTTTTTGGGGAAGAACTAGCATTAAATTGGCCTCACCGGCCAGCTGGATTGCCTCGCTATTTAGATCTATCACCGATGCGTATCTTGGACATGTGCAACGCGTGGGATCAAACCCGTGCTAGTCTATGAATAGAATTCACATTGTCACACTATTTATCAACTTTGATTTGCTGGGGAACAAGGCAAATAGCTCTACTACTACGGTTGATGCTAAGGAAGATGATCTAATTGATCCAAGCAAAGCAATGTATGTCCTAACGCCTTGGGCTGATCAACTTCCCCGGTGAAATTTGTGTGATTATTGGGATGAGGGCAATGAACCGAGGTGCCGCAAAATTTAGAGTACGTTGTAGTATGCTTTTGGTGGATTCACATGAACCCATCAAAAAGACCATTGGCATCCGAATTGACCTTCCTTCTAGAACTTCATGTGAGGTAAAAACTCCTCAACTACCTCCGAGGTCCGGTCTGGGGAATTTTGCAAAACTATCCATAAATTAGCTTCTATTAGTTCGGTGTGCGTGGGTAACAAGATAGTTGTTGGCCGGGTGTCCGTATAATTAAGAAACCTAAGATCCGGGGTCTATTTGGATCCATTAGGACTAATCTTCAAAAATATCTAAAATATTGTGGTTGGTTGGATCCGAATGAACCCTTAAATCATGTTAATGTGTTGTTGATTGCGATCGATATATTATATTAGACATAATCAAAATTGATATGGTGTATTAGCAGCCAATAAGTGCACATGAATGAGGTTTTAATGCAGTGAATCTATATCATTAATGAATTGATTGGCAAGGATCACAATAGATATCACATTCCTAGGAAGCTTATGCAATCTTATAAAGGAAAATTTGAAATTGTAAATGCACAATTTAAATAGCATTACCACTAACATAAACATTGAGTGGGCAAAATATATTAGAGGATTTTGGTACTAGGAGTAAAAACTCAACATGCGATATTTTTTATGGAAAATGGCAGAAATTGATTGCTCATGGTCAATTTGGTTCTCGGGCAAGTCTATATAAGCAAAGTCCCACAAGCATATGGGCACTCAATTCTTTGTAAGCAGAAAACCACAAAGCACACGAGCATCATCAAGCCACCAATACCTTCTACTTACGAAAGCCCAGCCTAGAGCTCCATGGCGTGTTCCAAGAAGACTCTCGCTATTGTCGTTCTTCCGCTCCTTATGGCTCTCTTTGTCTCGACCATGCCAGCAAGCCAAGGCAGTCATGTCCTATTAGGAGTAGAGCAATGCTCCAAAACCGACAATTGCAATCAACTTGATCATGTGGGGCGGCGTGTGTGCCGTCTTGGGGCTGAATCTTTGTTGGGGTATGCAAGGTTGCCGGTGGGGTCTCCTCCTGTTGTTGCGTCCCAAAACCATCCGCCTCATTTGGCATCCATGACTAGTTTGTTCGGCTGATTCATCAATTTCACGATTCGAGATGGAGAAACTGCATTTTTTTCTTAGCAATATGTAATATGTACTCTAAGGGACATCATGTGTTGCACAATGTATTACACCCATGCAAGCAAGGCAAATAAGTAATGCTTAGTATCTTGGAATCAATTTAATATGATATGTGGCCTTTACGCATGTTGATTCCTCATCCATGCTTATTTACACCTTGTCGGCACAATTCCTAATGATTGCTGATAGGCATTTCGATGTGCTGCCTTCTTGTGGGTGTGCGATGCATGTGGATACGCTTGGCAGCACTACATTGTCCACTCGTTCGAACCTCTGTGTGCTTGCTGCCATAATTGGCACTGCTAGTATTGCTAGAGAAGCCATCAATATTGTTTCTAAGATACTTTGAGTGCTGGAAAGTGTGATATAAGGAGATGCAGCTCTTACAAAGGGCACCATGTTATCACTGCAATCGTCGAGACACATGTAGATGAAGTTGTTGAACTATTTTCTTACAATGATGAGGCGGCCAAATCCTCACAGATCACCATGACCTCTGCAACAGACCCATTAGCTTCACGTTCCAATGAAGACATGAGGTTTCCCTGTTGGAAACTCTCCTCCGATCTCGTGGGAAACGTGAAAACTATGTGTAGAATGTGCTTCCTACTAAGGTGATCAAAGAGGATTGAGAGATCCAACTGTCCAATCGGCAAAAATAAAAACTAAATAGTTTACCAACCACTTCAAGCACCTTATGCCCATCACATTTCTCTACGAGATTACAGGCATTCCAATCGGCCTTGATGAATTTTTTGGACCCCTATTATGTGATTATTTCCTGGTGGGTACTCTTGAGAGTCATTCTCGATCCTTTTTGGGGAAGAACTAGCATTAAATTGGCCTCACCGGCCAGCTGGATTGCCTCGCTATTTAGATCTATCACCGATGCGTATCTTGGACATGTGCAACGCGTGGGATCAAACCCGTGCTAGTCTATGAATAGAATTCACATTGTCACACTATTTATCAACTTTGATTTGTTTGGGGAACAAGGCAAATAGCTCTACTACCCCGGGGTCGATGCTAAGGAAGATGATCTAATTGATCCAAGCAAAGCAATGTATGTCCTAACGCCTTGGGCTGATCAACTTCCTGGTGAAATTTGTGTGATTATTGGGATGAGGGCAATGAACCGAGGTGCCGCAAATTTAGAGTACGCTGTAGTATGCTTTTGGTGGATTCACATGAACCCATCAAAAAGACCATTGGCATCCGAATTGACCTTCCTTCTAGAACTTCATGTGAGGTAAAAACTCCTCAACTACCTCCGAGGTCTGGTCTGTGGGAATTTTGCAAAACTATCCATAAATTAGCTTCTATTAGTTCGGTGTGCGTGGGTAACAAGATAGTTGTTGGCTGGGTGTCCGTATAATTAAGAAACCTAAGATCTGGGTCTATTTGGATCCATTAGGACTAATCTTCAAAAATATCTAAAATATTGTGGTTGGTTGGATCCGAATGAACCCTTAAATCATGTTAATGTGTTGTTGATTGCGATCGATATATTATATTAGACATAATCAAAATTGATATGGTGTATTAGCAGCCAATAAGTGCACATGAATGAGGTTTTAATGCAGTGAATCTATATCATTAATGAATTGATTGGCAAGGATCACAATAGATATCACATTCCTAGGAAGCTTATGCAATCTTATAAAGGAAAATTTGAAATTGTAAATGCACAATTTAAATAGCATTACCACTAACATAAACATTGAGTGGGCAAAATATATTAGAGGATTTTGGTACTAGGAGTAAAAACTCAAGATGTGATATTTTTTATGGAAAATGGCAGAAATTGATTGCTCATGGTCAATTTGGTTCTCGGGCACGTCTATATAAGCAAAGTCCCACAAGCATATGGGCACTCAATTCTTTGTAAGCAGAAAACCACAAAGCACACAAGCATCATCAAGGCACTAATACCCTCTACTTACGAAAGCCCAGCCTAGAGCTCCATGGCGTGTTCCAAGAAGACTCTCGCTATTGTTGTTCTTCCGCTCCTTATGGCTCTCTTTGCCTCGACCATGCCAGCAAGCCAAGGTAGTCGTGTCCTATTAGGAGTAGAGCAATGCTCCAAATCTGGCAACTGCAATCTGCAGTCATGTGGGGCGACGTGTGCCGTCTTGGGGCTGAATGCTGTTGGGGTATGCAAGGTTGCCGGTGGGGTCTCCTCCTGTTGTTGCGTCCCAAAACCATCTACCTCATTTGGCATCCGCCACTAGTTTGTTCGCTGATTCTTCAATTTCACAATTCGAGATGGAGAAACTGCATTTTTCTTAGCAATATGTAATATGTACTGTAAGGGACATCATGTGTTGCACAATGTATTACACCCATGCAAGCAAGGCAAATAAGTAATGCTTAGTATCTTGGAATCAATTTAATATAATATGTGGGCTTTCAAAAATTCATATTACGATGATACGCATGTTGATTTCTCATCCATTCTTATTTACACCTTGTCGGCATAGTTCCTAATGATTGCTGTTAGGCATTTCGATGTGCTGCCTTCTTGTGGGTGTGCGATGCATGTGGATACGCTTGGCGACACTACATTGTCCACTCGTCCGAACCTCTGTGTGCTTGCTGCTATAATTGGCAATGCTAGTATTGCTAGAGAAGCCATCAATATTGCGTCTGAGATACTTTGAGTGCTGGAAAGTGTGATATAAGGAGATGCAGCTCTTACAAAGGGCACTATGTTATCACTGCGATCATCGAGACTCATGTAGATGAAGTTGTTGAACTATTTTCTTACAATGATGAGGCGCCCAAATCCTCACAGATCGCCATGACCTCTACAACAGATCCTTTAGCTTCATGTTCCAATGAAGACACGAGGTTTCCCTGCTGGAAACTCTCCTTCGATCTCGTGGGAAACGTGAAAACTATGTGTAGAATATGCTTCCGACTAAGGTGATCAAAGAGGATTGAGAGATCCAACTGTTTGGATGTCACACGGTGGGTCACCCATGTGGGCCCCAGCAGCCACGGGTGCAAGCTAGACGGGAGGGGCGAGGAAGGGGAGAACAACGAGCAGATACAATGGAGTGTGGCGGGAGAAGCTCGCTGCTGGTAGGCGTACCGCCAGGAACCGCACTGCCCAAACCCTAACTCGCGCTAGAGAAACCTGACCAGACGCATCTCAAACCCAAGCTTCCGCCGATTGAAAAGGAGGAAACCTTATCAGGGGCATTGCTATCTTTTCGTCAAGGAGCTTTTTCCTTTTTATTAATTTTTTCCATTTAATCTCCCTGTTCCAAATGGTGTTACAAAGTAAAGACAGATGGCTATTTCGTTTGAAAATAATGAGGGCAAAACCACAAAGTTAAAAAAAAAGGTAAAATCACCATTATTGAGCTTTGGAGCAGGGGAGGAAACACCCAAATTCCCAAATATTAAATGTCTTATTGTCTGTTCTGCATAAATTCTTACATATCGTGCTACTTGTCTAGCAATATCCATTGCTACATGTCAACTCCAAGCTCTCCCCACCAAACCACTAAACAACCATTACATGTTTCCTATATATATACAACAGTATACACGATTTAGAACATAAGATTGCCAAGCACAACCTGGTACCTCTTAGCATCATGATGATGCATGGGAGAGGAGAGATTTTACTATTGCTGATAGTGAGTGCTATAGTTTTTCTCCAACCACCGGTGATGGGGAAATTTCCGACATGTACCTCCACGCAGAAGAGAGAGATTCTGGCGCAATGTAGAAGATTCATTCTGCAGGTAGAGTCCAGTGTTTCGGTACCGTGCTGCGAGGCGGTGAGAATGGTGCCAAATAGGAACATGCTATGTGTCATCGCTCTACTTACAGATAATGAGAAAAAGAGATTCAACCAAAAGAGGATCCGATCTCTTCAAAACCTGTGCAAACCTTGACCTCATCCAGATGAGGTAAGAACTCTTTAGCTGCTGATCCATTTTATGCTAATATATATAAACCAAAAAGTGTTCTGTTAAGTTAATACTTAGCTTATTCTTGTTCTACGTTCCAGGCCATGGCGTAAACTGCATCCAGAGCGACATGACAAGATCGACAAGATAGTTATTAAACCTGTAAAATATTCATGGTCATATCATATAATTCGAGAAAGAGATAGTGCTTGATCAAGAAATCTAGTGCCAAATTTTCCATATTGAGCTTGCCTATATCTATCTATAGCCGGGGCTATCTAGCCACTGAGATCAAGTTTGTTTTTTTCTATCTATATTATTATAACTATATAATAATATATATTCACGGAAATGTCTCGAAATTCTCACAGTAAATAGAGAAAAAAAAGAAAAATACTTGACCAACCAATTTATAATAATAATCATCCTGATAAAATAATATCCATCAAATTGTTTCCAAGTGAACAAAAAGGAAAGTCCATTTGCAGCATGTGCATGCCAATTGTCATCGATTGGATTTTGTGATCTCTCTATAGCACCACTCTATCTATCTATATCTATCTATCTATCTATATCTCTCTGTCTCTCTTAAATATATATAAAGTCTATAGAAATTCTCACAATAAATATAGAGAAAAAAATAATTGGCCATCAATCGAGATACTTGGCCATCGATCGATACTAGGACCAATTTATAATCATCTCGATAAAAAAAAAAGATAGGAGGCCAATACTTTCCAAGCAAACAAAAATGGAAGTCTACAACAAAAAAAACAACTGCTGAGAATTCAAAATTTAAAATTTAGATATTTCAAATGATCGGATACCAAAGTTGTTGTTAACTTAGTCTACAACTTTGATCTGTTTTTCATTTGAAAACATTTAGAGTCCAAAATATTCATTTCAAAATTCTCAGATTTTGACATTTGTTTTTTTTTTAAAATGAATCTATCTCAGCTTTATCAAAACTATGGAACTCGACAAAATGTACAACTTCATAGTTGAGCTTTTTATTTAAAAGGGCAATAATATATAAAAAGATAATAATCTTTTCGGTTTATCTGGCTTCCTGTAAACCATTAATAGAGATGGACATCTTATTACGCCCACCTCTACAAACAGTATTAATAGAGGTGGGTTAAAAGGGAGGACATCTTGACCTCCTCTCTAAATAGCCATTAATAGAGACCATTTGGCAGACGCACCCAAAATGTCAGCCTTTGTTAATAGAAAACATCCACGTTTGAAAATAGTTCAAACAACACTAAAAGGATCTTTGATTTGAGTTATCCCGATTGTGATTTCGTAGAACCCTTTTCATTCCATTTGTTATAGTGCCGATAACGCACACACACATTTTTCTTTCCATGGAGAGAGAACAAGAGCATTGTAAAAGTGGAAGGACAACTGAATTGCCAATTGCACTCGTCATCTTGTGATCATCTTCTACTCATATTGATCAATAACTGAGTGGTAGGTAAAGGATTCCAAGTACAAAACAGGGGTCAGGCAGGGAGAACCTTTATCTACTATTCTCTTTGCTATTGCTGATCTCCTTCAAAGTATCATTAACTTAGAGTATGGGCAAGGGCATCTCCTTCCCCTTTCCCCCAAAAATCAGATGTTCCCTTTCCTATTGTTCAGTATACAAATGATACTATTCTGATCATGCAAGGGTGTGAAGATCAGTACCTATTATGGAAGGAGATTCTGCACAAGATTGCCTTGTTCTCTATTGGCCTGATAGTGAATTATCATAAATCTTGTATTGCCCCTATTAATATTGGGCATGATAAAGCGTCTGCTTTGGCAAATGCTTTTGGATGTGTGATTGTGTGGATGGCTCTTTCCCATTCATTTACCATGGGTTGCCAATGGGTCTGACTAAGCCCCAAATGAAGGACTATGCTCCATTTATATGCAGAATTGAAAGAAGGCTCTCAGCTAGCTCTCGATTTCTACCATATGCTGCAAGATTGCAGCTGGTCAACCCAGTCATTTCCTCCTTCCCAACATACTATATGCGTTCTCTAAAGCTTCATGTAGGAAGTGACACTAGGAAGAAGGGTTACAATTTGGCTGCCTGGGATTTGGTTAAGAAACCCAAAAATAAAGGGGGTCTTGGGGTCATCTATTTATGTTTGCAAAATGATGCCCTTCTGATAAAACAGTTGGCCAAATTTTAAAGGAAGGAAAATATACAGTGCATCAATCTCATCTAGCAGAAATACTATATTGATGAAGTCCCTCATCTTGCAAGAGAGAGATTCCTTTTGGTGGAAGGACATCCTGAGATTACATAGAAATTATTGTGATTTTGCTACATGTATTCCCAACAGAGGTAAATGAATTCTCAGTCCCTCTCTTGCCTATTCCAATATGCTAAAGAGCCAAATATCTCTCTCTAGAAGATGAGAAGTGCAGGGTCCTTACTTGATTGCTTTAGAATCCCTATGTCCAGGCAAGCTTCTACTGGTTCTTCATCCTGTCTCTCATGATGCAAAGGATAGTTGGACCTGCATTTGGGGGCATCAAAGCACTCGTTCAACAGGTATTACCAATATCAGTCTCCTCCCTGGTCCCTCCTAGATCTGTCACCTGGATTTGAAAGTCAAAGTGTGTCCCAGAACTCAAGTTCTTCTCTTGGTTTCTACTAAATGATAGACTGAATACCAAAAATATGTTGAGACGACAAAGATGCAATTCTTGGAAGAGGGATACCATTGTGCTCTATGTCAGGATGGCAGGGAGGAAACCATTGAGCATATTTTCTTTGACTGTCCTTCTTTGGATACGAGATGGTTTTCTATGGGTATTAATTGGCACGAGGATGCTAACATTCATGATAAGCTGCATATTGCCAAACAAGTTTCCTACTGCTTTTCTTTACGGAAATGGTAATGATTGGGGCCTGGTACATTGGAATGAAAGGAATGCTCTCATTTTCAAAGGGAAAGCCCCAAGCTTGCCTTCTTGGAAGGCTGCTTTCAAGAACAAAGTTGTGGATCATTTCTACAGGATGAAGACTTCACTTCATCAGTCCATTCAACTGTGGCTAAATGCCTTGTAATTTATTTTTTACTTTGTCCTAGCTCCTCCTGTCATGTTAGATTTTGTCCTGCCCCACCCCCTCTATCTAACTGCTAGTGAGACCCCTCTGTAATCTCTCTGTAAGTCTCTTTGTTCTCTTTTTTATTAATATAAGTAAGCATCGTGGGGCTCTTTAACCAATACTTTCAATTCAAAAAAAATAACTGAGTCCAAGCACTCAGTCCATAATCTGAGCAAGGAGGAGATGATGCCTAGTCTAGCGCAGGAAAAGGAATATGTGGCCCTATGGCTACAATCACCACATTGAACTTTCGAAACGGATCATGCACACACATACTAGCCTGCTGACTAAGCCATTCACAATTCTTAACACATCGCCCCCAATCAGTACCGATTATATGTGGGAGAAAATTTGTGGATGCTAATAAAATGGCCAGACATGATAAAGCATTTCCTCTGGAGAATGGCTCACAATTCTAGATGAAGATGGAGGCCATCTCTTCTACAATCCCAAGTATGTAAAACAAGTTTGGTGTGTGAGATGAATTAAATGAGATCAAGGAGTAGCTGGCCTGCTATGGGTCAGTGAAGGAAGTAGCAGAGCGTGTACTAATTAGACTTGACTATGAGCCCCAAATAAAGGTATTATTTCTCCTAAGTAATTGGTAGTATGAGAGAGATAGAATGAGAGAAGGGGAAAGGAGTGTAAGAAACATAGATCCTACCAAGGGCTTAGGGATTTTGTTGGTTGAATGCAAACATAACCATTAGGACTAACAATGTTTGCTACTATGCATGGTACACTAGTTCTAGGATGCAAAGGAGGACTTGAGCTAGGCTACAATGAAAGCCAAGGGAATCCACACCTCAAATGAAGATGAAAGAGCAGTCATGAAGACCCTAAAAAGGTAAGCAAAGAACTCAAAAAACCAGATTCCGTGCCTTCAACGATAATATGATAAACTTCTAATTCCAGTGATTGATGAATTACTTGATGAATTGGAGGGAGCCAAATACTTCACCAAACTCGACCTTCGGTCAGGTTATCATCAGGTACCCATGCATCCAAATGACATTAAGAAAACAACATTTCCCACCATGGTCACTTTGAGCTCTTGGTTATGCCAATTGATTTGTGCAATACTCCATCAATATTCCAAGCTCTCATGAATGAAATTCTTGGGAATTATCTGCGCAAACTCGTTCCAATTTTCTTTGATAATATTTTAACATATAGCAAAACTTGGAAGGATCATCTACAACCTATCAGGCAGGTTTTTGCACTGTTATAGTCAAACTTGGTATTCCTCAAAAAATCTAAATGCTCATTTGGAAAATCAATCGTTGGTTATTTGGGACCCATATTATCTAACAAAGGAGTTGCAATTGACCCTACAAAAATTAGAGCTATTACCAATTGGCCTCAACCAGTCACAGTTCGCCAATTAAAGGGATTCCTTGGACTTGCTAGATATTATCACAAATTCATCAGATAATATGGTGCAATTGCCCAACTATTAACAGACCTCTTCAAGAAGTATATTTTTTGAAGGATAGAGCTAGCCACGACATCCTTCAATCAACTTCAACAGGTATTATCATTGGCACCTGTCCTACAGCTACCAGATTTCATTAAACCATTTATAGCAGAATACGATGGATCTTCAATGGGTTTTGAAGTTGTACTCCACCAAGAGAATGGTCCTATTACCTACTTCAGCCGTATGATTGCGCCTTGTCACGCAAAGTTAGCAGCATACGAGAGGGAATTAATTGGTCTGGTTACAATAGTGAAACATTTGGCAAGCATACTTTTCAGGTCGTGCGTTCATCATTCATTCTGATCACTATAGCCTCAAATATAATTTGGATCAGCGCCTCTCTATAATACCACAATGTCAATGGGTCAGTGAGCTATTGGGCTATGATTTTTCAGTGGAATACAAACCAGAATTGACAACCAATGAGGAAGCAACCCACCTTAAACAGAAAATTTAGCAATTTGTCAATGAATGTTCGGTTTGTCAACATAATAAACTGAACACTTCCATCCAGCCAACCTTCTCCAACCACTTTTGATTCCGAATGATATTTTAATGGATTTTATTTAGGTCTTGCCAAAAGTTGGAGGTAAATTTGTTATATTGATAGTTATGGATCACCTTTCTTAGTATGTTTACTTCATTCCATTGGCTCATCTATACTCTACAACAACAGTAGCACAACAATTCTTTTCTGATATAGTCTGACCGCATTGCATTCCAAAATCAATTGGCAGTGATAGAGATGCTATTTTCACAAGTTCTGGCAACAACTATTTCATTTATCTGGAGTTAATTTATATATGAGTTCAGCTTATCACCCTCAGTCTGATGGCCAATCAAAGATAGTTAATAAAATCATTGTCATGTACTTATGCTATTTAACAGGGGATAACCCTAAAGAGTGGTTACGATGATTATCTTGGGTTGAATACTGCTATAATATGTCATATCTGCTATCCAACAATACAACTCCATTTAAATTGGTTTATGGTCAGCACCCTCTATCCTTGAAACCATATAGCCTAGGTGATTCCTCAACTCCAGTTGTTGATGATTTGCTGACTGAATGTGACAAATTCTTGGATATTACAAAGATTAGGCGAATGTATTGGTTCAGCTGTTTATCGCCTACATTTGCCAGAACATGCTCATAAATAATACCTTCCATGTCAGCATGCTAAAATTTCATGAAGAACTGCTACAACCAGAGCCTGGGGAACTTTCGCCAATTGAGGATGAAGTCGCTCTATCAGAATCAGATCAGATGTTCAAAGCAAGAGTCAAAAACAACAAAATTGAAGTGTTCATCAAATGGAAAGATCAACCGACAACTGAATCATCTTGGGAGGACCTCGACCACTTCAGACAAATATATACAACATTTTAGCTCGAGGATAGTTGGTTCTTCAGGCAGGGAGAGATGTAACAGTCGTCAAGCGTCCTCGAGGGCATCTTCATAAATTAGCATAGATTAGGTTAAGTAGAGATGGTTATCAGGCCAAGGCCCATTAGCAATTGTAAGCCTCCCTATATAAAGGAGAACCGTTAATCAAACATGCAAGCAAGTTTAGGATTTAACCCATATCCTTCCTCTTCCTCCCTTCTCTCGTCACGCCGCTTCTTCTTCTTATCCACCGTTGCCACCGCTGTCTTTCCTGCTGCCGACAACACCTCCACTGCACCGCCGCCGCTCACCGCTGCCTCACACCGTCGTCACTGCATAGCCATCGCCGCCGTTGATCGTGCCACTCCCTTCGCCATGATCTCCGCCGTCATCTTCACTGATCCTCACGGATTCACAGTGTCCTACCCGGGATCGCTGCTGATCTATCCTATAGAATCCTAATTTCCCATCGCCAAATTCTCGAGGAGATTAGGACCATGACAGTCGAACTTTTAAGATGCTTTGACTCTGCAGGGAAGTTGGAATGACATAATTTGGGATGGAGAAAGTATATCTTAAAGAAGGCACCCAGAATATTAAATGTATTCTTGTCTGTTCATAGTAAATGTTTACTATATCTTGTAAACATGTCTAGCAATATCTATATCTTCCAGTATATAGTCTAGCAATATCTGTACCTTCCACTATATATTGTGAACGATTGTAAGCTCTTGCCACCATAACACTAAACCATTACATGTTTCCTATATAATATATGACCTATTATTAGAATATACTCCCTCCGTCCCTTTTTTATTTGTCGCCGTTTCCCGAGACACAAATGCCGGCAATTTTAATAAATAATAAATATTATTGATTACTATTATAATTAGTATCATCGGAAAGATCTTTGGATCTAGTTTTTTAACAAAATTATTTGGAGATATAAATATTGTACGTATTTTCTATAAATCAAGTCAAACTTGTGGCACGTATCCCATGACGACATATAAAAAAAGGACGGAGGGAGTAAGGTTGACACCGTGCCAAGCACCACCTGGTACCTCAGCATAATGATGATGGTGCGTGGGAGAGGAGAGATTCTACTTGTGCTCATAGTATGTGCCTTAGTTTTTCTCCAACCGCCAGTGATGGGAAAATATCCGACATGTACCAGCACGCAGAAGAGAGAGATTCTGATGGAATGTAGACTATTCCTTTTGGAATCAGAGTCCAGTGTTTCTAAAGATAGTCCCTGCTGTAAGGCTGTGAGAGCGGTGCCAAACAGAAACATGCAGTGTGTCGTCTCTCTACTTTCAGATCCTGAGAAGAAGAGATTCAAGGAAGATAAGATCCTGTCTCTTCAAAATCTCTGCGAATAACTGCCATAGTCCCGATGATATAAAATTCGTGTATAGCTGATCCATTTTATACTAATATATAAAATAAAAATGTTCTGCTAAGCTGATATTAAACTGTTCTTGTTTTACGTTCCTGGCCATGGTGTGTAAACTGCAGGCAGAGCTAACACAAGATAGACTGGATGGTTAATAAAACCTATAAAATATTCATTGTGATATCATCCATCTCATTCGAGAAATTAAAGAGATCAGCGTTTAATCAAGAGTCCAAGATAGAGTCCGAGATCCGGTGTCAATTTTTCTCCATTGAGCATTTGATCTTGCCTCAGCATTTGGATTGAAAACAACTGACAAACTGTGTTAAACTTCACCTACTCTCTCCGTCTAAAATTTGTATAAAAATTAACATTCTATAATAATATGGAAAACTGCCTCCTAATACGGAAGCTAATCACTGCACATGCAAATGACAATTATCAAATCTAGGAGATATCCTCCAAAAAAAAGAAAGGAGAGGAGGGTATATGCGTCTTTTGCCAGCATCCTTAAGCTGCCTGAAAAATTTTACAAAGTTATTTATATCTATCTATGTATATCCACAGGATGTCTAGAAGTTCACAAAATAAATAGAGAAAAAGAAAAATGCTTCCATCTATGCTAGGACCAATTTATAATCATCCTTTATAATCATCCCAATCAAAAATATATCTGGCCAATTGTTTCCAAGCAAACAAAAAGGCTGGAATAAGTCCTTTTGCAACAGGTGTATGTGCATGCCAATTGTCATTGATGTGTTTGTGATCTATCTATATGTATCTATACCTATATATTAATATATATTCACATAATGTATAGAAATTCTCACGATAAATAGGGAAAAGGAAAAAAAAATAACTTGACCATCCATCTATGCTACGACCAATTTATAATCATCCCGATCATAAGGTATCTACTAGCCAATTGCTTCCAAGCAAACAAAAAGGAAAGTCCTTTTTGCAACAGGTGCATGCCATCTATGGGATTTTGATCTAGTATCTATATCTATTGAACTACTTTATCTATCTATCTATTATATATATAGTAGTACATATTCACACAGTGTCTAGAAATTCTCAAATAGAAAAAATATTTGGCTAATCATCTATGCTAGGACCAATTTATCATAATAACTAGACGATGCGCCGCGTGTTGCCGATCTTTTTATGGAATGAAAACAACAAAGTAATAAAAAATGAGATCATGAATCACAATGCAGATTGGTTACGCCTTCCATGTCCATAGATTGGGAATGATGAAAGCTAATTACTTTGATGAATATTGTAACAGATATATACTTGATAAATGAACTTCCAATCAAATTTGAGAAAAAATGATGATGCTTGACTAACAGAATTTGCTAAAGCAAAGTTTACTGAAAATAATGGAAAAATATGATCTGGTAGACACAAATTGATGTATCAGTTTCTCCTTGACGTTGATGACTGAATGCAATACCTAAATTAGAAGATAATGAAATAAAGAAGAAAAGTATAAGTCGGTGTTTAGAATGGAAACAATTATTGATGTAGCAAGGACAGAGGAATGGAGGAGACTATTTGGAGTCCTGATCCCGGCTCATGTTGTGGCTTTGTTTATATACAAATCATGTAGGACGACGTCTCATCGAATCTAGCAGGAAACTGAAGATAATAACAAAAATGATATGATATAATGAAGAAGAGGCAACATGAAAATGCAAAAGAGTTATGGGCATACTTAGTGGGTGTTGTTAATGGGAAGAAGCCAACAAAAAGCCATCAACGATGGACAGATTTGGCTTGCAATAGGAATCAAATGGTTTAGACTATTTGATGACGTGGATCGCTGTGGGATTCGATAGAATTGGTAGTGGGATTTAACTTTTATAAGAGATGTTGAAAAAAAAAAAGATATCTCTAATCAATTGTTTCTAGGCACACAAAAAGGAAGTATTTTTGGACTAGGTGCATGCCAACCGTCGTCGATTGGACTTTATAATCTATGTATCAATCTTTACCTATAATCTGTTCCAAATTATAATACATTTGATTTTTTAACCCTAAGTTTGATCACTCGTCTTATTTGAAAATTTGCATAAAATATTATTTTTTGTCATGGCTTACTTTATTAATAAAATTTCTTCAAAAATGGTTTAAACTTGACTATATTTGCATAATTTTAATAAGACATATGGTCAAATTTTAGATAAAAAAGTCAAACGTCTTATAATTTAGAACAGATGAAGTATTTTATATATTCAGAGTGTTTAGACATTCTCACGATAAATAGACAAAAATAAAAATATTTGACCATCCATCTATGCTAGGATCAATTTATAATAATCATACCGATCAAAAAAAATATTTGGCCAATTGTTTCCATCGCAACAAAAAGGAGAGTCCTTTTGCAAAGAAATATCCGGCCAATTGTTTCCATCGGAACAAATAGGATTGTCCTTTCAAAACAGGTGCATGCCAATTGTCATAGACGGGAATGGATACTACAACAAAAAGGCATTTGTAGAAATTTTGAAATTTAAAATGTAGAGAAATTTCAAACAAGATTGGACTTCAATATGATCCAACAAAGTTGTAGTTGCAACGTAGTTTATAACTTTGTAGTTAACAAGTTTTTATATAAAAACATTTAGAGTTCGAAATATTCATTTTATAATTCTTAGATCGGCTTGTCTGACAATTTGATTGAGTTGTGATACGATCAAGGACTGACATGAGCGGAGGAGCACGAGGTGCAAAGAACAGCAAGGAGTCGAGGACAAGAAGCAACAAAAAGACATGTCAATGGCTCGTGGGCCGCCAAAACAAAAAACGTGGGCCCACTTGTCGGTGTCATTCAACTTCCGTTGAAATTCCTGTCCGTCCGTCTCCTTCCTTTCGCCCTGTCACTGCCCCGGTCTGCTGCTCCCTGCCAGTCTCCAGTCCTCGGCTCCCCGCCGCCTCTCTTGCTTCCCATCCCGCACCTGTATCTCCAAGTCCACGCTCCTGGGATCGGGTTCTCTCCTCCGTGACAACTGACAGCTCGAACTAGCGTGCCCACAAACCTCTTACATTTGAGGCTCCTCGCCGTTCTTGCCCGGCAGTGTCGACGCCCGCAGCATGTTCGACGGAACTAGAAAGGCAGGCGCGGCCTTGCCGCGCCAAGGTAGATTGGGCCAGTCTCTGATTGTATATAGAAAGCTTCATATACAATACATATATTTAAATTCCTATCTAATATTGGGTTGCACAGCTTGAATATAGTGTTTGAAGCACATAGTTGAACGGATCCAATCACAAAGGTGCAAGTTCTCATAGTCAATATACACGTAAAAGATTAAGCTTTTATTCACGTTTTTCTTCTCAAAATAATGCTCCCAGGGATTGTGAAGTTGAGCTCAGAGTACTGAGCAGCACTGTCATCATTTCCGGATTGAAGTGTTGTACCTAAATAAAATATGAAGTTAAATCATATGCTTAAAAGGACTAAAATACGATTCTTGAGATGAGTAGCATAGTAATATATAGTGTTATTTTTGTATATGCCTAGCTGATTTTGGGACATATAAAGAAGTAGCATTTCCAATACTGAATTAGGAGAACTACAAAGTGATGTTGTTTCTTTTATCTGCTCTGATCAATCGAATGGTAGTACATTGAAGAGACAGCATACTCACATTACAGATATGTAGACTCAAGGTTGGAGGAGTTATAGCACATTTTTATTGCAGACATGCTGTTTGAAGTACATTGACACTCCCTTCTTTTTTCTGTACCTCTGAATATCTTCTCCACTGCAGGTGATCACATTGGCTGGACAACAGCTTTATACCCTTTTATCTCCTTTTCTCATGATTGTGGGGGTGCTTCTTCACCATAGCCTTGTGCCATTTCTTCAGGGCCTTCGTTGTCTGGCCATAGAGACATATGCATTTCGACAAAGCCAAGACTGAGAGCGTGTCAGCCCTCCTGAGTTCTGAATTCTACTAAGAGTGAACTACATAGTAATTTAGTTGTCGTTTATCACTCTAGCAAGAAATGTTAGCTTGTGGCTGAATATCACTACATCAGCAATGTGAATCTGCGATGATATAGTTGCACAAAGTAAAGAAAGACTCTAATTGGTTAGAATTTTCAGAACAATAATACAGCAAAAGCATCTGGAACTTACGCAATGCAGAGCTCAAAGTCCTTATTGAAGTGGCACATCAAGACATAGTAAAGTCTTCATGGTGGTCCGAATAAGCATTTTATCGAATACTCTGGGAGCATCCAGCATCTCACTGCAGCTGCAGCCCACCATCATCTCCATGTAACCACCATGGCCACAGGCCAGCACATCTACATCTCGTGGCCTGCTGGCCATGCGTGCAGGTCCTGCTGCAGCGGTGCAGCACGCCATGACGGCGCCGGGAACGGCGATAGTGAGGCGGGAGGGACGGAGGCGATGGGAACAGAGCAGAGGAACAGGAACAGGGTGGCCGATCCGGCGATTCCGTCGGCGCGGTCGCCGGTGCCGGCACTGGAGGAGCCGTGTGCCCTTCGGAAGGCTGGCTCGCACCAGTAGATGGTGCCTGCGCGGCCAGGGGTTACTCACATCGGCCTAGCCACGTGAGCTAGCGGACACGGTGGTGGTAGTTCGCTGGTAGCGGCGTCCCGGCGGTGGTTAGGGCAAAGAAGGGAGGCGCCGGCGTGGGGCCGCCGGGCGGGACGTGCGGGGGCTCGACTGCACGGGGTCGGCTGCCGCGGGCGTTTGCAATCTGCACGGCTAGAGTCGCGTCGGCGCGCCGGCAGGAGGAGGGTGCAATGAAAAGGACGCGACGTGGCATGCTAAAACGCAGGCGACGTGGCACACTAAGATGCGAGAGAGTATGGTACTGATTTCGTCTTTTAAGAGATGCCTCTGGGGAAGAGGGGAAAGCTGGACGAGGGAGCGTCTGCGGAGATCGGTGATGACCGGATCAGCACACTCCCTGACGCCCTCTTGAGCAACGTGCTCTCGTTCCTGCCAGCGGAAGAGGCTGTGCGCACGTGCCTGCTGGCCCAGCGCTGGCGCCATCTCTGGAAGTTCTCCGCAGGCCTGCGCTTTGGGTGCCTTTGTGAAGATGAACCCAAGTCTGTTCTCGAGCTCCAGAGGTTTGTGGACCATTTCCTCCTCCTCCGTGGATGCTCGCCTCTCGACACATGCGAGCTCAGGATCGGTGCCTTCTCTGGCAATGATGATGTGCCCCGTGTGAACCTCTGGTTCCGGCATGCTGTCATGTGCAGAGTTCGGGTGCTCGTACTCCATGTCTATCGGAATGATTACATTGATTGGCTTGAGCTGGATGACCTGCCTCTTGTCTCAACAGTGGCGAAGCTATGTGGACACGTCGGGGTCGGCTGACACCGACGACTTTGACGTAACGCCATACGGCCAGTGATTTTTCACCATGTTGGACCCCGGTAGAAAAATTGTTTGACCCCAGCAGATTGACAGCCCAGCTGTTTGGCCCATCTTCTACTTCCTGGGACTGGAACGTTATTATTACCATATGTGAATCCTAATTGCTAGAAGATACTGTATAGGCAGCTCAGAAGGCCGGACATTGCTTCGTTCCAGCCTCCGCTACGGCTTGGAGTCTACTGTGAGCCATCGTTTCATCTTCCGATCTTCATTATTGTTCTTGCATTTGGCAAGTGGCACCGGTGCCGGTGCCCAGCGGTCACTCCTCCGTTCTCCATCTCGCGTCCCAAAGATGCTTAGGCAGAAATCCAGACGACTTGGCAGTGGCCGGCGGCGGTAAAGTCTCTATCCATCTGTTGCCCGTCTGTAGTCCATATACCCCAAATACCCTATTCTGCTGTCTCAAAGACCCTGATGAAGCTAGAGCTTCATGGTGTAAGGTGTCATGCTAGTTTCCTCAACTTCTCAAGCTGTCCAGCGTTGGACAATCTACATTTTGAGTACTGTGATCTCCCATCGACCAAGATCTCATCTGACTCCATAAAAAGTCTGAGCATCATAGAGTCCGCTTTAGGTGATGATTCCCGTGTTTGAATTTCTGCCCCAAATCTAGTTTCACTGCAACTAGATGACTTTTGGGACAGAGCTCCCATCCTTGAGAGCATGCCAGCATTGACAGGGGCATTTGTTCAGATAGCCGAGCACTGCGACGACCGCTGCAATAAAATGTTGGATCCATATCTAGATTGTAATTGTGAATCCTGTAAGAGTTCTGACAGCATTGGTGATTTAAGTGACAATTGTGTGCTTCTAGAAGGTTTATCAAGCTAGGAGTCTGGTGTTGATTTCTACACTTCCGGACGCGGTATACTTGCACCTTTCTCAGTTACATCATATATTTATTAGTCATCCTCCTTATTTTTGTAGCATTGTTTGCCTTAAATCCACAGTATTATTTACATAGCTGCTGGACATTGGTAGCTCTTGGTTAGAATGGCCTTTGCTTTTTACTTTGTTCTTGCATTGTCACCAACTTATCTTATCTTTTATGTTTGTGACTTGTCCAGTTTATTTTCAAAAGGGATTTGAGATGGTGCCCTATGTTTTACAACTTAAGGACCTTGTTGCTCAATGATTATTGGTGTGTACCTGATGACATCCATCCATTAGCTTGTATTCTTGAACACACACCAAATTTAGAGAAGCTCACTCTTCAACTCTTTTCTGAGGTACACACTACATTAATTGGCTACTGCTGCATTTTAGATTTGTTACATTTCTTATTGATTTTGTCACACTTCTTATTAATCTTACAGTTTTTTTACCTGTGCACTGCAGGGGCCTAAACATAATGTAGAAATGGAAGGAAGCTTCAGTTCAGCAGTGCATTTAACATACGTAAGCTAACTTGAACTGTCTTTTTGCTTCTATATTTCTGCATTTTAAGGAACTTTCATTTTCAGGAAAGAATGACAATAGCAGTGTAAAGTTAATAAATATAAACTAAATTGTAAAATCCTACGACCTACAATACAAATGATAGAGAAATGAGTTCCATGCACTAGCCTGGACATTTTGATGTTGGGTGATATCCACAAAGCAGTACACATAGTTATGAAACGCTAGGCAAATGTTCACATTTGAGGAAGTATGTGGGCTGTCATTTGATCTACTGCTGCTAAATATTATGAAACGCTAGGCAAATGTTCACTGCAACATTTGTGGGTAATCTTGTGTCTTGTCAGTGTTAGGCTTCCGATTGTGTGAACATGCAGAACTGTAGCATAAATTGATCAGAACTTGTGTTATTTAAGTTGGATCTGGAATGTTATGTCACGTCATTTCCTTAGTCTAAGCTCATGAGGTTTTGTTCAAAATGTGGACAAATTAGTTTGCCTTTAGTATACTTCGATTCAGTGATGAGCTGGTACCATAGTTAGTTCAGTTCTCTCTGTTTTCACGTGTGCTAATACTTAAATGGACATCAGGTAGATTGGGAAAGAAAAACAGACTTGCATTAGACATTCGGCAAACTGTATACTCAAAAACGTAAATTGGACGTTTTTGCACCTGGCAAGTTTTTCCCCTTGATTTTGAGAAAGAGGACTAATGCAACAGCCCCCAAATCATGGGCCACGATCTTTGACTCCTCTTCATTCTCTTTTTTGTTCGGCTAACTCACCACTCTTTCTTTTTGGGCTCGCACTACTATACGCTCCTCTGCGTCACCACTCTCCACTACGTACAGCACCATTAGTGCCAAGCTCAAACCTTGATCATCAACCAACGTTCTTCACCACGGTAGATGGCGCGTCAGCCGCCTCATCGTCTTGGTGGTTACTTGCCACTCCCTTGTTCATATTTGTTTTTGTTTATTATATTTTCATTTCAGTCCCTATTTTCTTTGCAAATACTTATGACACTTGACCATTCTTTGCACAAGAATTCATGTGCCTTTGTTTGACAATCTGAACCAATCAATGTGCCTTCAGCATATATACATTTTGATACAACGTTGAGCTGGTAATGTCGTGTATTCTCTTGTAGCAGAACCGGTTCATTTCTTTCTGTGTTGTGGCATAAAAGGCATCAGAAGAACACCAGGTAGCGAGTTTGGAAAAATAAAAGGAGGGCGTGTCTCACGTACTGAGCACTATGCAGGGAGTATTTCTCACTATTACACATTAACCCGATGTTTTGAAGAAAAAAAAAAAAGGATGGCGTGTCTCACTGAACACTAATGGTCTATCGTAAGTTGGTACCATCTGAACCAACAATGGATGAAAGGACTTCTATTCTGAAACAACAAAAGAATTTGCCAAGAAGCTGCAGGGTATCCTGACACAGAAAATTCCTAAATAATTTGAAACCCTATAACCAAACTACACTCCATCTGATCAACGATGAGGCATTCAACCTCACTTGAGAAAGAAAATTTGTAATGCATAGCTTCACTTAAAAACTGCAATGGCATCTGACCTTTTCCACTTCTATATTATGAGAAAAAATAACATGAAATGACTCACTTAAAGAAGAAAGTGTCACATAAAAAGCACAGGTCTGACGGTAAAATAATTATATGCTACTGTAGATTCTTGAAATCTTGACAAATAGACAGAAAGTGGCCAAGCTCCTTGAGCCAGCTGTAGGCAACAGGGTTTGTGTAAACGATATCTAGAGCATGGAATTGCAAGGCTGGATAATAAGCGATTGTTGAGATATTTGTTCCCTAGGAGTAGGACTGAACATGCAAACAACAAGATCCTTGATAGTAGTATAGTATTGTTGGAATAAATCATAGGATTTGGGGCAAGTTTTCTATTTCATTAGCCAAGCCAAAATGACAGTTTTGGGGGGATACATATAGGCATCTTCTTGAGAGCCAATTAAAGGCTAAAACAGAAAACTTAGGTGCTAAGCAAAATAAAGATAAGGCAGCAGCCACTAAAGATAAAGATAAGATGAGGGTGGGGACACAGCCACCAATTACACTAGATGAGCACTAGACTTAGTCTATCAATCTCCCCCTAAGGCTTGTGCGTTGCCTCCGGATGGATTTGGGCCATCCCAATCCTAGTACGAAGCTCCTGGAACTTGACTCGCCCGAGAGACTTGGTGAGGAAGTCGGCGAGCTGATCCGAGGTGTTGATGTACCCGGCCTTGACGCTTCCCTCCTCCAAACAGCTGCGGATGAAGTGGTACCTCACTCGAATGTGCTTGTTGCGTTCGTGGAAGACGGGGTTCTTCGCTAAAGCCAAGGCAGACTTGCTGTCCACCTTGAGTTGCACCGCTTCAGCTTCCCTCCCAAGGAGATCACCCAGCAAACGGGCCAGCCAAAGCGCTTGTTTGGAAGCGGTAGTGGCAACGATGTACTCCGCCTCGCAGCTCGACAAAGCCACCACCTGCTGCTTGATGGACTGTCAGCTCACGAGACACTTGCCGAGGAAGAATAGCGTCCTGCTTATGCTCTTGCTCATGTCGATGTCGTCGGTGTGGTCGCTGTCGCTGTATCCAATGAAGTGCACCGCTCCGGGGCACCTTGGGTAGCGCAAGCCGTAGCCGGAGGTCCCTGAGACGTAGCGGAGGATCCTCTTCACGGCCTGCTGGTGCTCCGTCGTCGGTCGCTGCATGAACCGACTGATGTATCCCACGGCGAAAGCCAAGTCCGAGCGCGTGTGGAGGACGTAGCGAAGACTCCCCACAATGCGCTGGTACTGCGTCGCCTCCACCTCCTTTGCCGTGCTCTCCCGGCTCAGCTTCAGCTTCTCCATGGGAGTGTGAGCTGGGTTACAGCCGGTGAGGCCACCCAGCTCAACGATCCGCTTGGCGTAGGTAGTCTGGCGAAGCGAGATGCCGGAGCTGTCCTGGTGGACCTCGATCCCCAGGTAGAAGGAGAGAAGGCCGAGGTCGCTCATCCGAAGACGGACTTCATCTCCGCCTTGAATGCTTCGATCTCCTCCTCCTTGGTGCCGGTGATCACCAGGTCATCGACGTACACGCCCACCAATAGGGCATTGCCTCCCTTGCCCCGCCGGTAGACGGCGGCCTTATGAGGACTCTGCTGGAACCCCATTTGCTTGAGGGTGGAGTCCAGCTTGGCATTCCAAGCTCGCGGTGCCTGCCGCAAGCCATAGAGAGCCTTGCGCAGGCGGAGGACCTTGCCCTCCTTGCCGGGGATGACGAATCCCGGCGGCTGGCAAACGTAGACTTCTTCCTTCAGATCGCCGTTGAGGAAGGCTGACTTGACGTCCATGTGGTGCACACGCCAGCCCTCCTAGGCAGCTAACGCAAGGAGAAGCCGGAAGGACTCCATCCGCGCAACAGGCGTGAAGGCGTTGTCGAAGTCGACTCCCTCCTGCTGGACGAAGCCACGAGCCACCAGCCTCGCCTTGTGCTTGATCACCGCCCCGGCCTCGTCCTTCTTCAGCTTGAACACCCACTTAAGGGTGATAGCGCGGTGGCCAGCCGGAAGATCAGCAAGCTCCCATGTGCGGTTCCGCTCGACGGAGTCCATCTCCTCCTTCATCGCGGCACACCAAGTCGCGTCTCCCTCCGCCTCAGCAAAAGAGCGGGGCTCGTCGTCGTTGACGGCGAGGAGCAGCTCCGCCTCGAAGTCGTGCTGAGCAAGCTCGGGGACGGGCTGCTCACCGAGGATGTCGTCCATGGTACGGTAGCGTAGGGGCTCACCGTCGTAGTAGGCGTCAATGCTGTCCTCGTCGTGGGACAGCGGAGTGGCGAACTCCACGGTGCGCTGCTCGTCGTGGACCGAAGCAGCTGAAGTCGATCCTGGGGAAGTGAGCACCGGTGGAGAGCGCGGTGTAGCTGGTGCAGACGGTGCTGGTGTAGGAGCACGAGGGGCTGCAGGCGCCTCCGGTGTAGAAGAGTGGGCGTAGCAGTAGCGCGGGGCGTGGCAGCAGGCTCCGGTGTAGGAGCACGGGGCGTGGCCGGCGGTGGACTCGACGGAGCCGATGGCGAGTGTGGTGTAGAGGTAGACGAGCTCGGTGAAGACGAGCGGCTAGCTCCCTCCAGCTCCCTCGAAGTGGACGTAGTTGACGACGAAGTGGCTAAGTGTCGAAGCTGATCCGTCGTTGACCATCTTGCCCCATGTCTAACCTCGCCCTATCGAACACCACATCACGTGCGATGCGCACGCGCTGTGTCTCGGGGTCGAGGATGGGGTAGCCCTTCACGCCATCGGGGTAGCCGATGAAGACCCCCGGAGTGCTCTGGTCGTCGAGCTTGCCAACGTGGCCAAGCTCCTTGACGAACGCGAGACAGCCGAAGGCGCGGAAGTAGTTGACCGCCGCTTGCGTCCGTGCCACGCCTCGTAAGGCGTCTTGCGGTCGAGTGCCTTGGTGGGCGAGCGGTTGAGGAGGTGGACGGCAGTCATCACCGCGTCTCCCCAGTAGATCGTTGGCATCCCTCTCTGCTTGAGGAGGGCGCAGGCGGTGGTCACCGCCGTCTAGTTCCGACGCCGACGACCCGGTTCTGGCTGAGGGGTGTACGGGGCGGAGAAGTGGCGCTGATCCCTTCGTCGGGCGAGTGCGCCGCGAACTCAGCCGCCGTGAACTCGCCTCCGTTGTCGGGTGCGGCACTCGAAGCTTGCGGCCGCACTCCTTCTCCGCAACAGCTTGGTGGCGCTTGATGGCGTCAGCTGCAGCCGCCTTGCTGTCGAGGAGGACAGCCCACATGTAGTGGGAGACGTCGTCGATGAGTAGCAGGAAGTAGCGCCGGCCTCCAGGTGTAGCCGGGGTCACGGGCCCGCAGAGGTCGCCGTGCACGAGCTCCAGCTTCTCCGTGGCACGGAAGCTGGCCTGATGAGGGAAGGGGAGCTGCCTCGACTTGGTGAGGACGTAGGTGTCGCAGAACTGCTCCACGTGGTCGACGTGTGGCATGCCCCGGACCATCTCCTTGCTCCTGAGCCGCTTCAGGGCCTCAAAGTTGAGGTGCCCAAAGCGCTCGTGCCACCTCCAGGCGTCGTCGTCGCAGCGAGCTGCAAGACAGAGGGGCTGCGCCACCTGTACGTGAAGGACGTACAGGGGGTTCCTCCCCCTGTTTACCTTGGCGAGAAGCCGATGGCTGCGGTCCCAGACCCGCAACACACCGTGCTCGATCTCCACGCGCGACCCGTTCTCATCCAGCTGCCCCAGGCTGATGATGGAGTTCCTCAACGCGGGGATGTAGTAGACATCGGTGAGCAACCGGTGCTCCCCCGTCTTGGCGGTGAAGATGACGGAGCCGACACCCTTGATCTCCACGGCGGAGGAGTCCCCGAACTTGACGGTGCCTCGCACGCTGGAGTCCAAGTTGGAGAAGTACTCCCGCCGCCCGGTCATGTGGTGGGTGGCGCCGGTGTCGAGGTACCAGCCGTCGATCTTCTCTCTGCTCGTACCGGAGCCGAGGAAGGCGTGGGCACGTGGCTCGTCGAAGTGGAGGAGAGCGTCGACGGTCGGTGCAGGAGAGGAGTACAGCTCGATGCTCCCGTGGACAAGGAACAGAGTCGGCTCGTCACTTTCCTGCGCCTGCACAACGTGTGCCTGAACATCGCGCGGCGCTCCTCGGTAGTCCTTGGCCCAGTGGCTGGTCTTGCCGCACTTCTTGCAGATGTCGTCCCGAGCCGCCTTGCCACCGACGCCGTCAGGAGCGCCACCCCGCGCCTGAGGAGCCTTGCGCTCCTTGCATGGTCGATGCTTGCGGCCGCCTGTAGACGACGAAGTCTCCGCCTTCTTTTGCTGCTCCTTGTGGCACGCACGCCACTGCTCCTCGGTGAAGAGAAGCTTGCCTTCGATGGAGACCGGCTCTAAGGAATGCAGCTGCTCGAGCCCGTCGATGGCCTTGAGGCGACCCGTCACCTCCTCGATCGTCAGCTCGTCGAGGTCCAGGAGGGTGATGATCGACGTGGCGAGCTGCTTGTACTTCCTCGGGACGGCGCCGAGGAGCTTCTCGAGGCACTCTCCTCGGTGATGTCGACGTCGCCGTACCGCTCGAGCTGCTGCTCGAGGATGGTGAGGCGGACAGAGAAGCCGTCAATGTCCTCGCCTGGCTTGAACACCATGTTCGCCCAGTGCTGGCTAAGCTTCAGTAGCGTGATCCTGCGTGCGCGGTCGCCGCCGATGCATGCGGTGGCGATGGCGTCCCATGCGTCCTTTGCCGTCTCCTTGTCTGTGAGGGTGGCTCCCGCCTTCATCGGGATAGTAGCAAGGAGGGCCTCCAGTGCGCGCCGATCCTCGTAGAAGTCGGTGTCGCCGTACCGAATCGCCTCCCACAAGTCTCGCGCCTGGAGCTTGACCTTCATCAGCATCGACCACTCGTTGTAGTTGGTGGTGAGCATGGGCCACCCGCCACTGGCACCGGAGTCCTTGACGATGGTGCGGACGCGTCGCTCCGGCGAAGGGGAGGCGCGCCGCCTGTGACGGCTTCGTGCGCCAGCATCCCATCCGCTCCTCATGCTCCGCACGTCGTCGTCATAGTTGTAGACGGCCAAGTCGCGTCGTGGGCCGCGGTCGCAGTCGTCGCATCCGCCGCCGGCTCGCACGCCCCAGTCCCGGTCGTCGTGGTCGCGGCCGTAGAACTCCCGCTGCACCCGCTGTGCCCGCTGCTACTCGGCGCACTCACGCTCTCGCTGGGCCTCCATCGCGCGCACAACCCACTGGTCAAGGCCGTATCCACCATTGAAGCCGCGGAGGACGTGCTCGGCGGCGTCTGCTGCAGCAGCACGGCCGCCTGCAGCAGTAGCAGCAGCCTGGTGCCTGGGGAGACCATCGGCGTCCGCTGCGTAGCCGCCTGCTGCAGGGACGCGTCCGCCAGCTCCTGGTGCGCCCGCGCGTGTGCCTGCTGCAGCTGCTGCACCGCCCGCCACTGCTGGACGTCCAGCCGCCGCTGCAGGAGCAGCATCGCGCCTGGGGAGGACATCCTGCGGGTGGCATGCTGGGCCGTGGGTCCGCCTGCACGGCCGCCTGCAAGGCCCGCCTGCAGAGGCGCCTCGCGCTGCTCGCGATCGCCGAAGACACCCGCGCCGCGCGGGTCTGCTTCGCCTGCATCGCCCACGCGCGCCCGGCGCGCGGAGGACGCGCCCGCCTCGATCCCGCGAGTCCACGTCATCCGCCTTGTCCTCCTCAGCCGCCTGGCCATCGCGGAAGTCATCGCGTCACTCCCGCTCGAGTGCGCTCCTCCCGTCCGCTCGCGAGCCGTGGGACCCCTCCGCGCGGCGCCTGGGGTAGCGTCCTTCGTAGGCGTCCCTGGCTTCTCCGCGTAGGGGCAGCAGCCTCCACCGCCGCTGCCTCAGCAGCCACCGCGTCCACGGCCACCTGGGCGGCGCGGGCCGCAGCCAGCTCTGCGGCTGCCAGGCGCTGCGCCCGAGCAGCTGCCGCCGCCAGCTCCTCTGCCTCCAGCGCCCGACGCTCCGCCTCCATCTGCTGGCGCTCAGCCTCCTCGAGACGAGCAACCACGGCGGGATCGGGCTTTGCTGCGCCTAGCGCTTGAAGTGACAGAGAGATTGGAGGAGGAAGAGGAAGCCGTCCGAACAGACATGGCTGGGCTTGAGAAGGTAGGTGAAGAACCCTAGATTGATCAGGCTCTAGATACCAATTGTTGGAATAAATCACAGGATTTGGGGCAAGTTTTCTATTTGATTAGCCAAGCTAAAATGGCAGTTTTGGGGGATACATATAGGCATCTTCTTGAGAGCCAAGTAAAGGCTAAAATAGGAAACTTAGGTGCTAAGCAAAGTAAAGATAAGGCAGCAGCCACTAAAGATAAAGATAAGATGAGGGTGGGGACACAACCACCAATTACATTAGATGAGCACTAGACTTAGTCTATGAGGTACTTCCTTTAATTTGGCGAAGCTTGGAGTTCCTTGATAGATTGGTATATATCCTAGTGAAGTGGTATCTGTTCCTTCAGTTGGAGCCTTTTCTAATGCTGAACTGAAACGCTGCACTAATATGAGGAGCACGATAAATTTGGAGAGCATTGACAACGACATGGGAAACATGGCAAGGATTGTTGAAAGAACAGAATTCAGTGCAAAAGAATTTATATAATGAAAATTCATCATAAGCCGATTACTATGCTGTATTAAATGGAGTTACAACTAAAAATAATTACACAATATTTTTCAGCAGTACACATGATGCATTATGGATTGGCAGTGTTTTATACATGTAAAAATTGTCTATCCTCTTTTAAATGAATATATTTCTTAGAACACACTGAAAAGGTATTATCTTTGAAAAATTGCAGACCAATATATGATTACACAATGTCTTCCTGGTCAGTCTTACTATCCTTATATATATGTACATATATATGGCAGTCAGGACTGACAAATATGAAATAAAAAAGTTCTACACTGTTGAACTTCTACTTCTACAAAAAGAAAAGGTTAGAACTAATTACTTATTGATAAAATTTTTGATAGAACCAGTTCTAAGATTAAAAAAAAGTTTGATAGAACCAGTTCTAAACACAAAGTGAACAAAACATGAATATGTGATGCATGAAAATATGGTATGATGCTATTGGTATTTACATCCTCATATCAAAAAGCAATGACCATATTTTAAAAATGTTCCTGTACTCTAATTGCAAGAATAAGAAAGTCAAATAAACAGAATTTACCGTGCTACACTACCATAGCAGATTTTCTAAGATGGCGATAACAAGACAAATTGGTACGAAAATATCAAAAATTATTGGACCCAGCAAGGGAAAATAGAACACTTAAATAAGATTCAAGTAGAAATGATCTTGAAGGGACTCTAACAATGTTAATATATAACTACCTCTTTCATGACTTTGGTTTTCCAGTACGTCCAGAATTAACCACTAAGTTCTACAGACATGCAATGCAACCAGCCAACCTATATATATGTATGTACATGCATGTAGTGCAATGCAGTTTATTTTAAAACCAATAAATCTCTATGTAGGTAACTCTAGAAACAAAACGAATTAGATTGTCCATTCTATTTTGCAGAACTGTAATAGTATCTATACCTCTATAATTGGTTTATTCATGGTCATTAATTGGTTTATTCATGGTCATACATTATTTTGTAATGGAGGGAAACTGCAAAAATTAATAATGTGGAGAAAACATGAAAGGCGTATATATGTATAAAGCATTGTATTCAAAATTCATTTGCTATTGTTTTCCTTATTTGCATTTTTTGTACCCTATTTGCTATATACATATAGAGGCAAGAAAAGTGTTGCTACCACGTGCTATTATGAACCATATATAAATGTAGAAGACAAAACCCGTATTGGTTGTTGTTGGCTTACCTATGTTAAGTGTACCCATAAAATTGAGAACGTTGAGAACTGTTTCATCAACCGTTTCACATTTGACCTCGATTATTCTAAGGTGTTGCGATACCATAGTCGGTTCCTCTGTTGCATGACGGTGTCCTTTCATTTCCACTTTGTAATTGCCTTTAACCTGGGGTGAATGAATTGAAGCCACGGATCAGATTAACCCGAAATAGTGTACTACATACTTGTGCAACGCAATTTTGGCTTTCCACTCAGAAAATTTCTACGTACCTGCTGAGAAAATTCGACAGTGAGCTTCTCTAGTACTGGTGCATGTTCAAGAATGCATGCTAGTGGAGTGCAGTCAACAGGTTTGCACCAGTGATCATTGAGTAGCAGGGTTTTCAATTTGTGAAATGTGGGGCACCATCTCAAATCACCTCTGATCACATACTGCACAGATTGCAAAAAATAAAAATAAAAACACTACATACGAGAAAATGGAACAAGAAAAATCAGACATGAATATGGTGGCTCCCCAAACCTCATCTAGTTGTGAACTTTGAGTCATGCAAGATCACCAACTATGAAATGGAACAAGAAAAATAAAGGTAAACGATATACAGTTCTTAATATGAATATGGGAAACAAGCGGCGGAGAAGATGTACCGTATTATCCTCTGATATCAATGTCAAATTCCTTGCTTCCGATAAACCTCCAAGAAGCACACACATCTCTGTATCTGCTTCAACGTCACCACTAGAATCAGAATCATCATCGGTTTCATCGTCATCTGAGTCCTGACCAATGTTGACATATGCCAGAACCAACTCCGGCATGCTCTCAAGCAGGGGGACTGTCGCGGTCAGGGCCTCCAGGCACAGGGACACGAGGCGTGGAACACGAATAGAACAGCGGCCGATGAAGAGACTGGCTGCGTCTGATGGTCAGGCGTTTAAGCGAGGGGGAGACCACCACCACTGGAGCCAGGAACAGGCAATCCTCCAGCTCCAAGTCTTCCAGAGCAGGGCAGCTTGAGAAGTCGGGCTTGCCGCCAACGCCAACCTTTTCGTCGAACACTATGCGGGTGAGCGCAAGCCTCGTCAAGTTCTGGGATGCCAGGGGCTTGCCACCCGTCAAGAAATCATAGCAGACGTAGGGGTAGCCCTGGTACTGGTAGCTTTCTCTCCACATGCGCACCCGGAGCACCTGGATGTGGCACTCCAGAGCGCGGCGGATCCAGCGGCTCAAGCTGGGAATCTTCTCGTCGTAGAACCAACGGAACCTGATCTCGCAGCTCTCCAGGGGTGCGTCCTTGATCTCGCGGAGGCGGAGGTCAAGAAGGCGGTCCGCGAAGCCCCGGACGTCACTAGTACACAGAGTATTTGTGTTGACGGTGGGGTTTCATTTGTACAAGCGGTTTTAGTTGACACACGCTTCTGCAAATCGACCATCGTTTCCCAGCCTTAGAACCGCCAGTTGACCATTTACACAGGCGGTTTGCATAAGTAACCGCCAGTGATATTGACCATTATCACTGGCGGTTGCTTACATCAGCCGCCTGTGAAAACAGGGGCCATTTTCACAGGCGGTTGCCTTATATCAACCGCCTGTGCTGATATTCTCCTATATATACCCCCTTCTTCCTCCTCTTCAGCTCTAATGTAACTGTAGCCCGAGCACAGTGCCATGGTTGGAGAGCTTTGGAGGTCTAGATTTGAGCCAATACAAGGGGAGAGGTTTTGATCCTGATTTCTTTGAAGGAGGTAGCTAAAAAGGTTAGTTTATGTGTTTCTTGCCTTATTTCCTTCTTTTTTCCTTAATCCCCATCACTTTAGAGATCTAGGTTTCACCTCAAGAGAGAGAAGAGTAGCTAAGTTTTTTTTTTAATTATTCTAGTCACTTTTTATTTAGGGGTTCACCCTTTGTAGCTATGGTTTATCTTTTTTAGTTTTATTAGCTACTCTTAATTAATTATTTAGTGTTATTTAATTATATTTAGTTTAATTAGCTAGTAGTGATGCTTTTAGCTAGGTTCTTATTAATTAATCTAGTTTTAGTTATTTTGAATTTTTCTAGATCTTGAGGCTTTAAATTAGTTTTTGTTTGATTATTTAGTTATGTTTCGTTAAATTAAGTAGTGGTGAGGCTTTTATTAGGGTTGTAGTCTTGCTTTTTAAATTTTCTGGTTTCATCTAAGAAATTGATGCTTTAACTATTTAGTTATGTTTATTTATATTTAGTTTAATTAGCTAGTAGTGATGCTTTTAGCTAGGTTCTTATTAATTAATCTAGTTTTAGTTATTTGGAATTTTTCTAGATCTTGAGTCTTTGAATTAGTTATTGTTTAATTATTTAGTTATGTTTTATTAAATTAAGTAGTGGTGAGGCTTTTATTAGGGTTGTAGTTACTAGTCTTGCTTTAATTTTTTTTGGTTTCATCTAAGAAATTGATGCTTTAATTATTTATATTTAGTTTAATTAGCTAGTAGTGATGCTTTTAGCTAGGTTCTTATTAATTAATCTAGTTTTAGTTATTTTGAATTTTTCTAGATCTTGAGGCTTTGAATTAGTTTTTGTTTAATTATTTAGTTATGTTTCGTTACATTAAGTTGTGGTGAGGCTTTGTAGTGTTTACAATATATAAATCTACTAAACTTTTTAACAGTAACGATGGATAGAGCATTCGGATGTATGACTTAGAAAGAGTAGATCCATCATACATACCTGAGGTTCAGAAGTTTATCGATGCTGCTAAAGACCATGTTTTGAGGACACAGAAGAAACACATATATTGTCCTTGCTCAGATTGCAAAAATATTATTGTTTTTAAAGACACAAAACCAATCTTAAATCATTTGGTCTGCCGAGGATTTATGGAAGATTACTTGATTTGGACAAAGCATGGAGAGGGTAGCTCTGCGGCGTATACAGTTGGAGACCCTGCGAACCTCAGAGCGAATCGCCCAGATATGTTTGTTGATGATATTAGCCAGTTTCTACATGGGACACATCACCATTGTCCCTAGCAGAGTGAACATGTTGTGCCTGATGTTCATGATGATGCGAATATTGGAGGAACCGAGGACAACAGAACTCAAATGATGGATGAAGATGCGGAATTGATGGCTGCACTGTTGCGTCGTCATACGGATCCATCAATGTTCTTCATGAAAGGTATGGAGGCCTTGGAGAAGGCAGCAGCAGAGCCATTGTATGATAAGACTAAAGGTTGTACCAAGGAGTTCACAATATTATGGTATGTGCTTAAGCTGTTGATGTTGAAAGCTAGGTATGGATGGTCCGATGCCAGCTTCGATGCATTATTGAGTACTCTTAAAGATATGCTTCCAAAGGAGAATAAAGTGCCTGCTAACACGTACTATGCAAAGAAGCTAATCAGTCCGCCTACTATGAGTGTCCAGAAGATCCACGCGTGGAGAAATCACTGTATCCTATATCGAGGTGATTACAAAGACTTGGACAACTGTCCAAATTATGGTGCAAGTCGGTACAAGACAAAAAAAGACTATCTACAAGAAGAGAATGCAGCTTCCATTTCTAAAGGGAAAACGAGAAAGAAGACTCAACAGAGTTCAAAACCCTGCACCAAAGAAAATGAAGAAGAAGACTACTACGCACAGAGAAGGGTTCCCGCTATGGTCATGTGGTACCTTCCAGTAGTAAATCGGTTGAGGTGTTTGTTCACAAACCCTGAGGATGCAGAGCTTATGACTTGGCATGCTTCTGATAAGCACAAAGTAGATGGAAAGCTTCGACATCCTACAGATGGCAAGCAATGGCAAAAATTCAATGAGGACCACCCAGAATTTGCCAAGGAGACAAGAAATGTCAGGTTCGCACTGTGTACCGATGGAATGAATCCCTTTGCTGAAAGGAGCAAGTAAGCACAAAGACATGGCCGGTGATCCTCACCATCTACAATCTCCCTCCTCACTTGCTACAAAAGCGAAAATACCTTTTGCTCACCATTCTTATTTCTAGACCTACACAACCTGGTGTTGACATGGATGTATTTTTGGAGCCATTAATAGAGGAAATGAGAATATTATGGGATACGGGTGTCGCCATGTTGGACGAATACCGGAAAGAGTCATTCACACTGAGAGCAATTATTTTTGTTACGATCAACGATTACCCTGCTCTCTTTATATTGTCAGGACAGTTCAAGGGCAAGGTTGGTTGTGTAGTATGCTTGGATGAAACCTTTTATGTGTCCCTCGCATCCAACAAGATAGTGTACATAAGACATAGGCGTTTTTATCAAAAGGTCATAGGTACCGCTTATGAAAGATGGATAGGTACTTTGACAATCATGATGAACTAAGGTCCACTGCTCCATCAGGTAATAGTAAAGGTCACAGAGTATATGAGATAGTTAAGAACATCAAGTTTGTATTTGGTAAGAAGACAAAAGATGGAAAAGTAAGAAAGGATGTAAAGCCAACTACTGGGGCTACATTCAAGAAGATGTCAATTTTCTTTAAGTATTTGCCATATTGGAAAGAGCTTGACGTACGACACGCGGTTGATGGTATGCACATTCGTAAGAATGTGTTTGAAAGCATAATGGGTACGTTGCTAGACATAAAAGGCAAGACAAAGGAAGGATTGAGTTCACGTCGAGACCTGGTCAATTTGAAGATAAAACCTGAACTTCATCCGGTATTGCTAGATAATGGAAAGTACCACCTCCCAAAGAAGAAGCTACAACTTGAGCACGATGAGAAACATGCCATGTGTGTGTGGTTGAAGAAATTGAAAGTTCCAGCTGGATTCTGCTCTAACATTAAGAGCATTGTGTCAATGAAGGACCTTACACTCACCAACTATAACTCTCATGATTGCCATGTGATGCTGACAACTTTCCTCCCTATTGTTATCAGGGCTATAAGTCCGGTGTTCTTAAAGATGGCAATCACACGGTTGTGTTTCTTTTTTAACGAGATATCACGTAAGGTAATTGATCAAGAGCAGTTTGGAGTCTCTTCGAAATTCGCAGTGGGAGACATTGTCACAACTTGAGATGTGTTTCCCACCATCTTTCTTCGATATAATGGTACACCTTGTCGTGCATTTGGTGCCACAAATATAGGCATTGGGTCCCATGTATTTGCATGAGATGTGGACATATGAGCGTTTCATGTCAATTCTTAATGGGTACGTAGCCACTCGTGCTCGCCCTGAGGCATCTATGATAGAGGGATACACAACCGAAGAGGCAATTGAGTCCGGTGGTCCATTCTGCAACACTTGCCTGAAAGACCAAATTGCAATAGGTTTGCCTCCGTCTCGACATGAGGGTAGACTATATGGGTGTGGGAGGATGGGTCAGAAATCATTCATCCCGTCAGACTATAATATTGTCCTCGAGGCGCATCATAGCATCCTACATTAGCTCTCGATAATGGATCTTCTGATCAAACAACACATACAAGAGCTAAGCGATCAGAACCCTGGGCAAACAGAGGATTGGGTATCGAAGGAACACAAGCGTCGATTCACCACATGGCTAATGGAGCAGAACATTCCAAATGGAGAAACAATTGAGCAACAAACTATCAAGAGGTTGGCAGCTGGACCCTCTCGTCAGGTCACATCATGGCAACCTTTGACATTAGTGGCTTCACATTTTGTACTACTTCTAGGGACAAAAAAAGCATGGCGCAAAATAGTGGTGTTCGTTGCGAGGCCATAGATGATTCAGATGAAACTGCTATATACTTTGGCTTTATTGAGGAGATATGGGAACTAGACTATGATTCATTTAAGACGCCTGTGTTTCGATGCCAATGGATTGATGACAAACATATCACCGTGGACAACTATGGCTTGAGAGTTCTTGATCTAAGTAAAGTAGGCTATAAGGATGATCCTTGGATCCTTGCTAACCGTGCTGCACAGGTTTTCTATGCCGAACAGATCCTTTCTAAAGAAGAGAAGAAAAGTGGCGACAAGACCAAGCATATAGTTCTTCCTGGAAAGCAACAAGCTATAGGAGTTGATGGTGTAATTGACCTAGATGACTTCAACCACTTCGGGCACATGTCTCTCTTTAATGATCATCAAGTAAAGATAAGAAATGTTGAGCGAAATATCTCCAAGAATTCATTACCATGGGTGCGCCACGATGGAGAAGGAAGAATAGTAGCTGGCTAGCTAGATTTTGTATTAGTTAAATATTAGTCAATGTCATGTGTAACAATTTATCGGTAATTTGTACTCATAAATTCTTATCTCTTCGTATTGCTCTTCAACTTATTGAGGTCCTTTTGTTTCTACTTCTTTAAGTCCTTTTCTTTTACGCTTGTTCAATCCTCGATAGAAATATTCTTCCTCCTAATAGAATTATTCTATATTCTAAAAAGTAATATCCTAAAAGAAATATTTTATATGCAAAAAGAAATAACCTAAAAGAAATAACAAAAAATAAATATTCTATATCCAAAAAGAAATATTCTATATCCTAAAAAGAAATAACCTAAAAGAAATAACCAAAAAGAAATATTCTATATCCAAAAAAGAAATAACCTAAAAAGAAATAACCAAAAACAAATATTCTATATCCTAAAAGAAATAACCTAAAAGAAATAACCAAAAAGAAATATTCTATGTCTAAAAAAGAAATATTCTATAACCAAAAAGAAATATTCTATAACCAAAAAGAAATATTCTATATCCTAAAAGAAATAACCTAAAAAGAAATATCCAAAAAGAAATATTCTGTACTCTAAAAAGAAATATCCTATATCCTAAAAAGAAATAACCTAAAAGAAATATCCAAATAGAAACTTTCTATATTCTAAAAAGAAATTTCCTAAAAGAAAAAACCTAAAAGAAATATTCTGTATCCAAAAAGAAATAACTAAAAAGAAATATTGTAGAAACCAGGAAACCATTTACACTGGCGGTTGTCAATACAAACCGCCTGTGAAAATGATCTTCACAGGCGGTTGTCAATACAAACCGCCTGTGGAGATCATTTTCACAGGCGGTTTGTATTGACAACCGCCCGCCAAGAGAATCGTTTTCACAGGCGGTTTGTATTGACAACCGCCTCGTGAAAAATGCCACCCTATATAAGACACTGCGCGGGACTTGGGAAAATTTCAACTCGGTGGGCGCGTTCCAGTTTCAATCCACGCCGCCAGGCTGCCAAAATCTCGCGCAGAGGAGTTCCGAGGAGATCCGACGAGTGCCGAGGAGTTCACATACCGCCGTTGACGCGTTCAACCGCCAGCGCCGCTGTCGGCCCGTTCCGCGCCGCCAGCGCCGCCGCCGACGCCAACAACGTAGCCCGACGACGAGGTCCAGCGCCGCCACCGTCTAATTCGCCGTCGCCTCGAAGCTCTCCGTCGTCCGGCGCTCCTCAATTGGTGAGCCTTATGTTCTTGACCATCGATTCGAACTCGGCGCGGGGCGGCGCGGTGGCGGGCGCGGCGCGGTGCCGGGCAGCGGTGATGGCGGCGCGCCGCGCGGTATCGACGGCAACGGCGCTGGCGAAAGCACGACGGCAAAGGCGGTGGCATGCAGGCCGGGCCGGGCGACGCATCGACGGCAGCGGCGCGGCCGAGCACGACGGCGGGCGGCGCGGCAAAAATTGCCCTAAGCGCGGCCGCCCGCCGCCGCGTGGGCCGTTCTTTGGGCCCTCCAATGGCCCAATAGTGGACCTTATTTTTTTTTAAATCTCCCTCCAATGGCCCAACAAAGGCTTTTTTTTGCAAATTTTTTTAGAAAATTAGTATAAATTAATTCTATTATTATATATATGTGTAAATAATTATAAATGCAATAATCACATAAGGAAATAATTGTATCATTTGAAATAAATTCTATCATTATATAGAAATATAAAAAGCTAAATAACTCAAAAAGAAATATTATTTTCTTTATCACTGTGTGTAAACATAATTTTTTCTTCTATTATTTCCAATATCATATGTGTAAATATATTGTTTCCTTCAATTAATTCCCTTCTCATATGTGTAAATATATCTTTTCCTTCAATTAATTCCCTTCTCATATGTGTAAATATATTGTTTCCTTATATTAATTCCTTTATCATATGTGTAAATATATTGTTTCCTTCTATTAATTCCTTGATCATATGTGTAAATATATTGTTTTTTCTTCTATTATTTCCAATATCATATGTGTAAATATATTGTTTCCTTATATTATTTTCTTTATCATATATTAATAGCAAATGATTAGCAAACCTCTTTCTATTAAGTATACTTTATTCACTAAGTACTTTGCTAAGATTATTGTATGTGCTAAGTACTTTGCGTTCATTTAGTGTGTTAATGACTTAGCATTTTTTATGACTTAACATTACTAAAGAGAAGATGACTTCTCCAAAAGCCGGAGAGCATACAGATGACCAGCATCATGCAGAGTCGCCCAATAAGATTGATACACCCCCGGACCAACGGTTAGTATATATGACTTAGCTTATATATTTCAAGTATAATTAGCAATACTAAAGGGCAACGATGACTTATAGAAATGAACTCACATACTTATTGCCCTTGCATTAATTAAGAACTACAAATCGTCCGGTACAAGAAGAAGAAGAAGAAGATTTCCATGGTGACATGTTGGAAGAAGATGACGGAAACCGAAGTGATCCATGCCCTAGCATAGATAGACAACGTCAACATAGCGTTGACCCAGATTATGATCCAGCTATCGATGAGGTATAGTTTTTACATAAAATCAACTGCTTATTCATCCCATAAAAATAGGATCCGCTGCATGATGCATTGGATATGTCGTGCAGGAGGTTTTGTCTCAATTACGGGACATTCTGGCAGAGGAAGAAGAAGTGCTAGAAGGAGAAGCCCCAGAAACAACCGAGACAACCACCTCGAAATCAAGGAAAAGGAAACACACTAAGCGAAAACGAGGTGAAAGGGGGACGAACAAGCGGCCAGAGCAGACCTATGTTATTCCCGACATAAGCCCAAAAGGAGAGCCTTTAGTGTCAAATGCGGTGGTGGCCAAGATAAGAAATACGATTGGTTTCTTGGTCAGGGATAAACTTGACATCACAATCCAGAGGTGGGCGGATGTGAGCACCGATACACGCAAAGAGTTATGGAGAAAGTTCGGTGAAAGGTTTGTCATCCCTACAAGGACTGACAAAATTGTGAAAGAGTATTTCTTCAAGTAAGTTGCAACGTCATTCCAAAACTATAGATCAGAAATGAATGTCAAATATCTGAAGAAGGGGTTGGACTCAAGATGGCAACGGGTATTTACCCGACGGGTAGTAGGAACCCACACCCGCACCCGCCAGAGAAAATCTTACCCGTCGGGTTACCCGCGAATGCGCACGGGTAGAAAAATCGTTCCACACCCACACCCGGCGGGTAAATTTTACCCGACGGGTATTCCGTACCCGCGAACACACCTGAAAATTACATAGAAATATTATTTTTAATAAACAATATATGAAAAATTTAGGAATTTTCACACCACCAAATACAACTCCATCCAATATGTATATACTAAGTAGTGTTCACATAGACTTGGGATAAATAATTAGGTTATGCGGGCTAAATTGATTATGATAGTTAGTTAATTGTTGCGGGTATTTTTTACCCGCGGGTACGCGGGTATGGGTAGTATACATCCATACCCGTACCAGCGTACCGATGGGTAGAGGATTTCTTCCAAAGAACACACCCGCGGGTAGAAAAATTCGCCCATACCCGCGTCTTAATCGGGTAAAACCCGTCGGGTACTCGGGTTTCGGGTACCCATTGCCATCTTGAGGTTGGACCCAACGAGGAAGTATAAGATCACCGCTGGTCAGTGGGCGGTATTTAGGGAGCAGAAGAAAGATCCAACTTTCCAAGCAAAGAGCGAAGCTGCTTCAGAGCTAGCAAAGAAGAACAGGTACCACCACCACCTTGGCACAGGTGGTTACAAGCTCCAGATTCCGAAATGGCGGGCTGAGGAGGAAGAGCTAAAGAAAGAAGGCAAGCCTGTTCTCTCGTAGGAAGTTGGTGAGAGGGGCCGGCGAATTGGTCGAAAAGCTAGAGGAACAAAACAAACTCCTACCGGTTTGAATTGTCCCGATGAAATGACACCGACAGTAGAAAAAATTGTGGAATTGGCCGCTGATGTCAAAGAAGGCAGATTGAAGCCACAAAGGGAGAGGGACATCTTGACTTTAGGTCTAGGCAACCCTGAGCATCCTGATCGTGTATGAGGAATATCATCAAAGAGGGGATGGAAAGAGGGCTTTGGTGAGGAGTGGTTGGGCATGTACAAGAAAAGAGATCGATACAAGGCACAGATGAAAGATTATTATGAGGAGTAGGCTAAGGAACAATTCAAGAACATGATGTCTGATTTCCTATCAAATCCAGATCCTCAAATAATACAGAAGTTAGCAAGTGCAATGTCTGTTCAACAGATGAGCACACAAGCTCCGCAGATGCAGCTCGTCCCCACACACCGCATGGCTGGTCCTCGGGGAGATGATTGCTTCCATGTCCACACAATCACCTGGTTTCCAAGCAAAGTAGGGTCTACAGGGCAACAAAGACCGCTTCCCAGGTGGATGATATCGAAGCAACCGACACCCCTCGCAAATTGCTCATATGATATGGTATGAAGCATGTTCGTACCAAAAGAAGTAGCCACGGGCTTTGCAATCCCGTGACGTGACTACCACCATACCATCATACCGTAAGAGTACTTGCGGGGTAGAAGTGCGTCACGGTCCTCCCCGGATACGAGGACGATGCGCTTGAAATTCCCCGGCCCCGACGAAGTTGAGACACTCGGACGGGCCATTAACAATTTCATCCTATGGCCTCGACGAGACGTGGAGTTGACGCAGCCCACCACAACCACGGCAACCACCAACCGCTGAAGTCTTCCCAGGAACTCAGGAGTCACAATATGTCGATGTTGTTCCCAACCCAACCCCGATATCACCAGGTCCCCAATCTCCTCCTCCTAATATACAATCACCGCTACCCAATCCTATTGAAACCCCACATGCATCACCTAAACCTGTAGGATCTCCACCACCACAAGCCAATCCTATTGAAACCCCACAGTCATCCCCTAAACCTGTAGGATCTCCACCACCATTCAATGATCCTGCTCGTGCTTCTCCACCACCTCATGACCTCGAACAATCGCCTTGGACACCACCGCCGCCACCAAAAAAAGATCCAAGAACCAAAGAAGAAGAAATTTCCGGTTCCCAAATTGATCTCCCCCGCTTCGAGCCCAAGAAGAAAACTCTTTGGAACCGCCAAATTTTTAGCGGGATTGCACAAAGCCGCAAGTCACGTATCGTTGACTTAGGCGAAAGCAGAGTGGTCGTCAAAAGGCCCGTAGATCAATGTCTTGCAGATCGGGAAGCCCACATGGGAGGATTATGAAAACGTCCCGGACAAATACATACCTGGCAGGCCTCTCCTTAGTTGGGACAAACTAAAAAAACTACCAGCTGGTATTAAAAGACTACATGACTGGTATATGAGAGCAGCTTCTGTCGGCATCGACATGATCCAAGTAAGGATACCACCCTCGGTTTTCAGAAGTGAACGAGATACCACTTTTGTAACCTTCGAAGACATTTGGTTGATGATGAACCTCAAGCGGCTCGATGTTCAGCTCATAACATTATTTGAATTGTAAGTCTCGCTCGTCCTAACATGTTCATCTTTTAGTATTATTGAGTTGTATTACTAAGATATCCCTTTGATGACATGCACTTGTGCCATGCAGAATGGAATATGATAAGGACGAAACCACTTATGGCCCTGGATCAAACAAACATGAAAGCAAGAGAACTGGGTACCTTAGCCCAAAGAAAATCTGTGAGAACGAGCACACCTTCCGGATTGGTTATGACAGCGATCAATTACAAGGGTTAATAGAAAAAGAAGCTGCAGAGAAGAAAGAAGACATGGAGAAGAGACACGAGGCTATGTACGCCGCATACATAGGAAATGCATTTCTTCAGTTCCAACACAGGGAAGTGGTAATTGCCCCATACAACTTCGGGTAAGTCCGAGTGTATATATAAAAATCACGTTAACAAGATGAATAGAAACACATGACAATTCTGGTCCATTCGTGCGGCGACCACTTTGGATATGCTTTTATATTTATCTTAGGGACGGAAAAAATCTTTGGTCTTTGACTCTGCGGACTATAGACCCGAAAGCTATGCAACGGTCACGACCACCTTGGAACGGTAAGCTAACATACTTGTATAAATACTTTTATCGCTGAAAGTTATGAAAAACTAACTAATTCTATTTGAGACCATAGGGTTTACAGTGGGTACAAGTTCAAGGGTGGGAAGTACGACTTATCCGTAAAGGGCGAGGAACTAAGAATATTTCATAACTGGCCTGTACATAAGTTATGAAGCCATATCATGTATGTACGAGTAGTTAAGACGATGTTGCAAGTCAATAACAACTTCTCCTCTATGTAGTGCCACAAGCAACCACCGGCTCGCATTAATCGTGGATTCTACGTGTGCGAGTTCATGAGACTGAACGGACGGTACCGCAAAAAACCCTTATAAGGTATAACCAATAGTCACGCTATATTTATGTCGTTACCAAGTGCAAACATATGATGTCTACAAACTTCCTTTACAGGCGGTTGCGTAATCATCGAAGCCCAAACACCTCACGGAAAAAAAATCTATATGAACTAGTTGAGGATCTGTGCTCCTTCATCATGAAAGAAATCATTCCAAGCGAGGGGAAATACCACGATCCGGATAGCGTATTAGCGAAGCCGAGTTCACGCCGCTAAGGGAGATTAGCGCTCTGAAACTAAGTCGAGATGATTATTAGAATCATCATATCATTTGCGATGAAAAACTTTATTGTTGTGGCCGCAAAACAACTGTGATATATATTGATGTATTGATGTATATATAAATGTTGTAATTAAATTGTTAATGGTGTGTATATGTATATAATTATATTGATCTTTTTTAGCATAATTTAAAAGCCTTTTGTACTCCTATCATTACATGTAAAGATCATTGACATAAGATATAGGGAGAGACAAAGGGAGAGGGAGAGGGACAGAGGGAGGCAGAGAGAGGGCGTTTCACATTTAAAAATTCAAATTAAAAAACGGCGGGAAAGACATTTGCACGCAGGCGGTTGGTATAACCAACCGCCTGTGCAAATAGTATTTCCACAAAGCGGTTAGTACTATGAACCGCCGGTGGAAATACTATTTGCACAAAGCGGTTGGTTATGTCAACCGCCTTGCCAAATTGCTTTCTACCGGCGGGTGATTGCGGGACGCCCGGTGGAAATGCTCCATTTCCATCGGCCTCCCGACAGCGGTACGCCGTAACGCCTATGAAGGTGCGTGCTGGAACCGCCTGTGCAAATACTGCGGTACTAGTGCGTCGTCCCCTGCTGCACGGCAGGGTTCCGCGGCGGTGGCCGTGATGAGCAAAAGCGTGCTGGGCAAGATGCGCTTCTCCTTCCGGAGGTTGCACCAGGTCCGGGGCGAGCACGCACGTCCGGGGCCTCGTCTTGCGCAGGGGAAGGAGAGGATCTGTGGGGAGGATGTCGCTAGGAAGCCGCCGAGCCGGTCCGCGAGGGCGATCACCGGAGTCACCGCCCCGCGAGGTCTTCTACTTCTTCCTTGGTGAGGCTCGCCATCGAATAGATCGATTCACGCCGAGGCAGCACGCCCGTGTCTACTCCCTCCGTTCTAAATGGTAATACTCAATTCAAAGTTCGACTAAAATTATAGAAATAATAATTATAAAAATTTATGGTAAATAGGTGTATTAGGAAAAAATAATTAATAAAAAATCTAATAATATTTATTCAGTATTATAAATGTTATTATTTTATTATATAAATTTAATTAAATTTAAAATGATTTGACTCTTTATGATTTTTAGAATCACTTTACCCTTTAAAATAGATGGAGGAAGTAATATTGTTTACTTTAGTCATCAACCACGCAAAGTAACTTCACTTGTAGAATGTGAAAACTCAAACTACCTTGGTCAGGGGAGAGCCGGAGAGAGAAAATATTGTTGCAAGATACCCACTCTTGTGCAAAGCGATGGAGTAAAGAGGATTAAGAAAAATATTTACCACTTTCGATCCTTTCTTTGAAGAACTGATGAGGGAGGTTTCGAGAGATCAAGGAAAAATGCGGAGAAACAGGATCTGTTGCAGCTGTTTTTTACTTTATTTTCCTACACAATAGTTTTTAGAAAAAAAATGTTTTTGTCAATGTTTCTCTGATCTCCCTCGTTTTATGTAGTCTAGGAGAGCACTTATATTCCCATAAAGGAATGTGAACGTAGAATGGGAATAGAATCTTAGAGCATCTCCAACAGTTTCTAATCTCAGATTGTCATCGCAAAAATAGAAAAAACCTTCTCTAATAGTTTCCCATCCTAGGTTGCCATTTAACTCAAGATGGGAAAAAAGCCTCAAAGGGGGTGCATATATGCGCGCTCAACTCCATGCGCATCCATCCATATTAGAAGAGGTGGAAGGGTATAAACATAATTTTATTTCAGCCTCAAGGTTCCTGATGTAAGTTTTCAAGAGGTGGAAGGATATAAACATAATTTTATTTCTTTCTCGAGTTTCGATGTAAGTTTGATCTAGTTTGGCAAGTGAATTATATCAAACTATTGGAGAGTGACTCTTTTTTCGCTTGCCTTATATTTTAGAGAGTTGTCAAATCATAAGATTTGCCAAGTAAATTTTGACAAACTCTTGGAGATGTAACTTGAAAACAGAAATGTTCCAATTCCCCAAACGTGGAACATGGCCAATGCCATGTATGCTGAGATTCCACAGGTGTAGAAACTGGACGTCCACCTCTAGCTACCCACAAAACTTATGAGATCAGCATATACAAGGCCAAGCTACAAACAATAGTGTTGGCAAAGGATCCCCCGGAGACATTTCTAGTATACATTCTATAACATTATAGCAACATATGTAACCTACACTAGTATATACCTAGCTTGTAAGCCCCATTAGGTAGGGCTCCTTATCGGCTCTAATTCTGGCTGCTTCGGAGAAGTCCTACCAAATAGTTTATGAGGAGATACTAGGTTTTTTCAATAAAAAATAAAGGAGTCAGAGTTGTTTTGGAGAAGCCATAATATGCCTCCTTCAAAACGGCTTTAGCTTCTCTGGAAGAGTCCTTGTGAAGGAGCCCTCCAAATACACATATACTCCCTCCGTATCCGTAATAGACGACGTTCTGCAGGTTGAGCCAGTTGCGCAAAAGGACGTCGTTCCATCGTACGAAGCCTTGTTTGGACGCAGCTACCCCTCGCACGCGCGCCACCCGTCCGCTCGGCTTCCCAGGCATCGCTCGTGCAGCGCGGTGAACGACCAAACGTGAACGCACACGGCACAGCGCCATTCAATGCCATGCAAAAGTAACATGCAGCAAAAATAAATTGTGGCCACAACGCAGCAGCTAGGCCTCGAACCGCGGTGCTCTGGCCTCGGGCCATGGAGCTTTGGCCAGCTGCACTATGATGTATTGTTGTAAATGCAGCAACCTCAATTCTATTTAACAAGGGCAAGACAGGAAAACTAACCCATAATTAATTAGCCCTTGGTAATCGTACTCATGTCCCTAAACGTCATCTAATTAGGATACGGAGGGAGTATGCACGTGCTACTTTTGCTTAATCTACAAACTATGGAGCCGACATATATTTACTATCTCTATCGGCTACACTTTTCTCGCCCACGCAGACAATGGCACGCGATTTGTACTAGTATATATAAAAATTTATTAATATAATTAATATCACTAGATAACCTTTAGCGGTATAAATTTATAATAAATTTATTGGAGATAAAATATATTAAATAATATCACTAGTTAAACAATTAGTGATATATTTTTTATAATAAATTTATTCAAGATATTGTTAAAGATATAAAAATTATTAACATATTTTCTACAAATCTAGTTAAATAGTTTAAAAAAATAGACCAGCATGAATTTTGTAGCGACAATTTTTTTTTCACTGCAGGGAGCAGGTGAGCGAGTGCTGGGGATGAAACATTTTCCTGGTGCGTGCTGATGGACCCACTATCGATGCCATCGTGCAGTGCAGGTGCCGTGCCCATTTATCTGCCCCCGACTCATTCCGTGCAACCTCCTTGGGCTCCGTCGTCTCCCTCGGGCCTCGGCCTCGGCCTCCTGGCTCCCCAACTCCTCGGCGCTGGTGAACCTGCTGGGTGCTGGCGGCCTCCAAACAAGGTGAGGTGGTACCCTCCGCGAGATCTAAACTCTTCTCTCCGCATTGCCGCCGCCTGATCACTCCTGTCTCTTCTTCAGAGCACCGCCGCCGCTGCCCGCTGCCCGCTGCCTGTTCGACGGAATGCCTGAGGAGCCAGCGGCCAGGAAACCGACCTGTCCGGCCTCCGCCGCCGCAGGTGACGCCTTCGCCGCCCTCCCGGACGAGATACTGCAGCACGTCCTCTCCTTCCTCCCGGCGCAGCCGGCGGTGCGGACGTGTGTCCTGGCTCGGCGCTGGCGCCGACTCTAGGAGGGCATGGCGGGCCTGCGCATCACCGCTGCCAACGCGCCCGAGCTGCCGTGCGTCCCGGATGACCTGGTGTCCTCGGGGGAGCTTCGGGAGTTTGTGGACCACCTGCTCCTCCTCCGTGGCGGCGCGCCGCTTGACAGTTGTGAGTTCTTGTTCGACGTGCGCGGCGACGCGGACGTGCCCCACGTCAACCTCTGGATCCGGCATGTCATGCGTGTCAAGTTCGGCAGCTCAAGCTCCTTATCACACGGGAGAATGATGTTAGGGGCCTTCGTTTTGATGTCAACTTGCCTATTGTCTCCCGGCACCTGCGGAGGCTAGAGCTGTACGACACAAGGTTCAATGACAGCTTCCTTGATTTCTCAGGCTGTCCGGGACTGGAAGATCTATTTATCGACAATGGTGCCTTTGCCCATGTTAAGAGGATCTCATCTAAGTCTGTGAAGCACCTGATTATCAATGATTCCAACTTCAATGAGCAGTTTCGTACTGTAATTGATGTCCCAAGTACCATTTCACTGCGGCTAGAGGACCCATGGTTCAGGACTCCTGTGCTTGGAAGCATGCCATTGTTAGCAGTTGCATTTGTCAGATTTGGCACTAATTGTATGTCTTTGGATGAGTGCTATAATTCTGAATCTGGGGATTGTGGTGATGAGCACTGTCAAGGGTGTTATGGCCTGGAAGGTAATAATTTCAATGGTAGCACTGCCAATGTCCCCAAAAAGAACAATTCTGTGCTTCTGAATGGTTTATCAGAAGCCAAGAGTTTGGTCCTGACAGATGAATCCCAAATGGTATTTAGCTTTTACTTCTTTTATATTACATGTCAATGGCTCATTTCTTCAGCAATATTCATATAAAACTAATTTTGTTAAACTTTTTTAAATATTACTAGGTTTATAGAAAATATTATCATGTAAATCCAAATAAATTAATTATAAAACTAGATTCCATGATGTATCTAATGATACTAATTTTGTACTATAAATATTAATATTTTTTATATATTGGTTAAAGTGAAAAGTGTTTGATTCCTCAGAAAACACGGACGACACGTTTTTGGGACAGGAGAGTACGTAGACTCGACTATTTGTGCTTGATTTCGACTTTAGAAAGTGGCCTTCAGAACAGACATCTACTGACCATCACATCCATCAGAGTGCAGGCTGGCCTCGTATCTATGTTCAATCCACGGTTTTGAACCGAATTGGAGTGAAATATAATTTAGTTTAAGTTTCACTTTAAGTAGATGTAAATTAAAGTGAATATAAGTGTATCCAAACATAGTCACAACATAAGCTAATTTCCACCTAGTACACACTAGCATGGCTAGAGCAGCCAGTATTTTTTTCTGGTATAGGTTGTGCCTCCCGGATCTAGGATCGTGGGCTTCTCGCTAGTAATGAAACAAAATTAATTTGCTGATGATTCAAAGTATTTTATTTATATGACTGGGAGCATCTCTAGTTGTCTCCTAATAACCTATCCTCTGATATCTAAAGCATTGACAATTGAGATAGCCAAATATTATTTTTGTTAATATTAAGGGAGTTTTACTAGAGTACCCAACATATATCTCATCCAATACTTAATAATTATATGCATAAGAAATGTGGTGGAAGCATGTGGAGAAAAGAATGTTAAAAGGTGATGGTCTGGTGGAACCATGCTATCCGAGGAGATCCATCTTCACTATTTTTGAGATGAGAGATATTGGTGGCCACAAAACAAAATTAGAACCGCACAAGAGCACGAAAAAAACATTGTTATTACCCCAATATAGTAGTTTTAGGGGAATAGCGGGAGCTATTATAGAACTGTTAGAGATACTGACACACCCCATTTGATTTAAATGGAATCAACATGATATTTGTTATGATTCACATGAATATGGATTAATATGTTTCAAATAGTTGTGTATTTATATTAAATTCACTGGATGCTCATCATGCCTGGGAGGCACAAGTCATGTTTGTTCTGTTTGGATCATGGAGATGGACCTTGCATAGTTTATTATGTTCAGTTTGTATCTTCTCCTGTTCATCTGACAATGGGCTAGTGCTTTAGCTTCGTTAATTTGCTACTTTAAACTTGTGGGCTGTCGTAATGATCTAAGATACTGTCCTTAGGTCTTCTTCATAAAATTAGTTTTTTATTAAGAAAGAAAATTTACTTTGGCATTTCGTTTCCATAAGTTTGAAGCTGCAATTTGTAAGTTGACAATAAGGATTTGTGGACAATTTTGGGTACTTCAACCTTACTTGTTTCAACTAGGAAACCAAAAGAATACAGACTTTGACCTCTTGAACAATCCATTAAGAGCTGATGATCCAAAGAATTTTTACATGTCTTATGCCAAGTTTCACTATAAAAAAAAAATCTGTAACAATGCCTCCATTATTTTAGGGTCCGCTCAATCTAGAACTGCCCCTACAAATTCTTGTCAAACGAGTTGTTCATACAAATCGATTTGTAGGGGCTGCTAATATCTTGAGCCGCCACTACAAAATGGTCCTATTTGTTGGGCCAGCACCTATAAATCTATTTATTGGGGGGCTAGATCTAGTCTCGCCCCAACAAATATGTGTCGAATAGTAAAAATTACGTACTAAAATTTGAATTTTTTAAACAATCTTGGATCAAGAAATGATCAAAACAAAAGTTGTAGATCTCAATATATTAACAACATTGTTATTCATAACTTTTCATTTAAAAATTTAAAATTATTTTGTTAAATAAAATAACATTTAAATTTCTTAAATTTAAAATTTGAATTTTTCAAATGACCCCGGATGTAGAAACAACCAGAACAAAAGTTGTAGATCACTAGTCACTACCTACAGTCACACACTCACACTTGTAGGGCCAAGTTAATTAAAGAGTTAATCATGATTGTTACCTGTTTCATCTATGTAGCTGGACTGCTAAGTTTTGATCAGACAAAGCACAGATGTGGCCGAGAACAAGAAAGTAGCTTCTGCCTTTGTCTAGATTGTTAAATTTTTCTGTTGTACCTGTAGTAGTGGCAGCTTTAAGAGTTTAATTAGTTGTTCTGATAATTAATCTAGCTGGGCCTGGGTTAATTATCGTGCTGTGTGGTTTCTTATCGCAAGCTTGCTTCGTGGTGAACTCGTCACTCAGATCGAAGAGTAGCAAGGCAGCCGCGTTCCTGCACTGGTAGACGTAGGAGCCACGAGATGTTGCACTCGCACGCGGCACGCTAGGTATTCGTAAACTTGGGTAGCCGAGATTCCAATGCCGACGTGCCGTCGTCGGTGTGGCGACTGCGGCCATGGCGCGACGAGGACGACCTTCTTGGCGATTGCGACCAGCCCTTTGTAGAGCGCGCTGTTCGCAACGGCGCCGGTGGCATCCCCCCATAATATCTCGTGACATCTATTTTGTTTTCTCTTGCGTTCAAGCCTTCGAGGACAATATTTTGGTTTTTTTCCCTTTTGTGTTCACTTGTTTTGTATTTTTTAATTTATTTATCGCATCCTCATCTATCTAATTAACGGACATCCAAAGCATGAACAAATGGAGGATTCATTTCAAAACAGCAAAGGAAAAATCATAAAGTTAACAGAATAAAGGACAAATTTACAATTGGCCAGCTAGACAGGGACAACCACATAGTTTTCTCAAAAATAAAAGTTACAGTAATGGTTACTGCAGATGTGCAGATCTATTGTCACGCTCACCCTCTACGTCTCCCAACAAATCACACATGGTCTCTCATGACTGAAGCATCTCCTGACCAATCCTACATGGACCCTCCACACACGTACACCAACAGAAAAAAAAATCGGCCTTCAGCGCTTCACGTAGCCCGCAGAAAAAAAAAAAAAAACACCCTAATCACGTTGCCCATAGGAAAAAAAATCGCTCTAATTCTGGTCTCCAGTCGCATGGCCTCCCTGCGGAAAAAGAGGAAACCGCTTCCTCACGATCCCACATCGTCGCACACCTCGCCACCACCGCCGTCGTTGTTGGGCCCAGGTGAAGCGGGTCGTGCCCGCCGCCGGGGAAAGGATGCCGGGACGCCAGCCACCGGCCGCCGCCAGTCCCAGCCATCGCGCGGCGCTCATGGAGCCCGCTGTCCGCCCTAGCTTCGAGGCGCCACCATCGAAACGTCGCCAGACGCCGCCAGTTCAGCCTCGAGGAGCTCCGCCTTGCTCGGCGTTGAGGTTGCGCCACCCAGGTTCTGCGACGTTCGTCGACCTCTGAGCGACTATAGCGGACGTCGACCCTGAGCAACAAGAACACAATCCGACGCGGCCCGGCCTCGTCAGACATCGAGGTGGTCCTCGAGCCGGCGTCCACGTCCACGAGACCACGACACCCTACAGCTTCGCCTCGTGGAGGCTGGAGCGCCACCCGGTTTTGCGACGTCCCACCAATGCCGTCGACGACTCTCCACGGCCGCGACCTCCCGCTTAGGCGCTGACGCTGTTGATGAATGGCGGTCTGATCTCCGCCGCCGCTGCACGCTAGGCGCTCGACCAGCCAACAGGTAAGCATGCCCACTCCTTTTGTTACCTTTACGGAGTGTGAATTTGTGGTCTGATCTGATCTACGCAGTGGTTGCAAATTAATCTAGCAGGAGTCAAACTCTGGACATTATTCATGAATCTTGATGTTGAAAACATATAGGAGAGTGTGTACCAATCTTAAATCGCCCTACAACACGATATTAATTTTGTATTAGCATTGAAAAATCTATCGAAGGTACCTTGTCAGCTGTGGTGAGTGTTTTAATTTTCCTCATTTATCAGGTCAGAATAAGTTGGATCAGCTATAAGATAACGTTGTTTTTTAGTCAATAATAATGTGTACTGAACCAATGGATGGAGATTCAGAAACGCACATGTCTTGTATCCTCTTAAGTTCACAGTGCAGATTGCATATGTAGGTCTTCTGATCCTCTTAAGTTCATTGTGCAGATTGCATATGCAGGTCTTCTAATCATTTAAGTTCTTGCCATTGTCAAAGAGTTCTTGTGTAATTAACTGATTATTTGAGAATACCATTATAAAGTTATCTCAAAATGACTGGCTGAGGTAAACAATAATTTACTTAAACAAATCTGAGAAAGAGTCTTCTGATCAATTTGATCAACATGCATGAGAATGTTTCTTGACAATTCAGCGTGCAATGTACATGAATTTAACTGGTTCCAGAAGCAAAAACTAGGCATTCGTGATTTTAGTGCTCCTTTCAAACTATCATATATGGTGAACATCGAATTTATTCCTTGCTTGATCTTGCTAGAAAGCTTAGCACATGTTCTCGGTAAGCAATAGGCACACACTTATGGTGTAATACTAAGATAATTACTGATCTGTTTCTGAAAGCCTATCAGTAACCTATGTGGCTTTTTTTCCCTGACCATGTGGCACTTAATCGACTCTCTGCCTTTATGCCAGGCAAGGTGACAACCTCCCCCCACCCCTGTCTTGCTACAGATCGTTCGAATCAGACACTACCAGTAAGGAGCTACAACATCGACAGATCATTATTGTGATTCCAAAGGTGATCCCTGGTTTCAAATTCATATATATGATCATTAATGCACCTAGAACGTCATGGAAGACAGTTTGTACTGCAGTACCACTCATGCGTGCATCAGTGGAATATTATCAGTAATGTATATATATACTTTGGTTTCTCTTATGATCATATTTCCCTGCTCCCTACTTGGGTCCCTACTAAAGTGAAAAATAATTCGGTTTTGTCTTGAATTCTTGCATCTCATACATGTTGAATTCATAGACCAGGTAAGTTCAAACATGTTTATACATAACGTATACTGTATGCATTCAGGATAGTTTTCTTGAAGGTCAGTCATATATGTTGTACGTTAGTGGGGTTGTTTTCTTGGAGGTCGGTCATATGTGTTGTATGCCTTAGCAGTGTTGTTTTCTTGAAGGTCAGTCATATCACTAGCTTGGGTTGTCAGCATAAGTGCACTCACTAGCTTGTGTTGTCAGCATAAGTGCACTGATTCCATGGGAACTTACAGATCTACTGGGTTGCCTCCATTTGTAGCCTCAGTTGTGAAGTGTTCCAAAGTTTTTGTCTTGATTTTCCCAATTAACCATCCAGTCCAAGGTCAAGTACCCCGTCGTGTTAGCATACCCGGCCCTGTCATGTTAGGCATTTAGATTGAATTATGTGTTTTAATGTTAATTATTTGTGAATGGGATTTTACCTATCTACTTATCGAGTTATATGTCATGAGATGTTTATATACCCGTAGCAACGCACGGGCACTCAACTAGTATTAGATAAAATTTTAAAGTTCAGCTAAAAAAAATAAGATGTAAATTTATTTTTGGGATGGAGGGGTCTTGTTGTCGACTGATGTTTTTTTTTTTCTTTTTCACCATCGGGTTGAACTCAGATAGATGCCTGCCGATGGATCCACCATTCATCGATGTCATTGTCATCAACAATTTGGTTTTTCTTATACCAGCTAACGATTTGTTAGCCCAGGAGTAATCAATGAATAGCCAAGTTTTTTTTAAAAAAAAATCCAGTACTCTAGTGCATTCTACAACCTCTTCGCCTCCGCTTGGCCTTACGGCCCCGGCCCCAGCCCCGACTCCTTGCCGCTGGTGAAGTAGTGAACCTTCTGGCGGCAAAGCTAGGTATGGTGGTACCCTGCGCAAGATCTCTATTGTTCCCTCCACATTGCCGCCACCTGCTGAAGCTGACCCCTTCTCTTGTACCGTGGCGTGCTTGTCCCACAAAGCGCCGCCACCTGCCGCCTGTTCGACGGAATGCCTGAGGAGTCAGCGTCCAAGATGGGTGACGCCTTCGTCGCCATCCCGGACGTGATACTGCACCACGTCCCCTCCTTCCTCCTGGCGCAGCTGGCCGTGCGGCATGACATGTGTATTGGCTCGGCGCTGGCGCCGACTCCGGGAGGGCGCGGCGGGCCTGCGCATCACCGCTGCCAACACGCCCGAGTGGATGTGCTTATGGGAGGAGTTTCGGGAGTTCGTGGACCACCTGTTCCTCCTCCGTGGCGGCGCGCCGCTCGGCAGTTGTGAGTTCACGTTCGATGTGCGCAACACGGACGTGGCCGACATCAACCTCTGGATCCGGCATGTCATCCGGTGTCAAGTCCGGCTGCTTGAGCTCAGTGTCACCCGGGACGAGGATCCCAGGAGCCCTCATTTTCATGTTCACAGCATGCGTCTTGTCTCCAGGCACCTTAGAAAGCTTGAGCTGGACCACACAGCATTGCATGACAGCTTCCTTGAGTTATCAGGCTGTCCGGGACTGGAAGATCTATATATCAACAATGGTAGGTTTGTCCATGCCAACAGGATCTCGTCGAAGTCTGTGAAGCACCTGACTGTCATCGACTCCTGGTTCAGATGAGCAGTTTCTACTATAATTGATGTTCCAAGTGTCGTTTCACTGTGGCTAGAGGACCCATGGGACAGAACTCCTGTGCTGGCAAGCATGCCATTGTTAGCAGTGGCAGTTGTTCGACTTGGATCTGATTCTATGGATAGGTGCTATAATTCTGAATCTGAGGATTGTGATGATGAGCACTGTCAAGGGTGTCATGGCCTGGAAGGTGATAATTTGAATGGTAGCAATGCCAATGGCACAAAAAAAAAAAAATCTGTCCTTCTAAATGGTTTATTAGAAGCTAAGAGTTTGGTCTTGATCTCAACATGGAGATCATACCAATGTCTAGCTTCTCCAATCAAAGAAAAAAAAAACTCCCATCGGATAGTCTCACTGGACATATCCTTAATGCGCAAGCACGCACAGGTTTGCTCAAATTCATTGAGGTGAGAATAAAAACTAGCATTATCTTCTCCTGAGAAAGTTTAGTTTCTGACCATGTCTATTAAGCGCGGGCGTAGCTCATAGTAAGAGGTTAAGATAGGCTTTGCAGGCTTTGGCTCTAAGCGTAAGCTCGTGAAGTTATATTTATAGATAGGCATGGAAGATAAGTTTAGAGTAATCTCACTGATGTCTTCCTCGGCAACGGCACCAGAAATACTTGTTGGTATCTGTTAATGCCTACTGAATAATCCACAAGCACATGGATACGATGTTGCACTTCACCGGATGAATAGACCTAGTTTTAATATCGAACCCAAGGAAAAATATGTGAGGGTTATCTAAACTACAACTTAACCACCGAGTAGCAAACAAGGAGGTAGAAGATAGGGATTGTTGGCGGTAAATACCGACATACTCTAAACCACCAACTATTATCTAAAAAGGGAGAAATATCATAGTCATATTCACATAAAACTTTACTATTGACCTATTTCCACTTGTATTGGAGAATCTTTGATTTATAGGAAACATACAAGGAAAAGAGAAAAAGGTCACAGAAATACACTTTCTGGCAAGGCGGAAAGGGGAAAATAAAGCAAGGCCCATCAACATTTCCAAAACTGGGCTAGCAACCACCAGGACCAAGGTCCAAGCCCAGCCCACAGCCCACTGGCCAAAGGCGGTGCCAAGGGGAGCCACCCCTGATGTGGGCGCACCAGGGTGCGGCCGCACCCCTGGCTTGGCCAGGTGGGCCCTGCTTCCTGTGGCGGTTTGCTGAGGTGGTTTGGATGTCGGTTCGGCTGGTCATTACTGCCCTTGCCCCCTGAATCGACCTGGACCTAGTATAAAGCAAGGGTTGGAGCTCTCAATTCCACACAACACACACCACACCTCTCACTTGTACTCTCAAGTGTACCTCTCCACTTTTCTCTTTATCCTTAGTAGTAGTAGTGGAGCAAGGCTCATCTTGTAAGAGAAGGAGACATCTTGGCTATTCTTGGGTATGAATACTATTCTTTCCATTATGCTCTTCTCCTCTTTCTATCAATATAGCAATGTTCTAGAATTAGAGTATAGTTCTAGTGATATGATCTTGTTATATGAACTAGATGATAGTTTGTGTGATTTGATCATAGAACATAGGACTTCTAGTTCATATGCCTTGTTCATGATATGCTTGTTAGTTCATAGTATTCATATCATGTTCTTAGCATATAGAAATCTGTTCTTAACCATTCATACACTTAGATGATTAGGAATAGAGTTGTGGGAGGGATGGTGGTTCATTGTACAACATCCATGTTCTTTACTCGTTCATCCGTTGGGTGAGAGACCCGGGGGGCTTGTGTAGTTTCTCTATATGTGAGCGTGGTGCTCGGCTATAGGAGGGCCGGTGATTGCACTTCATAGTCCACGGTTAAGGTGGTAGACGGCACGTGGTGACAGCCCTGTCCGTCCCTTGTAATCCCCACGTTCGGCTATGGTGTAGGAGTCTAAAATACCACCCATCTTCACTGGCAGACTAGTGGCCGGTGGCCTTCCAATCCATCGCAAACACAACTCTATCTCTAACTCAGGTATTTGTATGACTAACCACTTTCTAGGCATTAGCTGTATTAGGACCATTGCTCCCGTAGGATATTTATTTATTCTTTATTCTTTTATTCATTATGCTTTCACCATCTTCCTCCGCTTGAGAGACATTTATCTATGTGTGTCCACTATCATGAAAACCATTATTGTTTACCCCTGTTATGAACAATATTGGTCTACCTTTCATACAAAGTATAGTATTCATGATTATGGTTTCATACTAGAATCTACACTAGCCTTCCTTTAGGAAAATATAAATACGACACCTAGAAATACTCCGGGTTGAAATGCTACAACGATATTTCCGTGCGCTTGCGGATTCATATCCATGACTGCTAAGAATTACCGGATCACCACTCTCTCTACTGTAGCTAGGAATATAGTTTTAGCACTAGTGTTAAGGAATGCTGAAAGTGCGCCGTATAGCATCTCCAAGGCACTAGCCGCTAAGGCTATAGTCCTAACGTTACTAGGGATATAACTCTCTTGATAGAGGTAAGGTTAGTCTTGGTATGCCACGGTGCCCATGCCAGGCTATCCTAAAACTATGGGTGTATCACTGGTAGCAGTTGAGGTAATAACTGATGAGGTGTACCTCGGTACCATGGCTGGGCCTAAGTCTAGTGATGTGGTACTGAGGTATGCCACTCAAGCATTTCTTGCTTCATCGTTGGGGATAGACTCTACCTCTATTCTCTGTGATGACGCTAAGAAATGCCAACAGAGATATAGAGAAGACAACTAAGGCTTCTAATTCAGGCTTAAGTAACATATGTCTAGGATGTTTTACTGGGGAATTGAATAGAAGAGTACAGGCGAAACTGTAACCCTACTACCAATTATTCTCCCGCTCGGCCTACCATCAGGATAGTGGATTATATAAGATTCAACGAAGCTATAAAGTCACCTCCATGATGCTACTACCACCAAATCCAAAAGATAGGATACATGTACGAGTAACGGAGTCTAAGCACCACGCTTACACTACGAATACTACTCTAATCCAAGAGCTACAAGGATTAAAGAACTCAAAAGAGTCATAAACCGGTAAAACAAGATAAACAATTTTACTTACTTGAACTCTGAAGTTGATTCCCAAGCAATCTCAGATACAAGTCATAGAGGCAGCACCGACAGGCTGATACTTCCTCCAAAACTCTCTCTTTAACTCTATCTCTCTATTTCTGATATAGAATTAGCTTCTAGAGGTATAAAACTAGCTCTCTACTTGGAATGCTAACTTTAGATAAGTATGTCCATTCGAGGGACACCTCTTAGGATCCTAACTAGGGTTTCTCGATAAAACTTCTCTTCTTCTAAATGGATCCTCCTCTCTAGGGGGTTACCTCTTCTTTTATAGCCCTGGCGAATGAATATAAATGACTGAAGTTGTATGGTCCAACAGTGAACTAAAAATGATGCAGGGTAGCATAGGAAATAAGGAGGCTACTTAAGTGGATCAGATGAGGGTCAGCTATGCCTGTGGTTGGCTTTGTTCAACATTTTTAATAGAATGTATGGAGCATGAAGCAACAATAGTTAAATTAGAGACGACATAATCAGAGGCAACTGCTTTTGGAGGAAAATGAGGAGGGTGATTATATTTTTTGAAACGTGAATATAACTATTAGAGGGAGGAACGGTTACCTTATGGGCAAGGAGTTTTTTGGCACCTACCTCCTCCTGCTACTGCTTCTCGATGGGTTGTGCCCACTCGTTGCTAGCGATGGCGTACTGTACGGATCCAAGCTAGAAAAGTAGCCTTTACTGAGCAAGTATAGGCAAAGCAGGAGGGGTCAGAGGTGTACCGGCGCTGGTTGAGGGCAACGGCACAACGTCCTGAGGCGGTGCGAGGCATAGTGGCCGGAGGGGGTGGTTGCGGCGTGTGCATGATGTGGTGCCATGGTAACGCTGGTCCGAGGCTGCGGGAGGCGCAATGGCTAGAGGGCCAGGCAGTGGCAAGCAGCGCGGTGGGCGAAGGGGCAGTAGGTAGCGCGCGCGCAACCATGGAGGCCTCGGTGCCATCCCCGTTGAGGAAATTTTCTCTATTTTTTCAGGACTCGAGAGTGGTTGGTGGAGGAGTTAGCGGGCATGGAGGTTCTAGATGGGGCAATGACATGGCTGCCATCTGTTGCCGCCCTGCAGTTATGGACGGCAAGGATCATAATACTATGGATAAACAGGAGAATGAGTGGGGGAGGCAGGCAAGAACTGTGGATCTACAATGAAAATCACCGAAAACCAAGAGATCCATTTGGAGTGGAGCTAGAGAAGGTGACTATGACAACACTTCCAAGCATCTAATTTTCGACGCCTGGCCTGGGCTTTGAGCAAGACACGCCGTTAAAGCTGAGGCAAGCCACAACAACATATATACACTTTGTTTTCTTAAAAACGATAATTTTATTTAATATATGGGATTGCAAAGTTTCAGTCAGGTCCTTTATTCATTACATAGATATCACAATTCACATCTGTATCTTCGTAGTTTCGAGAAACCTTTCCCCTCGAGCAACGTGTTCATAGAACCCATCGATATATTCTTTGATTTTCACCTTCTTGTATAGTGCTGGATGGTTCTCATCTATCAGTTTATCCGCGGGGTGGATTTCTTTTTCAGGATCTATAGAATAAAAGAGAACCACTGATTGCCTCTCTTTCTCAGCATTTGTTACAACCCGATGCACTGGGCTCTTGAAGATCCCATTGCTAATTATCTGTGTAAAAACAGAAATGCACAATTCAGAAAAAAGATAACAACTGTCAGTCTTGCATTTACAGTAAGCATAACTAGACTACCCATCCTTTAATTTTCCTTTTCCAATCATAAAAATATTATATATATGACCCAAATGTTCTTATGAATGATAACTCATTACCTCCATTTGGTCTCCTAGATTGACGACCAGGGTGTGAGGTCTGGGCGGCACGTCATACCAGACTCCATCTCGGAGAACCTGAAGTCCACCAATACTGTTGTCTACCATGAGAAGCGTAAGGACTGTGCCGTCGGAGTGAGGCTTGATACCGAAGACGAGATCCGGCCTCGCGCATGGAGGATAGTAGCAGAACCTAGCATAAGTTTCAGCCTTGTCATCAAACTGGTCGATGAAATAATTGTCGTCAAGCCCCAGTAGCTTCGCCATTTCTTGAAGCAGGCAGTCCTTCACTCTCGTGCATTTTGTGGTGAAATCGTCCAGAACATCCCTGTTCAGTAGAAAATCCGGCCAAGATATGGCGTTAGGCTCTGCTACAATTACGTCTGGTTCGATGAGATTTTAGTGTTAAGTCATTAGGAATGCACGTACTCTCTCTCATTTGCAAATTATAAGTTGCTTTGGATTTTCAGGTTAATTCATTTTGGCATGTATCTGTATGTCTCGATGCAAAGCAAAATAGATATAAAAAAATCAAAGCGGCTTATGATTTGAAACAGAAGGGTAGTTATGGAAATACGACCAGGTGTTCCATTTTGTTTTAAGAATATGATTAGAATTACAAACTAAATCTCATAACTCGAGGAATGGGATATAGTATAGAATAAAATTAGTGGCTAATTAAATACATGCATCGAGCACCATGAAAAGTTAAATTTGACTGATATTATTCAGTAGAGGAGGTATGTGATGATGTGAATAATTTTGTAATCGAAGCCCCCAAAAACCTAGTTTGACGAGACCTCAACAGCATACTCGATCGGAAGATCATCACCTGATACATGTGGGCCATATGTGAAGGTTCCTGTCTTCCTGAGGCTCCACCTTGAGGAGCAGGCGGTCGGTCCACTCCAGGACTAGGTCCTCTGACGGCGCCCAGTCGTCCCCATACCCTTCGAACTGGAAGTCCTTGCCGTCGACCATGTTACTATGCTTCTGCCTCTCCTGGAGCGGCTGCCTGAAAAACTCCCTCGACGCCTCCATCATGGCGTCCATCAGAGAGGTCTCCACGCCGTGGTTGGTGACCTGCATGGCAGGACATACATCCATCGATGCGTCCTCCAGATCGCGACCAATGGTATGTTTTGTTCAACTAGCAGGCAAGATAGACTCTGTGTGCGTACCAGGAAGAGACCCCAGGACTGGAGCGCCAGCCGGAGCTTCGAGGCCTCATCGTCGGCGCCGCCATCACCGCCGGGCTGCTGGCACAGGCGGGCGAGGTCGATGACAGGCACCGGCGCGGGTTCCGTGGCCTTGCGTTCGTCGCCATTGCCTGCGCGCGCGACATACCGAGCTGGCACATCGCCGTTCGTGGCGCCGGCGAGCTCTTGCACCGGCAGTCGAGCTCCGTCCCTCCCCCGCGGTTTCCATACCGACACCTACGTGCTAATGATAGGAGTCGGAGCAGGAGCACAGCAGGAGCAGATAGGGCTAGCTTCTGTAGGAGTAGGACTAAATATCTTTGCTGCTATTGTATAAATAATAATAATAATCGCTACCGCCTGACGAACGAATTATTTCTTTCTGACAACACCCGACCAACCAATGATTAATCGATCAGTGGCGTGTGTAGTCAGCTCGCCTCTAGTCCGTCGATTCCAAACTCATAAATTGTTATTTGTTGTACTTATTAGTTTCATTATACCCTGATCGTCAAATATCTTCTATAACAAACCTATTTTAAAATATAAATATAAGTGACAGTTTTAGTAAATTCAAAATAGTTGTATCGGTATAAATTTATGGTCACAAGCATGGACACGCGTTGTTCCCATCCTTAGCCACCAGAAACGAGTCCACGTTCCGAGAATAGGATCCAGAAAATAATTGCTTCCTCAATCAATCAATTTTATAAAAATAATTATATATATTCTTATAGTCTTGGTACCTCTCTGTTGGACCGGAGCTCATGCTCCTCGTGCGTGCCAATCACTTTCATAGCTAACTAGACACAACGCCGTGCTTCGCGTGGGTAGATACTCCAAAAATATTCATAGCAAAGATAAATGACATGGATATCAAAGATTTCAAGATAGGAAACGATGAAAATGATATGATGATGATACACAATCAGAGTGACGAAGATGGTCTGCATGGGGCATCTGGAACTGGAGGATGCACTATTTAGGATGTAAACGAACTATTAGCCAAACGGTACTATGATTTCAACTTCGGTAGAACTGTACAGTTAGCAAAAAATATTTGTCGGGTTGATGTGTGCTAAAACATTTCTGAACATGGAAAGGAAGTTAAAATATCGATGTGTATGTACTGCTATCTGACCATTTAGACTAAAGCATCCGTAAAGAGCCAAGATGTGAGTTGTTGCTTGTGATTGAAGACGGCAAAGTTAAGAGTTCCCTGCGCTGGAGATGTGTAAAATGCTTTCCTGTTATATGTAGAAATTTATCAACAACAGTACTTTAGTATTGGTAGTAGAGTGCGGTACACACATGTCGGATGTTTGAAAATGTACTGACCATGAATGGGATAATTCATGGATGATTATAGTGCTATATGTATATATGATTTTGAATGTAGGCAACAACAACATCTTTTTTTCGAAAGAACGGCAAAAGCTTTGCCGTGATTTCTATTAGGCGAATAAAAGAAAAAGGCAAGCACCAGCCTAGTTTTTTGATTGGAAACCGGGCCAGAAAAATTAAACAATTGTGGAGGGTACCCTACTCAACCTGCACACATAGATACCAAATCACCACTGAAACACCACTAAACAACTTAACTCCTCGCCTGGTCGGATTGGGATATCGACACAAGCCTCAGAACTCGGTCGGATTGGGTCATCGACACGAGTCTCCACTTAAACCACTAGGAGCTCCGCTACTGAGGCAGCAAACAACTAAAGACTAAAAAATAACTGAGCAACTAAAAACAAACTAAGCCTACTCCACCACTGGCACCAACCACGAACACAACGACAGGAACAATGAATTAGCTCTGCCCAAAACATACCAACCGAGTCAAGTTCCACAACCACGCCTTCAAGAAGGTTATGATGGCCAGGCGCCGCCGTCGTTCGTCCACAGGACTGGGTTCTCACCCATGGAGTGTGTTGGGGACACGGCGCCCTCAACAGGGGTACCACACCCATAAGTGTCGTCGTCGCCAGGCTTTCGCCCAAAGAACCGCAACACAGACATTGGTCAAGATGCCGGTTCCCCGCCAGCTACCAAGACGTCACTGCCGATCATCCAGTAGAAGCCTCACTGGGTTCGACGCGTCAGCCACGCGAGCAACCGTAAAGCTGCGCCAGCACCCAGCCAGACCACCTGCCGAACACCAGCCTCCTGCCACCATGCACGTCCACCATCCACCCGCCGAAGCCGTAGCCGCCGCCGACCACCGCCACCGTCCGAGCTCCCGTCGCTGGTATCACCCTCACCCTGAAAGTATCGGAACCGGAGCGGAGCCCCGTACCAACGCCTCCAAGGACGCCACGGCCTCCGTCCTCATAACGGTCGCCCCACGACGGTAGTCGGGGGCATGGGGGAAGACGGCATAGACGAAGACCGCCCCCAACGCCAACACAACCCCAGCCACCACCACCAGACGGCCACCATGAAGAAGAAAAGGAGGGGGCAAGCGGAGAGGAAGGGAATCCCGTTGCTGCCTCCCGCGACCGATGGGCAATAGCCCTGCATCGGCCCGTTGACGAGACCTAACGGAGAAGAGCGGCGTCCATCGGGACCAGCACCGCAGTAGCACCACCATGGCACCATTGGCGTACCGATGCCACGACCGGCCATGCCACCACGACATCGCCGAAGAAGCCGCGCGGCCCCCGGAGAGTAGCTTCGCCCGGCCAGACCGTGTCGATGCGGGTCAATCACCGCGCCCCGCCAAGGCTAGCCAGCTAGCAAGGCAGCGGCGGCTGGCCGACCAGCCGGCCGCCGCCCAGCAAAGCAGCCCAGCCCGGAGGCCCATCCCCCACCGCCCGGCCTCCCACGCCCGGTGTCGCGAGGTCGCGCCCGCGCCATCTGTCGTGCAGATCTAAGCGGCGAAAAGGATCCGCCCGCCACGGCCAGAGATGCTACTGGCCGAGATCCCCACCGCCCCGTCACACAGCCACGCCCGCGCCGCACCGCCGTCGCGCAGCCCGCCCCCCTGGAGGTCACGCCCGCGCCACCACGTGCACCCCTCGCCCGCGAGGGAGCGCCTCGCCACGCGCGGTCGATGCAGGGGTGGCGCGAGAGGATCTGAGACGGAGAATGGCCCCGCCGTCGCCATCCTAGTTCGCCGCACGGCCTCTGGCTGCGGCGAGGAAGGGGAAGGGAGGGAGTAGAGGTGGCGGGCGGCTAGGGTTTGGGTCCATCCGAGTCGCCCGCCCGGGGCGACGTGGACAGGAGGAGAGTTCGTGTGAGCGCAACAACAACATCTCAACTGCATCTTTTGAAGTAAGGCTGGCCGATATAGTATTTGACTACAGTTGCATGTAGACAGAGTTAGAAAGTTAACTAGGCTATAAGCTGAGTACCTCTGATGGAAGTAATTGCACTAATACAACACATAGTGATGATCAGAGGCATATATTTGGTCCATACTAAAGCTAGTATAAGTGAACAACATGTAGGGAATCGAAGCAATCATACTGTTCATAGTTTCAAAATTACATGGAAGCAAAATTTAGAAGGAATATAGAAGTCATTTGGTTTATTGTAGTACTAGTAGGAGGCCCTGCACATTGCTGCGGGTATAAAGTAGAAATCTAAGGAGTTTATAATGGCCGAAACTATAAATTAGTAGATACATATATATATATGTAATAGGTCAATTGTGGAGGTTGTATCCATTGATATACATGGTCTAGATTATTTGAACTGACCCATCACCTAAATCTCATCTACCCGAACCCCCACCCCTACTATAACTGAGGGTCATCCCCCTCCCAAAATTTAGGAGTTTTTCTTCATAAAATTCTGCATGTTTCGGAGTACCACATCTAATCCATGTGATATGTAATTTTGCTAGGTTTTTGCTTACAAACGGGTTTTTTTTCTTAGAAACGGTTTAAATTATCAAAATATATCCATGTGGGGTCTTGTTTTGAAGAGTTTATTGCGAGGAATACCATGGTGCAATTGGATTTTAATTACGATACTTGGTTTAGGTGCTATGACTTTTTTCTATTTTCAAAAGAAAAAGCTAGTGGGAGATAAATGAACCTTAGTGGAGATAACTTCTTTGATGATGTCAGCTAACATTACTTTTGAAGTTTCGACCAATCAGACGCCAGAGAATTAGTTAGTGGAGGTTAGGATTATAGAAGTTATAGATAAGGTTAAGCAAACTGTATGTGACAGCAAATATAAATGACTGATGTTGTATGGTCCGACGATGAACTGAAAATGATGTAGGGTAGCATAGGAAATAAGGCGGCTACTTAAGTGGATAGGACGAGGGTCAGCTGTGTGTTTGGTAGGCTTTGTTGAGCATTTTTAATAGAATGTATGGAACATGAAGCAACAATATTTAAATTAGAGACGACATAATCAGAGGCAACTGCTATTGGAGGAAAATGAGGAGGGCGATTACATTTTTTGAAACATGAATATAACTATTAGAGGGAGTGTCGATGCGGGACCTAGACGGTTCCCTATCGGCATGAATCCCACCAAGGCGGGCTCACAAGACAGAAGCAAGAGGACCGATTCTAATTAGATAACGTCCTGTCCTAGTTAGGCGAATAGAAAGTAACTTTTGTAATAGGAGCAGAACCCTCTCTACTAGTCTGACTAGGATTAGAATCAAAGCTCTGATTCCTTTCTCTCATAAAAAGGAGTCCGAGCACCCTTATTGTAACAACACACAATCATACATCAATCCAACGCCAAAGGCCAAGGCCGACTGGAATAGAGCTTTTACTCGACGATGAGGGCTCGAACCAGGATAAACTGAGTGTCTCTTGAGTAACCGCCGGGTTCTAGTATTCGCCGAGATCCGAATCAACTGCTACGGAGACCCTGTGGCAGGCTATCGGTGGTTAAACACCTACAGCTGGCACGCCAGGTAGGGGCTTTCAGTGAATTCGACGTCAAAGGCTCAGTGGACCTACACATAATGCTCTTTCCAAAGGGCTCGACTTTCATCTTTGGAAGCTGGATCTGCGAAGCGGACGACTACGGAGTTCTCCACGGTCGACTACTTCAAGAACCCGAACCGAAGACACGCGAAATTTCTCAAAACTCAAGATAATTGAAGGATCAGGTCTACTAAAGATGCCGAGTTCTTTCCAGTACAGCCTCGACAACGCAGTGCGAACTTATCAAAATATTATCCGAAGGGTGATGGGATCCAATGATCCCGCTCTAAAAAACATCCCCGATCAAGATAAGTACCCCATCCCCCCTCCTTTTCAATACGGAAGATATTTAGAAGAAGAAACCGACTACTTGCCAAAGGCACACCAGAAAGTATTTATGATCAGGCAACCCCTAGTACCGCCAGTCCAACCTAACTACAAGTCTTTAGAAGAATCAGAAGCCGATATCCCACTTGACTCCGTTTCAAGAGAAGGGGAGTGTTGGTATTAATTAAATACACACAAGAAATAAGATTATCCACAAGCGCACAGATACAATACCGTTGTAGCACTTCACCAAGATAAACCCGGTTTTAATATCGAACCCTAAGGAACAGTAGGTGACGATAACTAAGTCTATAAACTTAACCCAATACACAATCAAGCTAGAAAATAGCGAGAACAAGGAGAACAATGTGGATTATCTAGTTCTGGTCTTTGAAAATGGTTATTTTATATCATATGATCACGAGCGATAACTTAATAGATAGGAGAAGAAATCAGAGTTCTCTCCTATCAAGCACCTTTTGCTTGCCAAACCTATTAACGGGAAGTGGACTATAGATGATTCAACGAAGCTATAAGTCACCTTCACGAGCTACCACTATCCGAAAAATTCGGGGACATTCACAAGTAAACATAGCCCAAACACCACGTCTACGCTATGAATACTACTTCAATCAAGAAGCTATCTAGATCAAAGTACTCAATAAGAGTTGCAAACTAGAAGAACAATATGAACAAAACACTTACTTTAACCAGAAGTTGACTACCAAATGATCTTAAGATGCAAACTCCGGGCGAGGGAGGTTGATCTTAAAGAATACAGCTTCTGAAGAAGCACCGACAGGGTAGGAACTCCTCCGAACTCTACTCTCCAACTCTATCTCTCTAATCTCTAAACAAGAACTAGTTCTAGATTGAACTAGCCTCTCTTGATTGCTAGCCTAGATCTACTAGATAGGAATTAGGGTTTCTGGCTCTTCAGCTTTTCATTGATCTGGCTCTATTTATATAGCCCGGTGGGATGAACATCAACCGTAGGATCAAACCAACTTAACGTAGGGCCAAGATGCATCCTTAAAGGCGGTGGAGAGGTACGCAGAAGCTGATAGGTGGGGCCCACAAGGGGGTACTCGGCGGCATTCCTGGTGGGGCCGACCGGCCCCACCTCAAGGTGGCTCGGGCCCCGCTTTATCCTGGTGTCTTCTAGATCCTTCCTGATCCCTCTAGCGATATTTTCCATCGCGGTTAAGTTTTATGGCTTTTATGCACTTTAATCCTCAATTAGGCATGTTTTGGATAACTCCCTGAAAAACAGATAATTCACCAAAACTTGTGGAAATGATTAGTAATAACCTTCTATTCTATGATATTGTTGTAATTCATAAGGAAGATTGACGGTTAAAAATAGACGTTATCTACCATCAACAAACTCCCCCACACTTAGGCTTTTATTCGTCCTCGAGAAAAGGTTGGTATCAAAAATTGATTATAAAGAATAGAGACTCATCAAGACATAACTTGAGAACATATCCAAAGTAAAACGAGTTAATCATGTACTACGGAATTTAATGTGTCTACCATAAATCTCTGAGTTGTTGAAAGGTAGAACAACATGGAGTAGATCATTCTTTTCTTTAGTACTGTCAACAAGAAAATTAGTTTTAAGAAATAAATCATAGCGTATCCTTCTCCTTTAATGGCACTCTCAAATCACTGTATATGTGGTATTTCTAGGTCCTCACCAAGGCTTTTAGTATTGAAGCCTTTATCCTATATCTATAAACTTATGTGGATCTTTAGGTAGGTAATAACTGTATCATACTTGTATGTCATTTATTGTAAAGTCAAACAATGGATCTAGAGAGAAATAAGGCATAAAACTGAATCAAGCTTTGAATAGGTGAAAATATAATAATCCCAATTCTACTATTGCTCCTTGAGACACATCTCTCTTTTGATTGTGAAGCATAGAGGAAGAGTATGAGCTATCTTTTATTTCTTTTCTTCTTCTCTTTTTCTTCTTGGACACTTGTCCATTCTTTTTTGACATTTTTTTCTTTCTCTTTTTTTTGCATAGCTCATACCTCCTTTTGGAAATTAATAATTTGAGAGATAACAAAAAGACTTGGAGCATTTATTTAGTGGCTATCCTATAAGAATATTTTTGGTGTTCACTCTCAGTGTAAGAGTAAAATATTTTTGATAAAAGATACTAAATGACTGTGCCTACTCCAGATTAGAGTAGTGCATATGTGGATGTGGCACTTGATTCAAAAATATGACAAATCTCTCTTATGATCACAGGGATTGACCAAACTCAATGCAAACAAGTAGAGTATGTAGAAAGTTTATCTATCCTATGTATGGCTTTGGTAGGACATTGCTTTTGCTATAAAGGAGAAGTGTGGCTAATCTTTTTACTTTTGAAATAAAATTTCTCCAGAGACGGAACATTGAGAATTGAAATCTCATTATCACACTATATCATACTCCTCAACAACTTAAGAGTCATGGGGTCCCTAAGTAAGTTTCCAACAGTATCATGACCTTTAGGAAAAGAATTATGTGAATTTATTCAGAAGTCATGAATTAATAGTCTTTTCATCACTTTAAAAGTGATTTATCATGTGATTTTTAATTTGAAACGGAACAACAAGTTAAACATATGCAATTAAATAGTATTGGGCTCAAACCTGACCGTGGACGAAGCAAGAAGGGGGAGGAAGAGGTGGTGGGCCGGCCGGCCCATGGAGGGATGCCTGGCGGTACCAAGTGGTGTCCCCTTGAGGCCCACTTCGCCGTGCGTGGTCCTAGGTGTATTTTGTTCCGAATCGTGAGATTTTCTCGAGCAAATTGATTTTAGTGACTCCGGTGTGCTTTCCCCACACTAGTTTTTTCGGTGACCTTTTCTACAAAACATGTGGAGACAAACACATCCCAAAAATAGAAAGATAGAGCAGATAATAGCAACTAAAAACATTAATAAGAATAAGGCACTTTATTCATTATGATTAACTAATGATCTAATGACTGAGCCATGATAACTGCCCCAATTAAGGTGACTGACCTAACTTTTAACCTAACTCTGAAAACTAACTTCTTTAACCTACCTGACTCGATTGTCCCTTATTACATAGATATATAGGGTATCTATGCCCTTCTAAGCGTGTCTATTGCGTTCTTGAGCTTCTCGTTGTCCTTCTTGAGGGCACAAATCTCCTTGATGCTTCCTTCAATCTAGGTCGCCATGGTGGTCATAGTAGCTACTTGCATAGTATTGGATGACTGAAGGCTTGAGACGACTTGAGAGAGAGCATCAATTCTCATCTCAAGTGTAGCCAAGGTGGGCTTAGGATGCTTGGGCACAGAGCTTGATGTAGCAGAAGGCGGTGGAGCTCTCTTTGGTGGTGGTGGCTTCTTGTCCGTGTAACGCACTTGAGCTTCAGTGGCACGCACTCCACCAAGCATGAGACGGGTCCTATACTTGGCGCATTCTATCTCTCTGGATTTGTTAGTCTTGATACTAACAAGTTCTTCTCCTGGCTTTGGTGTGGAAAGCTGAGTACCTCTGGGAAGAGCAATCTGCTTCCCCTTGGATGGTCCTTCCAGGAGCAATCTTGCAGGAGGTGCAGGTAGCGTGCGTTGAGCTTGAGCATAGTAGGCTTGCTCATAGCTTCGGCGTGGCTGCACCATAGCTAGCTCCTTCGGTGGGATGATGGCGAGAGGCTTCGTCTGTGCAGGGACGATGGCCAGCGACTCATCCTTCGGGACCTTGTTGAGTCAGCTCCGTAGACAACGATCTCCTTCCCGGCTATTGGAACTAAAGCTTGGAACTAGATCTAGATGGGTTTTCTCTGAATGAGAGAGAGGAGGCTTGGATAGAATGAGGTTGAGGGGGGTCTAGGTACGTATTTATATGGGCAGCAGGCTTGCAGCGGGGGGTTGAATCTATCCTACAGGGTGCATACGATCGCGAAACTGAATGACGTTTAATCCTATAGGATTCTATCGAGGAATACTCCAAAAAGGGGTAGAGTTGAATGCACACGAGAGGAAACAGGGGGGTGCCGCCTGGCATTTTCCCCTATGCCGGCTGGCCCCACAGGTCATCCCCTCGGGGTGACCTTTCTCGTGGTGGTCGTGTACTCCTTTTACTTCCCAATGACGGTTGTTTAAAGATTCGGACCGATTCGGTTAAAATATGAGTGCAATCAAGGTAATTGGATAAACTCTAATTCCTCAACTACCTCTGGGGGTCTAGTAGGTTCCAGAAAAATCTTAAGGCGATGACCATTTACCTTGAATAACGTACCTTCGTGTGATTGGAGAGTTACCGCTCCATGCGATGACGCGTTAACCACCGTAAACGGTCCTTCCCATTTACTCTGCAGCTTTCCAAGCCCGAATAATTTGACCCTGGAATTAAAAGTCTCCGGGTACAAACTCCTTCTTCTTGATTCTCTTGTCATGCCATTTTTTGGTTCTTTCTTTATAAAGCTTTGAATTGTGATAAGATTTTTCTCTCTATTCTTCTAATTCTGATAGTTGCATTTTTTATTCCCAGCAGCTTCAAAATCCATATTCCATCTCTTGATGGCCCAATGAGCTTTGTGCTCTAATTCCACTGGTAGGTGACAAGTCTTTCCTATACTAGTTGATAGGGTGACATGCCTAAAGGTGTTTTGTAGGCAGTTCGGTAGGCCCAAAGTGCTTCAGGTAACCGGTCTTTCCACATAGTACCTATTTCATTCACCGTCTTCTGTAGAATATTCTTAATTTGTTTATTTGATGTCTCTGCCTGGCCACTTGTCTAAGGATGGTAAGGAGTAGCGACGTTGTGACGGATGCTATGACTCTTCAAATAATTATGAAATTTTGTATCGGTAAAGTGAGTTTCTCCATCACTAATTACCATCCTTGGTGTTCCAAACCTTGAGAATATGACTTCTTCAAACATCTTCCTTGAGTATTTTGAATTGGCGTTCTTGCATGGTATAGCTTCAACCTATTTAGATACATAGTCAACTGCCACTAAGATGTATTTGCAGTTCTTTGATTTGACGAATGGTCCCATATAATCAATACCCCAGACATCAAAGAGCTCAATCTGGAGATAATTAGTGAGTGGCATAGCATCACGTGAATTAATATTTCCATGCCTCTGACATGATCCACATCTCCTAACATAATCTTTGGTGTCTTCATACATGGTTGGCCAAAAGAATCCACTCTGCCAAATCTTCGCATGAGTACAGAATGCCCCATAATGCCCTCCATATGGTGATGAATGACACTCTTGAATAATCTGAATGCCCTCTTCTGCTGGTACACATCTTCTAAACAAGCCATCAGCGCATACTCTGAAGAGATACGGAGGATCCCATATGTGGAGACGACTTTCGTAAATGAGCTTCCTTTTATTCTCCCCTGGTGCTACATAACCTGCAACCATAAAGTTGACAATATTCGCGTACCACGGGTCTGATCTTGTTACCTTGAATAGCATGTCGTCTCTCAGTGAATCATTAATAGGCAATTCCTGTGAATTCTTAAATTGCATTCTAGATAGGTGATCGGCAACAAAGTTTTCTACACCTTTTCTATCTTTTATTTCTAAGTCAAATTCTTGGAGTAACAAAATCCATCTTATTAAACGAGGTTTAGCATCTTTCTTAGTGAGCGGATATTTAAGAGCAAAGCATGATCGAGTAAACAATTACTTTAGCTCCCACTAAGTAAGATCTAAATTTATCAATAGCAAAAAATAACAACTAAAAAGCTCTTTTTCGGTTGTTGCATAATTAAGTTTGGGCTCTGTCATAGTTTTACTAGCATAAGCAATAGCATGATGCTTCTTATCTTTGGTTTGTCCCAAAACTGCCCCCACAGTATAATTACTAGCATCACACATGATTTTGAAAGGTAAAGACCAATCGGGGGGTTGAATAATTGGTGCGAGAGATGAGCGCTTCTTTAAGAATATTAAAGGATTGTAAACATGCATCATCAAACCCAAAAGGAACATCCTTAGCTAATAAACTAGTCAAGGGTCTAGCAATATGTGAAAATTTTTTTTTTAAACGACGATAGAAACCACAATGACCAAGAAAACTTTGGATCCCTTTTTATATTCACAGGCGAAGGTAGTTGTTCAATTACTTCAATTTTAGCTCTGTCTACCTCTATACCTCTTTCAGACACTAAATGCCCTAGCACTATCCCTTCTCTTACCATAAAATGACACTTTTTCCAATTAAAGACTAAGTGTTTTTCTTTACATCTTTGTAAAACCTTATCTAGATTTTCAAGGCAATCATCAAAAGTCTTTCCGTAGACGGAAAAATCATCCATAAAAACTTCCATGATTTCTTCAATCATATCGAGAAAATATAGACATCATACATCTTTGAAAAGAAGCAAAAGCATTACACAACCCAAAAAGACATTTTACGATAAGCATAAGTTCCATAGGGACATGTAAAAGTGGTTTTACTTTGATCATCGGGGTGGATAGGAATTTGGTGATATCCGAGTAACCGCGGAAAGCAAAAGAAAGAGTGATTCGCCAAACGCTCTAACATCTCATCAATGAAAGGTAGTGGAAAGTGATCTTTCCTTGTTACTTTATTAAGTTTTCTATAATCTATACACATACGCCATCCATGTAGAGTTCTCGAGGGATTAACTCATTCTTATCATTTTTAACAACAGTCATACCACCCTTCTTAGGTACAACTTGAACAGGACTTACCCACTCACTATGTGGCACAGGATATATAATCCCAGCATGTAATAGCTTTAAGACTTCCTTCTTCACTACCTACGTTGGGGTTCTCTAGTAGGTGTAACTTCAGGGTCAGTTGGTATGCGATGGGGTGCAAAGAACAGGACTGATTCCCTTAAGATCTTGGAGTGAGTATCTAAAAGCAGCACGATGTTTCTCTAAAACAGTGATTAGACATAAAGATTCTTCTTGAGAGAGTTTATCACTTATGATTACAGGAGATTCCTGATCATTATTCAGAAAAACATATTTTAAACCGGAAGGTAAGGGTTTAAGCTCAATAGGGGGTTTAGGAGACTCTAGTAATTCATCGAGAGGTTCAGGATCAGATGGTTCCTCTTCCTCTTCTTCAATGAAGAATTGGACGTCATCACCATCTATAGATGGTTCTAATAATTTATCAATAAAAGCAGCATTAACCTCCTCTATTGGGTCTGGCTCAGGAAGTAGCTCCACTCTGGTTAGAATGGGTTATAGGCATAGAGAGTTTGCAACCTTTCCCGAGACTAATATCTAATTTCCCTTTTTAACCTTCTCTAATAAGCTTTCCTATTGGTAGACCTATTAACACATCAAACTTCCAAACATCAAAGATATGGAAATTTAATGGGACTTGAACTCCATAAACCAAAATAGGAAGAGAACACAGTACTCCTAAACTTAGAATAATGTGGCCTGAACGACTTTTCAAAGTTTTAACAGTTGGAATTAATGTCATATCTTCTAAAAATCTTTTAGCAAACGAAAGAGACATGATATTAATATCCACAATTGAATTATAATGTGTAGTAAAAGGATGTTTACCAATCTGACACTCAAAAGTAACAGAAGAAGAATTTAAACAGATAACATCTTTTGAAAGTTCTGATTCTTCTAACCATTCTTCACTTAACACACAGATTAACTCTTTCATGAATTTTTTAAAAAACTTTACCTCCAAAGGATGAATAAAATCAATATTTTTAAATTCCTTAGATTCTTGAGGTTTCATAATTACTTAGTAATTAGAGGTATTCCCATAATCATCAAAAAAAGATCATCTTCTACATCAAGCATAAAATCAGGAAATGGGATTTCCTCTTCTTCATTCAAAAGTTCAGGTTTTAAAATAGCTAAAGGTTAAGATTCAAGCAATGATTTAGACTCAGCTATTGATTCTTCTTTCTCTTCGGGAAGATCATTCAAAATATTCATAAAAATAGTTTTTGCATGCGTAGCGATAGTATACATGAACGCTCCTCCCGCGGCCAAATTAAGATATTCGTTATTTTTTTTCATTGAGGCCCAAAAAGAAGTGTTGTAAGAGCATAGGTTCTAGCAAAGCAAGATTAGGACCTGAATTTATGAAACTATCAAAAACGTTCCCAAGCCTTATCTAGTGATTCGTTATCTAATTGTTTAAAACCTATGATTTCAAAATAAAGTTTAGCGACTTTCTCGATAGGGAAAAACTTAAGACAAAAGTTAGAACATAACGATTCCCAATCTCCCTGACTACTCCCAACATGACGCTTATACCAGTGTTTAGCTCGCCCCATTAATGAAAACGGAAAAAGCTTCCACCTTAGTGTCTCATCTGCCATGCCTTTAATGTGTAGACATGAACAAGTTTCTTCAAAATCATTCAAATGGGAATAGGGGTTTTCGCTAGAACTAACAGAAAAAGTATTTTTCTGAACTTAATGAATTAACCCCGGGCGTAGCTCATAGCCAGATGATGTAATGGGCTTAGATGATTCTACTGGCTGCAAACGTGAGCCCGATGGTGCTCCGTATTGATATAGGAGTTGAGATATGGGTTCCATAAAAAAAACAAAAACTAGAAAGCTAAATAAAAAGGAAAAGTATAATACAGGAATTAAGCTAAACATAAAGTCAATCTCAGCAAACCGTTGCCCGGCAACAGCGCCAGAAATGCTTATTGGTATTAATTAAATGCACACAAGAAATAAGATTATCCGCAAGAGCACAGATATAATACCGTTGTAGCACTTCACCAAGATAAACACGGTTTTAATATCAAACCCAAAGGAATAGTAGGTGACGATGACTAAGTCTATAAACTTAACCCAATGCACAATCAAGCTAAAAAATAGCGAAAACAAGGAGAACAATGTGGATTATCTAGTTCTGGTCTTTGAAAATGGTTGTTTTATATCATATAATGACGAGCGATAACTTAATAGATAGGAGAAGAAATCAGAGTTCTCTCCTGCCAAGCACCTTTTGCTTGCCAAACCTATTAACGGGAAGTGGACTACAAAGGATTCAACGAAGCTATAAGTCACCTTCGCGAGCTACCACTATCCGAAAAATCAGGGGACATTCACAAGTAAACATAGCCCAAACACCACGTCTACGCTACGAATACTACTTCAATCAAGAAGCTATCTAGATCAAAGTACTCAATAAGAGTTGCAAACTAGAAGAATAATATGAATAAAACACTTACTTTAACCAAAAGTTGACTATCAAATGATCTTAAGATGCAAACTCCGGGCGAGGGAGATTGATCTTAAAGAATACACCAACGAAGAAGCACCGACAGGCTGGAACTCCTCCAGAACTCTACTCTCCAACTCTATCTCTCTAATCTCTAAACAGGAACTAGTTCTAGATTGAACTAGCCTCTCTTGATTGCTAGCCTAGATCTACGAGATAGGAATTAGGGTTTTTGGCTCTTCAGCTCTTCATTGATCTGGCTCTGTTTATATAGTCCGGTGGGATGAACATCAACCGTAGGATCAAACCGACTTAACATAGGGCCAAGATGCATCCTGAAAGGCGGTGGAGAGGTACGCAGAAGCTGACAGGTGGGGCCCACAGGGGGGTGCCGGGCGGCATTCCTAGTGGGGCCGGCCGGCCCCACCTCAAGATGGCTCGGGCCCCGCTTCATTCTAGTGTCTTCTAGATCCTTCCTGATCCCTCTAGCGATATTTTTCATCGTGGTTAAGTTTTGTGGCTTTTATGCACTTTAATCCTCAATTATGCACTTTTTAGATAACTCCCTAGAAAACAGACAATTCACCAAAACTTGTGGAAATGATTAGTAATAACCTCCTATTCTATGATATTGTTGTAATTCACAAGGAAGATTGATGGTTAAAAATAGACGTTATCTACCGTCAATAGGGAGACTGATAGCCAAAGGGCAGCAAGAGAAAGAAGAAACAAGAAAAGGGGAGGAAGAAGGAACCAAGTTCAAGAACACAGAGAAGCATGGCGCAAATACGAAGAAGAATTAGCCGAGTACAATAAAAGAAAAGCAGAAAAAGAAGCCAAGGAAAGGCGAGCCACAGCAAGGGCCAGACTTGACCCCATTGACAAGATACAAGAGTTGATCAACAAAATTGATGCCATACCTTGACCAAGCAAAGAACAAGCCAAACTCAGAAACTTACTCAAAACTACTGCACAAAGGATACAAGATGACCGAGTACCGCCTCGGCGCCTACCTTCAGAGCAGACAAGCCAAAGAAGTCAGAGAGTATCCGCATTCGAAAGACTATCTGTCCCAAACAACAGTAGAAGAACTCAAACACATCACGATTGGATGGAGAAAACAGGGAGAGACTACCAACTCCCCCTCAGAGTTTTCTCAGATCACCTACAAGATACAACAGCCAAGCAGATTCCGACTATAAGCCAGAAAAAGTACCCGACAGATTCCCCTGCTTCACGGGTGTTGGTATTTGTTAACGCAAACAGATAAATCCGCAAGCGCACGGATACCGCTGTAGCTTTCACCCGGAGTATTCCTAGGTATCGATTTTCACGGGGAACGAGAAGTGAACTAGAAAAGATCAAGGTCGTCCAAGGAATAACTATTTTTGGTGGGTAGAGAGGGGTTTCCTAAGGTTCTTCCAAGACAACTAGTTGATAAGGTTTAGGCTTACTAAACTTCACTTACTTCCGAGCAACGGTTCTTTTCCGACTCTCGAAAAGACTGGGAAGCGGTAGTCGGGGTTAGGCCGCCAAAAGCTCTACGAAAACACCAACCCGAACGTGGTGGAATACAAAGGCCTGGTCAGAGCTGTCACCTCTGGGGCTACCACAACTATCTGTGGGGTTGGGCGCAAACTCAGGCAAACTCTAGCCTAGACACCACGCCTACGCTAGCGATTACTACTCTAATCCGGTACCTGGACTAGAGCACTCGGTCGAGTGGAGATCCCATAAGTAAAGTAAAGCAAGAGCTGAATTTAATCAACTAGAAATATTAGAATTACCAAAAGAAGAACCTGGATAATACTCGGATGAGTCGTCTCTGTAGAGGTACAAGAGTCGAGGAGGGGCCGACACCTCCGGTCCTCCTACGCTCCTACTCGGGACATCGAGTACAAGAAGGAGAGGAAGCCGACGGCTCCGGATTCCTCCTCCACTCTCTTTCCTCTCCTCTCTTCCCTCTTTTCTATACTACAACTAGATGGAGAACACCTAGAGGGATACTACTACTAAGGATAGGAAGAATTGCTCAAGTGTAGGATGACCTTTGAGGGAGAGGGGAGGCCTCCTCTTTATAGGTGGAGAGGAGGGGGTTGAATGTAAGATTTCCCCCTCTTGAATGGTCCAAACCGACCTCCAAACCGATGTGATAGTGCATTGATTGATGCAATAACCTCCAGAACCGCCTTGGGTATGTCGGTGCCGACCTCCATGCGAAAGTTGGGCCTGAACGGAGCCAGAAACGGTGCGGGCGCACCCTGGTGCGGCCGCACCCTTTTCAGCTCCGTTCGGCCCGTTTCTTCGTCCATTTTGCCTCTAGTGATGCCTAGGATCTATCCCCATAAGGTAAAGCTCAATTGGAGTCTATTTGATTTGTGTTTGGGCCTATTTATCCTCTTGTTTGGGCCCTGATTTGTCAGGTATGTGGGCTGTCCTCCTCGGGCTCATGTCGGGTGATGTTTTGCTGCGTCTTGCATATGCTTTGGTGCATATTTCTTGTGTTACTTCGACATGTCCTCAGGTAAATAATAAATCACCAAAACTCGTGGAATTCATTAGTTATAAACCCTGACACTAAGCTTTGGTGATCATATCCTTTGATTTTATGTAATACTTGGTGGTTATATTTATGCGTTAAGGACCACCAACAAGTTCCCCCACACTTGTTCTTTACTCGTCCCCGAGTAAAGGTTAAAGATAAAAGTAATCATGGGTATAACATTTTAAGATATATAGCTAACATAAGAAATTATTCCAAAACATTTCTTAAACATGTGGGATATATAGCATTGTCTAACATATATTCTTGAGCGGTTGAAAAATGGAATAGTTCTCGAAGCAAAGTTACCTTTCCTAATTCTAATCTTAGCAACTTGGAGTTTTAAAGTTTTTATAGAAAAAGCATAGATCACTAATACTCCTCAATTGATGCTCTCAAATCGCTCAATGGTGTGTGATTCCTTACCAAGGCATATTTTGAATGTTGCCTTCATTTCATCCTATCTCTAAGAAGCTTTATATGGAGTTTTAGGTATGGCAAAGGATGCAATATACTTACCTTGCATATTTTGCTAAGTCAAAGTTTGGGTCCAAGGAGAGGAATGTCATACTCTAGATCAAGATGTGCATGTGTGTGGATAAATTATATGGTGTCTATCCTAATTCTACTATGCTCATGAAATATATCTCTCTTGTTTGAAAATTTGAAAACTTTATAAGATCATGGGCTATCTCTCTTCTTCTTTTTTTCTCTCTTTTTTTTCAAGTGGGCATCTCTGTACCCATTATTTTTAATCTTTAGGACACTTGTCCCCTCTCTTTTTTTTCTTTGTCTTTTGCATAGCCCATGTCTCTTTTGCATAAAACTTTACTAGAGAGTTAACAATAAAACTTTAGAGCATTTATTGAATGGACCTATCAAGCATTTTTTGTGTACTCTCCCAAGTGCAGGAGTAGCACAATTTTGGTGGATGAAAGGCATGTTTTGCGCCTACCCCCAGTGTAGGAGTAGTGCATATAATGTGTGTGAGTGAATCTTGATCTTGGGAGCATAACAAACCTCTACACGGGTCACAAAGTTTGACAAAACTCAATGCAAAGCAAGCAACTTATGTAGAAGGCTTCTATCCTAAAACAACATGTATGGCTTTGGTAGAAAATTATCACCATTGAGGAGTATGTGATACTATGGTTTTATGATATTTTATCAAAATGAAATCTCCAAGTGCTTCAAAAAGAAAAGGTAGGATTTCTAAGCCAGAACTATATCACACTCCACAACAACTTAGTCAATATGATTTTCCTATAAAATATTTTCCCACAAGCATAAGAACATGTATATGGAACAATCTTTATGCAAGCTTCTATCTTAATAATGTTATAAACATGTCACTTTTTAAAATTTTAAATTTAAGTGTGGTTTTATTTCTTTTTTTAGTTTTACAGGTTTAAACAAGTGAAGAACCAGCAGCATGCATATATAAAAGGTGGGAAGCAAGTGATCAAACCGAGTTGTATGTAAGCTCCTCCACTAGTTCAGGATATGGTTTGGTGCAAATGTTTCTTAGATAATGTCCACCGTTCGTTCCTGTAATTGTTAGGGATAAAGAATAACCGAAGGGTAGCACCATGATATTTTTTAATGAGGGGTATTTATTATTATTTGTTTAGAGAGAGGTAAGAGCTTTATTCTAAAAAAACGACTAAGTTAAAATAAGTTTTATTATGCAGAAATATCTTTACTTTTATTTTATTTTTATTAAAGAGAAGTAGCTAAAAAAGAATTAAGGGAGCAAGTTTTTTTTAAAAAATATATTATAAAATTAATTAATATTTTCTTTTATGACTTTAGTATGATGAGCAAGGCATAAAGGTGAAACAAGGTGGAAACAACCAAGGCAAAAAGAAATGAATGAAGCAAGTCATGAGATGTTTTCAGAATAGTTCACCCCACACTTGAATTTTGCAAGATACAAAATCAAGTTTGGATGGTAACACTCTTCTTCAAATGTGCTCCATTGTTAAATGATGTTTGGATTATTTTACCTGTCCTTCGTTCTCTTTGCCCAAGCTTGAAAGGTTAGTGACCAAAAATACCCGAAGGAGCAATTTCACAAATATGTCCTTAAGCTCATTTACAAAAGTCATATTATTACTATTAGAATTATTTTTTTTGGGAAAATGATTTTTTAAAACAATAATTTTATTGAATGATAAAAGAATGGGTTATCTCCTAAGTGCTTGTTTTAGGACAAAAGCTCGTCCTTGGGAAACCTTTTTAAATGAATCCAGTGTTGGTGATGTGGTTTCCCCTCCAACACCAACAATTTTGAGTTGAACTATAAAGCTAATGTAAAAACATTTCAGTATTTGCAAAATTTATGGTAGACAAAAACATCTACAACAACCCTTTCCAAAATTTTATAAACTGGAAGCAAGGAAGGGGTGTAGATCTTGTTGGTGATAGCAGAGATATAGATTGTTTTTGGAAGCTTTTCATATGAGCATGGAATTGTTGGGATGGTTAGAAAATAATTTCCATGCTCATCGATAAAACCTTACGCTATAGTGGGGAGTGCTTTCCTTCAGATTTTAATTTATTTCCTCCACAAGATTAGGATAGGTCGGGATTGGTTTGGAGATTGACATGACTTCTCCCCGAGATTAGGAATGGATTTGGATGAGACACTAGGTGTGGGCATAGAGGAGGAAGAGATAGAAATGTCTTCTATATGAATTGGTTCTCCTTCTATGAGTTTGCTAGGTATGGATTGTCTCATCCAAGAATTTGAGGCATAAGATGTTGAATTAATAGGTTCTAAGCTGTTTCTATGGTCAACATCAAGAAAAAGGTCATCCTCGAATTCAAAGGGAAATGGTGAAGGATGAGGTTCATCATCATTTAGAGTGTGGTGTATTCCCTTATTAGGGGGCTCTATGGCAACTAAATCATGAGAGGGATTTGAATGAATTTTAGATTCGGTTGCAAGAACCTCCTCTTGTTGGTCGGGGCTTGACTCGACTTCCTCACGAAACTCGTCATATATGCCGGTGTAAGGGGTGTTTTCTAGGATTCTCTCAAGAATGGCTCTCCCCTCACTAAAGGTTTTGTGCGTGAACGAGCCTCCAGAAGATATATCTAGATGAAGAGCAGCTTCTTTGCTAAGACCAAGATGGAAGTGATATAGAAGGACATGGTCAGGCAAAGAAAGGTTTGGGCCAATATTAATAAGATTTGTGAACCTAGCCCAGGCTGCTCCTAGAGTCTCCTCCTCCTTTTGTTGAAAGGTAAGTAGTTTTATTCGAAGGGTAGCAACTCGGGAAATAGGGAAGAAAGCAAGACAAAATTTGTCTTGAAGTTCATCCCAACTTCCATGAACACCTCCTACGGTATGAGCATACCATTGTTTCGCTCTACCCAAAAGGGAGAATGGAAACAATTTCCATTTAATGGTCTCTTGTGTCATGCCAGATAAAATTAGGCAAGATCACAAGTGCTCAAATTTCCAAAGGTGGGTATAAGGATTTTCATTTTGTTGTCTGGAGAAGGATTGCGCCCGAACCATGGCTATGAAAGCAGGACGGAGTTCATAGCTAGAAGCTGTGATTGGCTTCGATGATTGTGGTGGCTCTAAGAACTCGTCCTTTGGAGCGGAGAATTTATGAATAGGAGTGAAATCCATATGGTAACCGTGGTGGTTGATGGTGGTGAGGTGAAAAAAGAAAAAGGATACACGGATGACTTAGTTTGATTCTAGAACAGCTACCGTTCCCCGGCAACGGCACCAGAAAGCTTGTTGGTATTTATTAACACAAACAGATAAATCCGCAAGCGCACGGATACCGCTGTAGCTTTCACCCGGAGTATTCCTAGGTATTGATTTCCACGGGGAACGAGAAGTGAACTAGAAAAGATCAAGGTCGTCCAAGGAATAACTATTTTTGGTGGGTAGAGAGGGGTTTCCTAAGGTTCTTCCAAGACAACTAGTTGACTAAGGTTCAGGCTTACTAAACTTCACTTACTTTGGAGCAGCGGTTCCTTTCCAACTCTCGAAAAGACTGGGAAGCGGTAGTCGGGGTTAGGCTGCCAAAAGCTCTACGAAAACACCAACCCGAACGTGGTGGAATACAAAGGCCTGGTCAGAGCTGTCACCTCTGGGGCTACCACAACTATCTGTGGGGTTGGGCGCAAACTCAGGTAAACTCTGGCCTAGACACCACGCCTACTCTAGCGATTTCTACTCTAATCCGGTACCTGGACTAGAGCACTCGGTCGAGCGGAGATCCCATAAGTAAAGTAAAGCGAGAGCTGAATTTAATCAACTAGAAATATTAGAATTACCAAAAGAAGAACCTGGATAATACTCGGATGAGTCGTCTCTGTAGAGGTACAAGAGTCGAGGAGGGGCCGACACCTCCGGCCCTCCTACGCTCCTACTCGGGACACTGAGTACAAGAAGGAGAGGAAGCCGACGGCTCCGGATTCCTCCTCCACTCTCTTTCCTCTCCTCTCTTCCCTCTTTTCTATACTACAACTTGGTGGAGAGCACCTAGAGGGATACTACTACTAACGATAGGAAGAATTGCTCAAGTGTAGGATGATCTTTGAGGGAGAGGGGAGGCCTCCTCTTTATAGGTGGAGAGGAGGGGGTTGAATGTAAGATTTTCCCCTCTTGAATGGCCCAAACCGACCTCCAAACCGACATGACGGTGCATTGATTGATGCAATAACCTCTAGAACCGCCTTGGGTACGTCGGTGCTGACCTCCACGCGAAAGTTGGGCCTGAACGGAGCCAGAAACGGTGCGGGCGCACCCTGGTGCGGCCGCACCCTTTTCAGCTCCGTTCGGCCTGTTTCTTCGTCCATTTTGCCTCTAGTGATGCCTAGGATCCATCCTCATAAGGTAAAGCTCAATTGGAGTCCATTTGATTTGTGTTTGGGCCTATTTATCCTCTTGTTTGGGCCCTGATTTGTCGGGTATGTGGGCTGTCCTCCTCGGGCTCATGTCGGGTGATGTTTTGTTGCGTCTTGCATATGCTTTGGTGCATATTTCTTGTGTTACTTCGACATGTCCTCAGGTTAATAATAAATCACCAAAACTCATAGAATTCATTAGTTATAAAGCCTGACAATAAGCTTTGGTGATCATATCCTTTGATTTTGTGTAAGACTTGGCGGTTATATTTATGCGTTAATGACCGCCAACAAGTTCCCCCACACTTGTTCTTTACCCGTCCCCGAGTAAAGGTTAAAGATAAAAGTAATCATGGGTATAACATTTTAAGATATACAGCTAACATAAGAAATTATTCCAAAACATTTCTTAAACATGTGGGATATATGGCATTGTCTAACATATATTCTTGAGCGGTTGAAAAATAGAATAGTTCTCGAAGCAAAGTTACCTTTCCTAATTCTAATCTTAGCAACTTGGAGTTTTAAAGTTTTTATAGAAAAAGCATAGATCACTAATACTACTCAATTGATGCTCTCAAATCGCTCAATGGTGTATGAATCCTTACCAAGGCATATTTTGAATGTTGCATTCGTTTCATCCTATCTCTAAGAAGCTTTATATGGAGTTTTAGGTATGGCAAAGGATGCAGTATACTTACCTTGCATATTTTGCTAAGTCAAAGTTTGGATCCAAGGAGAGGAATGCCATACTCTAGATCAAGATGTGCATGTGTGTGGATAAATTATATGGTGTCTATTGTTGGTATATGTTAACGCAAACAGAAAAGATCCGCAAGCGCACGGATACCGCTGTAGCTTTCACCCTAGAGTATTCCAAGGTATCGATTTTCTACGAGGAACGTGAAGTGTACCAGTAACGAATCAAGAATGTCCAAGGATAGAAAAGGTAAATATTTTTGGTGGGTAGAGAGGGGTTGTCTCAGGTCAACTAGATAATTAAGGATTAGGCTTACTATACTTAACTTACTTTGGAGCAACAGTACCTTTCCAACTCTCGAATAAGACTAGGAAGAAAGTAGTTAGGGAAGGCTACCAAAAGCTCTACGGAACACCAACTTCGACGTGGTGGAATACGAAGACCAATAGAGCTGTCACCTCTAGAGGCTACCACAACTAACCGTAAGAATTGGGCGCAAACTCAGGTAAACACTAGTCTAGACACCACGTCTACACTAACGATTACTACTCTAGCTATGCGCAATAACTAGAGCACTCAATACGAGCGGAGATCCCATAAGCAAAGTAAAGTAAGAACTGAACTTAATTAAATAGAAGACTTAGAGTTACCAACAGAAGAACCTGAAGATGAATCGATGATTTAATCGTCTCCGTAGAGGTACAGAGTTGAGGGGATCCGACAGGCCGGCTCCACCTTCTCTCTCCTCTCCTCTCTCCCTATTTTCTAATGACTCCTGAGAGGTTGATCCATTCAAGGGACCCCTCTCAGATGAGTCTCCCTCAGAGAATATGAATTAGGGTTTCATGGGGAGTCTCCCCCCTGGGGTCTGGGGCTCCTTTTATAGACCCGAGTGATTAACGTGAGACCTTGGATCAAACCGACTTTGGCGGACGGCTGAGATTGAAACCCTAAGGCGGTGGAGCACCTGAGCCAAAGCTGGGCCCATTTGGCAACCGAGCCAGACCCGGCCGGTCTGGGGGTGGGACCGCCGGTCCCACTCCGGCCCGCCGGGTGGTCCGGTTCGTCGTGGTGTCTTCTCGCGCCTTCCGAGTCTTCTAGTGCAGCCCCGCGGTGGAATTGATATCTTTTCATCCGAACTTCGAAAAAGGCAAATGATATGTCCGTTTTCGATCGTCTCGACGAGCCCGTCGCAATGGTGCATTCTAATCCATCATTTGAGATACTTTTATATTGTCATATTGGCTCTCTTTGATAACTATTCCAAAGATGTACCAGAGAAACAATGATTCACCAAAACTCGTGGAACTTGTTAGAATCAAACCCTACAACTATGGTTCGTGATTCATTTCATGTTATTATACACAATAGTTGATGGGTTATAATTGACATTAAGGGCCGTCAACAAGTTGCCCCACACTTGCTCTTTGCTCGTCCTCGAGTAAAGTCTAAAGATAGAAGTAAGCATGATCATAACATCTCAAGATATGTCGCTAGCAAAAAGGTTATTCCAAAGCATTCCTTATACAGGTGGGATTTATGGTATTGGCTAGCTTACATCCTTAGGTGGTTGAAAAGTGGAACAGCTCTTGAAGCAAAGTTATCATCCCAAATTCTCATCTTAGCAACTTAGAGTTTTTAATGTTTTCATAAAGAAAAATCATAGATCACTTATACTCCTCAAATGAAACTCTCAGTCGCTCAATGGTGCATGATTCCTTACCAAGGCAAGGTGTGAAATTGCCTTTCTTTCTCAACCTACTTCTAAGGCTTATGTGGAGCTTAGGTAGGGACAAACTTGATTGCATACTTGTGTCGTATATATTGTAAAGTCAAAACTCGGATCCTAGGATCAAAATGTCATACTCTTAGATCAAGACGTGCATGTGTGTGGATATATGGTGGAAGTGGCAAAACCTAATTCTACTCTACTCGTTGAAAACATATCTCTCTTTTGACACTTGGAAACCTTGCCGAGAGCATGAGCTATCTTATTTATTTTTTTTTTTTCTCTTCTCTTTTTTTTTTTTTTAGGAGGCGAGCATCTAAGTACCCATTGTTTCAACTTCCCCCTTTTTTTTCTTTCTTTTTTTTCAAAATACTTTTGCATAGCTCATGGCTCTCTTCTTGGTAACAAAACTTTTTGAGAGATAGCAACAAGGACTAGAGCATTTATTGGGTGGATGGAAAAACTATCAGGATGTCTTTGTTGCTCACTCCCAGTGTAGGAAAGAACATTTTTAGGTGGATCTAAATGGAATGGCATGTTTTGCGCCTACTCCCAATGTGTAGGAGTCGTGCATATTTATGTGGCGTGCAAGTGAATCTTGATCTTGGAAGTATGATAAATCTATCACAAGGATCACAAAGTTCAACCAAACTCAACACAACAACAAGTAGTGAATGTAGAAGGCTTCTATCCTATATATGGCTCGGTAGGAATTTATGATCATTGAGGAGTATGTGATACTACGGTTTTATGATATTTATCAAAATGAAATCTCCAAGTACCATGACTAGAACTGATAAGACTTCTAAGCCAGAACTATGTCACACTCCATAACAACTTAGTCAATATGATTGTCCTATCAAGATATCTTCCCACAAGCATAAGTGTATGTATTTGGAACAATCTCTATGCAAGCCTCTATCTCGAATATGTTATGAACATGTCACTTTTCAAAGTTAATTCAAAGTGTGGTTTGGTTCTTTTTAATTTGCAGGGTTAAGCAAGTGCATAACAAGTGTAAAACTCAGTAAGCATATGAGTGAGTCAAGAAAGATCAAACCGAGTTTTAGTAGTTGTATGCAGACTCCTCCACCAGTTCATGATGTGCTTCAACGCTTCTATTCATGATGGTGTCACCTTCCCCCACACTTCTTCGAGACTATACCTAGCTTTTACTCACAGACAAGAACAAGTGAAAACAACAGGGATTCTTCTGGTGTGGAACACCAGAGAGTCAAAACCTGATATTGAACTAAGGTATTGGCCTAAACTAGAAGAAAATAAGAGCAAGATTGATTTTTTTTAGATTGGATCATTAAATTGCAAAAATTCAATCAAGTCTATTTCTTCTAAGTTTTCAGTTTCAAAGAATACTTTCAAGCGTTGGCTATTTACCTTGAAGATGTTACCTGAGTTGTCTTGAATTGTGATGGCACCATGTGGTGATGTTTCAACTACCTTGAATGGTCCTTCCCATTTGCTTCGAAGTTTTCCATGACCAAAGAGCTTTACTCTAGAGTTGAACAGTAGGACCTTGTCCCCAGGCTTGAACTCTTTGTGCTTAATCCTTTTATCATGCCATCGTTTTGTTCTCTCTTTATAAATCTTGGAGTTGTGATATGCCTTCTCTCTCCATTCTTCAAGCTCGAGATATTTGCATTTGACGATTCTTGCCAGCTAGATGGAGATCCATGTTCCATTTCTTGATTGCCCAAAGAGCTCAATTCCAATTCAACCGGCAAATGACAAGTCTTTCCATATACAAGCCGATACGGTGTCATGCCTATGGCCCATAGTGCATCGGAAAGCTTGTATTTCCATTTCTTACCTATTTCATCCACGGTCTTCTGCAAAATGTTCCTGATTTGCTCATTTGATGTTTTAGCTTGACCGCTTATTTGGGGATGGTATGGAGTTGCAATGTTGTGCTTGACTCTATTTTCTACCAAGAACTGTCAGAATCTCTTGTCGATGAAATGTGGGCCTCCATCACTTATGACCAATCTAGGCATTCCAAATCGTGGAAATATCACTTCATTGAACATCTTCTTAGAGTGCTTGGAGTCAGCGGCTCGACATGGTAATGCTTCAATCCATTTGGACACATACACCAAGATGTATTCAGCATCTCCTGACTTTGGGAATGGTCCCATGAAGTCAATTCCCTAGACATCAAACAATTCCACTTGGAGGTTGTTCATGAGTGGCATAGCATCTCGAGTATTGATGTTTCCATGCTTTTGGCATCTGACGCATCTTTTGATGAACTCCTTTGTATCTTGATACATCGTTGGCCAGAAAAATCCACTTTGCCAGATCTTCACATGTGTTCGAAACACTCCATAATGTCCTCCATAGGGTGATGAATGACATCTTTCAATGATTTTTATGGCTTCAATTGTTGGGACACACCTCCGTAGCAACCCATCGGCATAGATCCTGCAAAGATATGGATCATCCCACAAATGGATACGACTCTCATACTGGAGCTTCCTCTTGTCTCCTCCTGGTGGAACATAACCTACAACCAAATAGTTGACAATATTCACGTACCAAGGATCGTGGTCCGTTACCGCAAGGAGTGTGTCATCCCTTAGATAGTCATTAATAGGTAGCTCATGTGTGTCTTTATGCTGAAGCCTAGACAAGTGGTCGGCTACCGAATTTTCTACTCCTTTCTTATCCCTTATTTCTATGTCAAATTCTTGGAGCAGAAGAATCCATCGGATTAACCGAGGCTTAGCATCTTTCTTAGTGAGGAGGTATTTGAGAGTAGCATGGTCTGTGTAAATGATTATCTTTGCTCCCACTAAGTAAGATCTAAACTTGTCTATTGCAAAGACAACTGCCAACAACTCTTTTTCAGTGGTACCATAATTGAGTTGTGGCCCAGATAAGGTTTTACTAGCATAGGATATAGCATAATGTTTCTTGTCTTTGGTTTGGCCTAAAACCACGCCAACCGCAAAATCGCTAGCATCACACATGATCTCAAAGGGCAGACTCCAATCAGGTGGTTGGATTATTGGAGCTGAGGTGAGTGCCCTCTTCAGAATTTCAAAAGCTTCAAGGCACTCACTATTGAAAATGAAAGGTGCATCTTTGGCTAGAAGGCTAGTCAAGGGTCTAGCGATTTGAGAAAAGTCTTTGATGAAACGCCTATAGAACCCTGCATGGCCTAGAAAGCTACGAATACCTTTCACATTTGTGGGAGGTGGAAGTTGTTCAATAACTTCAATCTTTGCTCTATCCACTTCTATCCCACGTTCGGACACCTTGTGTCCTAGCACTATTCATTCCCGAACCATAAAATGGCATTTCTCCCAGTTCAGGACTAAGTGCTTTTCTTCACACCGTTGTAAGACCTTGTCTAAGTTCTCTAGGCAATCATTGAAGGTTTTACCATAGACAGTAAAGTCATCCATAAATACCTCCATGATTTTCTCGATCATATCAGAGAATATAGACATCATGCATCGTTGGAAGGAAGCCGAGCATTACACAATCCGAATGACATTCGCCGGTAAGCGTAAGTTCCATACGGGCATGTGAAAGTGGTCTTACTTTGGTCATCGTGGTGGATTGAATTTGATGATACCCAGAATACCCATCAAGGAAACAAAAGAAAGAGTTTTGCAAGCCGTTCCAACATTTCATCAATGAAGGGTAACGGGAAGTGATCTTTCTTTGTTGCCTTGTTAAGTTTCCCGTAGTCAATGCACATACGCCACCCCGTGATGGTGCGTTGAGGGATGAGCTCATTCTTTTCATTCCTCACGACCGTCATACCTCCTTTCTTTGGCACAACTTGGACAGGGGGCTAACCCACTCACTATGAGGTGCGGGATAAATAATCCCAAAGATGTAAGAGCTTAAGGACCTCTTTCTTAACAACGTCTCGCATTGCGTTGTTAGGTCTCCTTTGTGGTTCCCTAGATGGTGAAGCATTTGGATCAATGGGAATACGATGAGTGCATAGGATGGGACTAATTCCCTTGAGGTCTTTGAGTGAGTAGCCTATGGCCGGTTTATGTTTTTTCTAGGACAAAGGACAAGTTTATGGGTTTCCTCTTCGAAAGCTTGTCACTAATGATGACCGGTGTTTCTCGATTATTATTGAGAAAGACATATTTTAAAACCGAAGGAAGCGATTTCAGCTCAAGCGAAGGTTGTGATGGCACCTCGGTTTCCTCTAACTCGACAGAAGCTCGCCAATTCTTCCTCTTCTTGAATAAAGTGTTCATCATCGAGAGTTGGTTGGGCCATATCCTCTAAAGATGCCATTAAAACCTCCTCAACAGGGTCTTGCTCGGGTTTGGGTTCTACTATCGCATTATTTGAGCGTGCAAGTGAGATGGTGATAGGAGAACTTCCTAATTTTAAATCTAGAAGACCCTGTTTTGGTCTTTCTTGGAAGAGTATCCCAAAAGGCACACCAATCAAGATGGATGTATCTGAGATGTCAAAGATATGAAAATCTAGGCAATAGTCAGAACATCGTATTCTCAATGGGATAGACCTTATGACCCCATAACTTTCAAGAGTAACTCCAGAAGAAATTCTTAGAAGCTTATGAGATGGGATCAAGAACTCGTTGGGGCATAGTTGTTCAGCCAAAGCCTTTGAAATGATATTCATCCCAACGGTAGGACTATAGTGAGCCTCTATAGTGGTTCCCTTAAGGATACAAGTGATAACATTTGAGGGGGCAATGATTCGGGCTACCTCAGTGGATAACTTCGTTTCTACCAACCACTCACGACTCATGATGGCCGATAGTCCTTTAATGTGTTCCATAAGAAAAGCATCATTATTTGGACCATCGTCATCCATAGAGTGTACCAGAGGCTTCACTTGGACCGGTAAATTCGAGGCATTGCCAAAATCTTAAAAAGACCATCCTCGATTTCAAAGGGAAACACGGAAGGATGGGGTTCATCATCTTCCAGATTGTCTTGGGTTTCCTCAATGGGAGGTTCTTTAACAACCAAATTGTCAGAAGGTTTTGAAGTGATTTCGGATTCGGTTGTGTCTACCTCCTCTTGTTGGTCGGGGCTTGGCTTGACTTCTTCTTCAGAAACTCATCAAAAATGCCATGTAAGGGGTGTTTTCAAGGATTTTCTCTAAAATGGCTTTCCCTCGCTAATGGTATTATGTGAGAATGAACCTCCAGAAGATAAGTCAAGGTGTAGAGCAACTTCCTTGCTAAGACCAAGATGGAAGTGGTAAAGAAGCACATGGTCGGGCAAGTGAAGGGTTGGGCCAGTATTGATAAGAGTTAAGAACCTAGCCCAAGCTGCTCCTAATGTCTCCTTCTCCTTTTGTTTAAAGGTGAGAACTTCTATTCGAAGGGCGGCAATCCTAGGAAGAGGGAAGAAAGCAAGACAAAATTTGTCTCGAAGTTCATCCCAGTTTCCATTTACTCCTCCTACAGTATGAGCATACCACTGTTTCGCTCTTCCCAAAAGGGAGAACGGAAACAATTTCCATTTAATGGTCTCTTGTGTCATGCCAAAGAATAGTCAAGCAAGAACACAACTGCTCAAATTCTCTAAGGTGGGTGTAGGGATTTTCGTCTTCTAATCCGGAGAAGGTTTGCTCCCCGAACCATGGCTATAAAAAGCGGGCGAAGCTCATAGCCATCCGTAAGTATAGGATGTGATGACGGTGGAGGCTCTAGCAACTCACCCTTTGGAGCCGAGAATTGAAAGATAGGCGTGGAATCCATTTGGTTGGGTAAAGGTAGTGATAAAAAGGAAAATAAAAGATACACGGACGAACTTGGTTCGATTTTAGAACAGCTACCGTTCCCCGGCAACGGCGCCAGAAAGCTTGTTGGTATATGTTAACGCAAACAGAAAAGATCCGCAAGCGCACGGATACCGCTGTAGCTTTCACCCTAGAGTATTCCAAGGTATCGATTTTCTACGAGGAACATGAAGTGTACTAGTAACGAATCAAGAATGTCCAAGGATAGAAAAGGTAAATATTTTTGGTGGGTAGAGAGGGGTTGTCTCAGGTCAACTAGATAACTAAGGATTAGGCTTACTATACTTAACTTACTTTGGAGCAACAGTACCTTTCCAACTCTCGAATAAGACTAGGAAGAAGTAGTTAGGGAAGGCTGCCAAAAGCTCTACGGAACACCAACTTCGACGTGGTGGAATACGAAGACCAATAGAGCTGTCACCTCTAGAGGCTACCACAACTAACCGTAAGAATTGGGCGCAAACTCAGGTAAACACTAGTCTAGACACCACGTCTACACTAACGATTACTACTCTAGCTATGCGCAATAACTAGAGCACTCAATACGAGCGGAGATCCCGTAAGCAAAGTAAAGTAAGAACTGAACTTAATTAAATAGAAGACTTAGAGTTACCAACAGAAGAACCTAAAGATGAATCGATGACGAATCGTCTCCGTAGAGGTACAAAGTTGAGGGGATCCGACAGGCCGGCTCCACCTTCTACTCTCTCCTCTCCTCTCTCCCTATTTTCTAATGACTCCTGAGAGGTTGATCCATTCAAGGGACCCCTCTAAGATGAGTCTCCCTTAGAGAATATGAATTAGGGTTTCATGGGGAGTCTCCCCCCTGGGGTTTGGGGCTCCTTTTATAGACCCGAGCGATTAACGTGAGCCCTTGGATCAAGCCGACTTTGGCGGACGGCTGAGATTGAAACCCTAAGGCGGTGGAGCACCGGGCCAAAGCCGGGCCCATTTGGCGGCCGAGCCAGACCGGCCGGTCTGCAGGGGTGGGACCGGCCGGTCCCACTCCGGGCCCGGGCGGTCCGGTTCGTCGTGGTGTCTTCTCGCGCCTTCGAGTCTTCTAGTGCGGCCCAGCGGTGGAATTGATATCTTTTCATCCGAACTCCGAAAAAGGCAAATGATATGTCCGTTTCGATCGTCTCGACGAGCCCGTCGCAATGGTGCATTCTAATCCATCATTTGAGATACTTTTATACTGTCATATTGGCTCTCTTTGATAACTATTCCAGTATGTACCTGTAGAAACAATGATTCACCAAAACTCATGGAACTTGTTAGAATCAAACCCTACAACTATGGTTCATGATTCATTTCATGTTATTATACGCAATAGTTGATGGGTTATAATTGACATTAAGGGCCGTCAACATCTATCCTAATTCTACTATGCTCATGAAATATATCTCTCTTGTTTGAAAATTTGAAAACTTTATAAGATCATGGGCTATCTCAGCAGTTCAGCACGGTAATACCAGCAGTTCAACTCGCTCCGGTGCAAGATGCAGGGGAAGGGGCTGCCACAAGAACCGGGGCGCTCGCCGCCGCCGATCATGGCCCAAGGACGATCCTCGACGCCTCTCCGACACGCCCGCGTCCAGCACCGCCACGGTCACCACCGGATCCGGCACGAGGATCAACGACAGCAGTCAGCTCCATGGCATCCACGACGACGACGATGAGTTCTAGGATCCGGAAGCGCTACTCCACTTCCTCGGTGTCTGCGACTACCTCCTCAGTGACTACGGCAGCAACAGCGATGATGGCTATGAACTCACCTGGCCGTAATTCTGGCCATGATCGGTAGACCCGTGAACTTGCCTCTCGGCTAAATTCTCACGCACGTTATATTTACTCCGTTTTACTCACTTCGTGTAATGATTAAGTTCCTGTATTAATTCTGTACCATGAGTTTGTACTTAATTACGAAAAATCAACTCATATGTAATAAGGTCCGAAAACAGGACCGGGGTTCGCAGGCTTGCCCGCGAAGGGATCACGGCCGCCCTGGACCGACGGAGTGAGGGGCGACCCGAGAAAGAAGCCCACTGGTGGCCTAATTTCCCGAGCACGCGAAGTGATTAGGGCTTTCTCGGGCCATGTTCGAGTCCAAGGTTGATCTCTGATTCGGAAATTTTTGCGAAAAAGGCATCGAGCCCACGAGCCCGCGGATGGCTTGGGAAAAGTACGAATCGGCTACCTGGATCTATGAGGCTGGTCACACCGCGCGCCGCAGAGGCCGGGAACCTGGGCCTCACCTGAACTACCCGCTAGCAACTCGTCGTCCACTGCGCCTCGACCCAACCGATGGGATGGCACAGCGTTGTCCACCTCCTTCGACCCCGCTAAAGGGTCGCGTGGGGAGAAGACTCGACCCCCAGACCAGGACCACGCGAACGCGGGGGTGCCGGGGGCTCGAGGGTAGAAATGTCCAAAATGTCAAACTAAAATAAATCCTGGGGGTGAATACGTCGACCCCCCAGGAAATGTGCGCACGAATATGACTCCAAAACGAACGAACTAGTTCAACCCCTCAGCCCGAATGAACCGTCTGCGCTTACTCATTCTCGCACGATCGCTTTTACGACTTCCCTCTCGACGTTTAAAGTTATTCACGATTAAGAGAATAAAAAATTGAACCAACTCGCAGGACTAGCAAAAGATTTCATTAATCTTCCCCCTTCTTTGCATTGCATGATTTTTTCAGGAAGAAGAAAAAAAGGGGGGAGGGGGAGGGGCGAGATCGCTGACCCTAGCCTACAGCTCCCCGGCGAGGAGCTAATCCACCGGGGAGAGCTCCACTGCGACTCCCACCGTCTCCTCGTACGCCGGCAGCATGGCAACGTAGTCCCCCAGGGACTCACCGGCCGGGAAGCCTGCGACGTCGGTCATGTCGATGCTGGAGTGCGCCTCCACCATCGCAAGCCCGACGACCGCGCCTCGGCGCGCCGCGTGTGGACCATCGAGGCATTGACGCGCAGACTTGCGCCATCTTGAGGCGCACGCGAACGCCGCCAAATGGCGTGGGACGAGGTCCGCGAAGCTCGGTCCCAGGCGGGCGCCCATGGCTTCCATCTCCTCCGAGCCTCTGCAAGAACACGAAGACCAGACGCCGCTTAGGAATGTACCGAAGAACGTGAGATAAAGCAAATGAAAAACCCTCACCGGCCAAGCAGGCACGGTCCGCCTCCCCCCCGGGCCGGTGGGCGGCGCCAGCTTTCTTCCTCGAGCGCCACCACCACCACCGCCTTGAGGGTGGTGATGCGCTCGAGGGTGACCCCGCAAGGAAGCGGGAGGGGCCGACAGCACCACCGCCGCCGGCAAGTGGCGCGGCGCCGCCCCGAGAGCGGACGGCCCAGCCGCCGCCCGGGAAGCCGGCGACATAACCTGCCGAAGAAATCCGGCAAGTCTAGTGACGCCGGTCTCCCCGCATGTCCCCGGTCCCACACATTACGGGTCGACCCAACGGACTCCTCGGACCTGGCCCTCCTCACCGGCTCACGCCTCTCTATCTCGTCAACGAAGTAGACGGAGAAGCAGGAAAGGAGGAGAAGCGTAGGGAGACAAGAAAGAGGCAGTAGAAGCAGGGGTGAGGTGAGGTCGTGCGCCACGACCCCTTTTGTAGGGGCCGTGGAGACCCCAAGTGCCGCTGCTACCAAGCGGCGGGAAGATCACTCATCTTCCCGCCCGACGCCCCGCCTTCGGGCCAGCCGCATTAATCCCCACGCCAGGCCCGCGGCAATGGCGCTGTGAACACGCCTCCCCCAGATAAGTCCCGGCGCGGTCTCCAAGGCCCGTCAGGCCGACGCGACCCCTCAGTTCCCCGACGGTTCGGAGGCACATTATTGCGGGAGGGGGGTGGGGCGAACCGCCCAGCAGCGCATCCAAAACCGACGTGTCCCACTACCCCGAAGCGAACGATTCAGTCTCTGCGGACATGGCCCACGTCCCCGAGACTTCGGGGGCTACACCGGCAGCTTCAAGCGCTCCACCCAAGAAACCGCAACGACCCTCGACTTCAAGTCCCTGCAGGCGTGGACCCACACCCGCAAGGACTCGAGGCTACTTGTCGGGGCCAAACAAAAGGGTCTGTTGGGCCCCGGCTAAAACAAGATCAAGCAAGCCATTAGCCGCCCGCGATCGGCCTACGAAAGCCAGATCAGGTGGGCCGACCTTGCACACCCGCCCGGAGGCAGCGCGGAAGCCAGCGGACGCTGCTTACGCCATGCGTGGGGGGGGGGCTCGACCCCCCGTGGGCGCGCCCGTGCGACCCCGCAAAGGCGGAAGGACTCCCCGGTGTCATGGCCCGGGAGACCGCGGGTTGCACGACCCCCTCGTTGGCACCTTCACGCAGAAGCCGCCCCGAGGCTTGCACTCCACGCTTAGGCCACAACCTCGCCGCCACGCGACCAGTCAAACCGCATTCTCCCCGCGCCCGCGCCGCGTAGGGCATGGGAAAGGAGCATCTTGACCGCACTTTGCGCCAGCCAAGGGCATGGAAACGGATGCCGCCGCACCGTTGGCTAGAGCAGGCGTGGTTCGCTCCTTGACCGCATTGTTAGTCGAGGCGTGGCATGGCTCGACGCCTAATCACCCTCCCGGTTGACAACCCGACGGCCCGTCCATCATGAACCATACAGCGTCATTAACTCTGGGATAATACTCCAAACGCTCTAATCAACTGTTCAGCCTATCCGTCCACTGTTAAGGCATGGGCAGACACTCTGGCGACGCGACTTCACCGACGACCAACACGTGCGACGCAAGGAAGAGGACGCCCCAACCCCAGAAGGCGGACGAGCCACTCCACCATTGTTCTTTTTCTTTTCCTACACGGCACACCCGTACTCCATTCATGCAAGGTCGTTCCCTCCCTTCATCTATAAAAGGGAGGGCGAGCCATTTCACCAGACAAGTTGAACTGAATAGCGAAAACCACCGAAACACACCACACACACGCCACGATTTTGGCACCTCGCTCAATCAGAGACTTGGGAGCCCCTCCCTCTCTCGAACCGGTTGTAACCCCTACTATGAACCGCCGCTAAGTAACACGATCCTTTTGAACTGGACGTAGGGCCTCACGCCCGAACCAGTATACTCCCTGTGTCCTCTTAGCGAACCATCTGGGCATAAACGCGCATCTATAAATTTACTAGTTGGTGCTTTCACGAAACACCGACACTAGCGCAACACTTGCTTCGCCATTTAGTGTACTAACCGGTTTGTTTAGTGCTTTGCGAGGAATTTTTATAGGCTATTCAGCCCCCTCTAGCTATTTAGGACCTTTCAAGTGGTATCAGAGCCGAGGTCACTGTTGATTAAGGCTTAACAACCTACGGTGTAAAAATAGCTCAAATCAACCATATCAACTATATGGGGAAGCCACCACACTTCGATGGCACCGGTTATGATCTTTGGAAGAGAAAGATATATGCATACTTGAAATCATTAAATAGGAAGGTTTAGAAGGTTGTGGACAAGGACTTTGCCGTGATTGATCCAACCGACCCAACCGCAAGAGAAGAAGAAAAGCTCCAATTCAATGATATTGCAATCAACACATTCTATGAAGCGTTAGAAGCAAAGGTGTTTGAGCAAATCAAAGATTTGGAGAGAGCTCATGATGTGTGGACTAGGTTAGAGGAAACATATGAGGCCTCACAAGCCGTGAAGAGTGCCAAGGTATATATTCTCAAAGACAAGCTCTCAAGTTTCAAGATGCAAGATCATGAGAGTGTGCCGGAGATGTTCCACCGCCTCCAAGTGATTGTCAATGACTTGAAGAATTTAGGTGAGAAGGTGGAGAATGCGAACTTCTCTCACAAGTTCCTAAGAAGCTTGCCATCAAGATTTGAGTTCTTGGTCACGATGCTAGTGAGAGAAGGGTTGGATACCAAGATCCCCAACCAAGTACTAGGTGAGGTGATCACACATGACACCTACCATGTGGAACGGGAAGGGGGCTCTCAAGAGGAAGAGAAAAAAAAGAAGACCGTGGCATTCAAAGCTACCTCCTCCAAATGCAAGGGCAAAAGCAAGAAGCAAAGCTCAAGTGAAGATGAAGCTTGCACAAGCTCAAGTGAGGTGGATGATGAAACAATGGCTCTCTTAGTGCGCAAATTTGGCAAATTCATGAAGAAGAAGGCCTATGGTGCAAGAAAGAGGAGATGCCACCAAGGCCAAGAGATGCTTTAGGTGCAAGAGCAAAGATCACTTTATTGCCGATTGTCCATTCAATAGTGATGATGATAGTGATGAAGATAACAAGAAGAAGAAAGATAAGAAAGAAAAGAAGGACAAGAAGAAAAAGAAGGAGAAGAAGCTTGAGTACAAGAAGAAGAAGAAGGGGCAATCATATTGTGTCACATGGGATAGTGATGCCTCAAGTGATAGTGATGATGAGAGTAAAGATGATAAGAAATCCAAGAAGTTACTTGCTAGTCTTGCCATCTCCAACAAGACTTCACTCTTCGATGCTCCATCGACATGCTTAATGGCTAAGTCATCTAAGGTACAATCCGATGATGAGAGCGATAGTGGAAGTGATGATGATGAGGAGTACTCAAAGGAGGACCTCATTAGCATGCTATAAGATGCTCACTCTTATATTGAGGAGAAGAGGAAGGAGTGCAAAGAGTTACGCAAGAGCAAGAAAGCTCTTGAGCAATCTTTTGATGAGCTCAATGCTACTCATGAGAGGCTAATGGAAGCCCATGAGAAGCTTGAGAAGGCTCATAATAAGCTTGAAAAGGCTCACTCCTCCCTCCTTGATCAAGCAAACATTCTATACTCCTATTATTATTGGTCCCACTAACCCCTCTTGTAGCTCAAGCAATTCCACATCTACTATTAGTGATAGTTTCACTTGTGATGTCTCACTCATGGTGGAGAATGAGACTCTCAAGAGAGAGGTGAATGAGCTCACTCATGCCTTAGGCAAGGCCTATGGTGAAGATGCCCACTTGCTAAAGTGCTTGGGTAGCCAACGGTTCTCTCTTAACAAAGAGGGATTAGGCTATACCCTCAAGAATGGCAAGGCGGCCTTTGTCACTCACAAGACTAGTTTTGTGAAGGGCAATGGATGTTTTTGCTCTAGTTGCAAGCAAGTGGGGCATGTAGAGCAATATTGCAAGAACAAGAAGAATGCTAACATATCTTCTATTAAGTTTGATTCTTGTTATTTGCTTACCAAGGGTGCTAATTGTGTGAAGGCTAAGTTTATTGGTGCTCCTATTGTTGGCCCAAAGAAGAAGGCAATTTGGGTGCCCAAAAGCTTAGTGACTAACCTTGGAGGACCCAAGCAAGTTTGGGTACCTAAGAAGAATTGATTTGCTTTTGTAGATCAATTACAAAGCCAGAGAAAAGCATTGGGTGCTTGATAGTGGGTGCACTCAACATATGACCAGGGATTCTAGAATGTTCAAATCAATCTTATCAAGTGGCAATGGTGTTGATAGCATCACTTTTGGTGACAATGGCAAAGGCAAGGTGAAAGGCTTGGGAAAGATTGCAATTACAAATGATATGTCCATCTCTAATGTGTTGCTAGTGGAATCTCTCAACTTCAATCTCTTGTCCATGGCTCAATTGTGTGATCTTGGATTCAAATGCATATTTGGTGTTGATGATGTTGAGATAGTGAGTGTTGATGGAAGCAACTTGATATTCAAAGACTTTAGATATGAGAATCTCTATCTTGTGGACTTCAATGCTAGTGATGCTCAATTGACAATATGTTTCTTCTCCAAGTCAAGCATGGGTTGGCTATGGCATAGAAGACTTGGACATATTGGCATGAAGCAACTCAACCGGCTAATCAAGCATGATCTAGTTAGAGGGTTGAAAGATGTGGTGTTTGAGAAAGACAAGCTATGTAGTTCATGTCAAATGGGCAAACAAGTTGGCAACACTCATCCCAACAAGAGCATGATGAGCACAAGCAAAGCATTTGAGTTGTTGCACATGGATCTATTTGGCCCAACCAAGTATGAAAGCATTGGTGGAAATAAATATGGATTTGTGATAGTGGATGATTATATAAGATATACTTGGGTATTCTTTCTTGCCGATAAAAGTGAAGTAGTTGACACATTCAAGACATTTGTCAAGAGAAGCCAAAATGAGTTTGAGACATCTATCAAGAAAGTGAGAAGTGACAATGGTAGTGAGTTCAAGAACACAAGAATTGAAGAGCTATGTGATGATTTTGGAATCAAGCATCAATTCTCGGCCAAGTACATACCTCAATCCAATGGGCTAGTTGAAAGAAAGAATAGAACTTTGGTTGACATGGCAAGATCAATGTTGAGTGAATACAATGTGGATCATTTATTTTGGGCCGAAGCAATCAATACCGCCAACTATTGCTCAAATAGGCTCTATTGTCATAGGCTATTAGAGAAGACACCATATGAGTTATTGAATGGAAGAAAGCCCAACATTGCATACTTTAGAATAGTTGGATGCAAATGCTATATTCTCAAGAAGGGCACTCGATTGAGCAAGTTTGAAAAGAAGTGTGATGAAGGATTTCTACTCGGATACTCCACTACAAGCAAAGCATATAGAGTTTGGAATCTCACTCATGGCATAGTTGAAGAGGTGCATGATATTGAATTTGATGAAACCAAAGGCTCACAAGATGAGGAGGAAAATCTTGATGATGTGAGAGGAACTCAATTGATACAAGCCATGAAAGAAATAGATATTGGTGACATTAGGCCAACACAAGTGGTAGATATTGAAGATGAAAAAGATCAAGTGATTGTGTCTCCAAATGTGCAAGCTAGTGGTTCTCAACTTCAAACTCAAGCTAGTGGTTCTCAAGTTCAAACTCAAGCTAGTGACTCTCAAGTGCAAGATCAAGTGGCTAGTACATCATCTCAACCAAGTGATCAACCAAGTTCAAGTGCTCAACCTCATGTTCTCCAACCAACTCATATTGCAAGGGATCATCCTCTAGATCAAGTGGTTGGTGATATTAGAAGTGGTGTGCAAACAAGATCAAGATTGACATCCTTTTATAAACACTATTCATTAGAACCGAAGAAAATAGAAGAAGCTTTGATGGATTGTGATTGGGCCAATGCCATACATGAAGTGCTCAACAACTTTGAAAGAAATCAAGTTTGGGAACTAGTTGAGCGTCCGAACAATTACAATGTCATTGGCACCAAGTGGGTATTCCGGAACAAGCAAGATCAAGATGGTATAGTTGTGAGAAACAAAGCAAGATTGGTAGCACAAGGATACACTCAAGTTGAAGGTCTTAACTTTGGAGAAACTTATGCACCGATCGCAAGATTGGAGGCTATTAGAATCTTATTAGCCTATGCTTGTGCCCACAACATCAAGCTATATCAAATGGATATGAATAGTGCTTTCTTGAATGGATTCAAAAATAAGCTAGTGTATGTTGAGTAACCCCAGGATTTGAAGATATCAAGAAGCCCAACCATGTCTACAAGTTGAAGAAGGCTCTCTATGGCTTGAAGCAAGCTCCAAGGGCATGGTATGAGAGATTGAGAGATTTCTTGATCTCCAAAGGGTTCAAGATGGGAAAAGTTGATAACACTCTCTTCACCAAGAAGATTGGCAAGGACTTGTTTGTGTTGCAAATCTATATGGATGACATTATTTTTGGATCAACCAACCAAGACTTTTGTGAAGAGTTTGGAGAAATAATGGCAAAAGAATTTAAGATGTTTATGATTAGAGAGCTTAGCTACTTCCTTGGTCTACAAATCAAGCAATTGAAGAAAGGCACATTTGTGAGTCAAAGCAAGTACATCAAAAACATGTTGAAGAAGTTTGGAATGGAAGAAGCCAAGTCAGTTGGGACTCCAACGGGAACAAATGGTCATCTTGACTTGGATACAAGTGGCAACATGGTAGATTAAAAGTTGTATTGGTCAATAATTGGAAGCCTACTCTATGTGACCGCTTCTAGGCTGGATGTCATGTTTAGTGTGTGCATGTGTGCAAGGTTTCAAGCTTCACCAAGAGAAAGTCATTTGAAGGCAACCAAGAGGATATTGAGATATCTTAAGCACACACCAAATATTGGATTGTGGTATCCCAAGGGATCAAACTTTGAGTTGATTGGATATTCGGACTTCGACTATGCGGGATGCAAGGTAGATAGGAAGAGCACTAGTGGAATATGCCAATTGCTAGGAAGGTCACTTGTCTCATGGTTATCCAAGAAACAAAATAGTGTTGCACTCTCTACCGCCGAAGCCGAATACATTAGTGTGGGGAGTTGTTGTGCTCAATTACTATAGATGAAGGCCACATTGAAGGATTTTGGAATCAAATTTGGACAAGTGCCATTGCTATGTGACAATGAAAGTGCCATGAAGATCACCACCAATCCGGTTCAACATTCAAGGACAAAGCTCATTGACATAAGACATCACTTCATTAGAGATCACCAAGCAAAAGGGGACATTTCGATTGAGAGTGTTGGCACCTGTTGACACCTCTTAATGTTATCTCTAGCTACGGCGCTAAAAATGCTTGTGGGCATAGCATCGCTACTAGAACGCTAAGTTGTCATCCCCAGCAATAACACCAAGAGGTGTGGTATTAAATCATGCCACCATTTAGAATATTGAAATAGTATTCGCAAGCGCACAGATCAAATACCATTGTAGCATTTTACCGAGAGTATTCCAGGTATCGTTATTTATATTTTACCACTGGGAAACAATGGCTAAAGACATTGATAGTTCACCATCATGTATCTACTAACTAGTATACCAACTAGACCTAAGCAGGGGTAAATGGTAAATGATAAGAGTTATGCATAATGTCACACACAAAGAAGAATCCTATAATATATGTATAGTCAACTAACTTGAGAGACCAACGGGAGAGTTCAAGGTTCCTATGTACTTCTCTATAACTCGGGTTCTATTCTAGTTGACACTAGAATGTAACTAATGCATGGGTAAGTATAGCACACACAATAGCACTTCGGAGCAACAGCACCTTTCCAACTCTCGAATAGATGAGAAAGAAGTAGTTGGGGAAGGCTGCCAAAAGCTCTACAAAACACCAACTCCGACGTGGTGGAATACGAAGGCCACATAGAGCTGTCACCCCTATGAGCTACCACAACTAACCGTAAGAATTGGGCGCAACCTTAGGTAACCTATAGCCTAGACACCATGTCTACACTATCGATTACTACTCTAGCCACATATAATAACTAGAGCACCTAATACAGGTGGAGATCATTTGCTAAGATGCAATAACTACACTAACCATACAACTAAGGCATAGAAGTAAATAGAGAAGATAATTATACTAAAACATAAGTCTTGCAAAGATAAGATATAGAGATATACCAGACCTCTAAGGCTCCACGATAAGATCCGGAACGAAGCCACTCAACCCTAGCTCTCAAGTTGCTAAACTATTACATTGAAGAGTGTAGCCCTAATCTCCCTGGTGTGTTGATCTCCATGAGAGTGTGATCCTCAAAGGGATGCCCCTCGAATGGATTCCAATGAATAATGAATTAGGGTTTCAGGGGATGCCTCTCCTAGGGGGGTCCTGCCCTCCTTTTATAGCCCTGGACGATGATCGTGAGCCATCGGATCAAACCGACATTGGCGGACGGCTGAGATTGAAACCCTAAGGCAGTGGAGCAACCTGGGCGAAGCGGGCCCTGATTGGGCCAGGGCCCAGACCGGCCTGTCTGGGGTGGGATCGGCCGGTCCCCCCTAGTGGCCGCTGGCCCTCCGCTTTGGCGTGGTGTCTTCTGGACTCTTCTAGAATCTTCCTGCGTTGCCGTGGCGCCCGATTTCTCGTTCTATGTTCTGATAAGCTCCTGGGATTGCGTCTTTTCCAGTTTACACCTGCAGAAATAGTGAAACACCAAAACTCGTGGAGTTCTGTCAGTGCAAACCCTATACCTACTTCGATGATCACAATTGCATCCTTTTTATGTCTAGTTGACGGTTGAATTCATACAATAACGACCGTCAACAGCACCGATGATCAACTTGATGATATCTTTACCAAGCCACTTGATGAGAAGAGATTTTGTACATTGAGAAATGAATTGAACATTCTTGACTTCTCCAACATGAGATGAATGCTCCCCTAACTATATGACATGCCTCTTGTCGGGGGCCAAACAACCGGCCGGTTGGGCCCCGGCTAAACAAGATCAAGCACGCCATTAGCGGCCCACGATCGGCGTACGAAGGCCAGACTAGGTGGGCCGATGCACCGACGGCCCGCCAGAGGCGCGGGCGGAAGCCCGCGGGCGCGCTACACCATGCGCGGGGCTCGACCCTGTAGAGGGCGCTGCCCGTGCGACCCCCCGCGAGGTCGAAGGACTCCCGGGTCGTGGCTCAGGGAGACCGCGGGCTCGCACACAACCCTCGTTGGCGCCTTCACGGAGAAGCCGCCTCGAGGCTTGCGCCCACGCTTGGGCCACGACCTCGCTGCCACGTGACCCGGTCAAACCGCACCCTCCCTCTGCGCCCACGTGCGTGGCATGGGAAAGGAGCATCTTGACCGCACCCAGGCGGCGCCCGCAGGCATGGAAACGGATGCCAGCGGCACCGCTGGCCGAGCAGGACGTGGTTCGGCCTCCTTGACCACACCGTTAGTCGGAGGCGGGGCATGGCTCGACGCCTAATCACCTCCTGTTGACAATCCGGACGGCCCGTCCATCACGACCCATTCCCGAACCGTACGTCATTAACTCTGGGATAATACTCCAAATGCTCTAATCAACTGTTCAGCCTCTTCGTCCACTGTTAAGGCATGGAAAGACACTCTGACGACGTGACTTCACCGGCGACCAACACGTGCGATGCAAGGAAGAGGATGCCCCGACCCTAGAAAGGCGGACGAGCCACTCCACCATTGTCCTTTTTCTTTTCCTACACAGCACACCCGTACTCCATTCATGTAAGGCCGTTCTCTCCCTTCATCTATAAAAGGGAGGGCGAGCCATTTCACCAGACAGGTTGAACTGAATAGCGAAAACCACCGAAACACACCACACACACGCCACGATATTGGCACCTCGCTCAATCAGAGACTTGGGAGCCCCTCCCTCTCTCGAACCGGTTATAACCCCTACTATGAACCACCGCTAAGTAACACGATCCTTTTGAACTGGACGTAGGGCCTCACGTCTGAACCAGTATACTCCCCGTGTCCTCTTAGCGAACCATCCAGGCATAAATGCGCATCTATAAATTTACTAGTTGGTGCTTTCACGAAACACCGACACCTCTCCTTCGACTATTGCAAAGGTGAAATTATTTGCCATGATGCATTCATACTTAATAAGGACTTGATTAGAGCATATAGACATTCCTTCTAGTGATATCGCTTGCTTATTAGGTTCATTCATGAAAACAAAGTGATTTTGAGTACATATGATGCCACTATTGCTTCTATGTCTTATATGATCTAGTGGCTAAATATGACTTGTTTATGAGAATGTGAACCTAGTGTTTGATCTAGTTAAATAAGCAAGAAAGGATCCAGTTCAATATTGACATGATAACCATTGAAAGATGTGTGAAGAAGCTTGTCATTGGTTCAAACCGAGCTAGTTACTTATGCAAGTTTACTAGTTTGAACCACAAGAGAAGGAAGTTTATGGAAACAAGTGATCCTCAACTTTAAGTGATCATCTCTCTATTCTAAGCTCCCTCCATGATTCCAAGTCTACACCAAGCATGATCATATACCTTTGTGGTCATTGATGACAAAGGGGGAGAGAATACAAAGATAGCATGCATCAAGGGGGAGAGTAGATGAAGATTGAAGAATGGAAAGGGATCAAAATTTTGAAGCACACAAGTAGGGGGAGCAAGCTCATGAACACAATTGATTGCATTTGAATGTGCATATTCAAATGATTGCTTGCATTGCACTTAGAATTTAGTTATCTCATAAGTGATATCTCTCTTGCTTATGTGGTGCTTGCTAGTATGAAACTTGATTGATGGATTGACTACTAGCATGCATAGGTTCTAGCTAGAAATAGCATTTTTCTTAGTGCCTTTCAAGTGGTATCTAGAAACCGTGCTTTTAATATCGATTTCACGGAGGTTTCTAGCTATTTGATGTTTTCTAGCTAGATTTGGTGCTAAGGATGGTTTATGATGTGCAGTCCGATGGTATCACGCTTCAAAGGTCTATTCTATACACCTTAGCATCAATTTGGTAGAAATAACTCTCCCAAAACCGATTTATCCACCATGTGTGCAAAGCTTCTAATCCAAACTCTTAGCACACATGTAGGGGGAGCCATAGCTACCAAATAGGTTTTACATGACTTGTCCAATTCTTTTCAAAGCTCAAATTGCTTGGACAAGTGGTGTAAAGCTAAAATTGAATTTAATTCTTATCTTTGTGGAGGTTGTCATCAATTACCAAAAAGTGGGAGATTGAAAGCCCTATTTTGGTTTTGACTAATTGATGAAACCTAGGACTAACCCTATTGCTAAGCATGTAGCATTAGAGAAAGGGGAGGTCCAAGCCAAGTGGTAGAATGGTGATCAAGTTGATGGAAGTGATCAAAGATGATCCCTTGGAGATGAAGGAAGATGAGGAGCAAGATGGAATGCTAGAGGCAAAGTATATGCTAGGGCATTTCCATTTTGTCGGCCATAGGTGAGTAGAGAAGTTGATGGCTGGATTTAGGATTGATAACCGTACTATTAAGAGGGGCGATGTCGCGCAATATCGGTTATCTAAGTGCCACTAGGTGAGTAATGACTTTGCATATGCATTAGGGACCTAGTGAGCTAACATTCTCTTGCTAAATCCATTTGAAAATGCTAACACACATGCACAAGTGGAGAGACGCTTTTGTGTTGGCACATGAGGGCAGGAGTTAATGGTGTTTGTGTGTAAAACCCTCCCGCCGAGCTTGCGAGGCGGGACTCGGAGGTTTTCGGGAGAAAACAGTTCATCAGGAGGTGACCGGACGCTGTCTCGGTAGGGGCCGGATGCGTCCGGTCAAGCAGTGGAGTTCGGTGATGTTGCTGGTGTTGCCGGACGCCGGCGGACGCTCTAGTTCCGCGTCCGGTCGAGCGTGCTGATTGCGGCCGTGTAGGGTCGTATGTGCACCGGACACTGGGGGCGTCCGGTAAGGAGCAGGGGACGCGTCCGGTCATGAAATGACCTCTCTAGATGCTCTCTGGTGGGTGACCAGACTCGCACTGTGCGAGCGTCCGGCGTAGCAGCGGATGCGTCCGGTCTTTATCTGACAACGCGCGAGTGATCAAGCCGTTGGTGCGCAACGGCTATATTCAAACAGGCTGGACACGTGGCCGTGGTAGAGGGACCGGATGCTGGGACCAGACGCGTCCAGTCGCCACTTAACCCGTGTCCGGTCAACGCGCAGAAACTTGTTCTTGTGAGTAACGGTTGGGTATTCTTGGGGACGCCTATTTAAGTGGATTGGCCGGCCCTAGGGAGTTTCTTTTGGCACTTTGACATACTTGACATCCCCTAGAGCTAAGCAAACCTTCTCCCTCACTTTGCATGTCTCTTGATTGATCTAGAGAGTGATTGGGAGAGCTTCTAGTGCATTTGCCTTGTGATTGAGCATCTAGTGGCACTAGTGAGCGTTCTTGCTGCGATTGAGCTTATTACTCTTGGTGATTGCCGTCACCTAGACAGTTGGAGCAACGAGCTGGAGTTGAGCAAGGCTGAAGATTGTTCTTGGCCACTCCGGAGGTGATTGTGAGGGGTGTTGATCCCACCCCGTGGGAGATCGCGAAAGGAATCCTTAGTAGAATCTCGTGTCGTTGAGTTATCCTCACTTTGTGTGAGTTCTTGTGGCGCCCAGTGAGGGCTTGGCTTGTGACGCCGATTAGCCACCGAACTACCGAGTGTGTGGTTGACACAACGGGGAGTAGCGTGCCGGCAAGCACGTGAACCTCAGGATAAAAATCTTGTGTCCTTCTGTGTTCTTGTGTGGTTAGATCCCTCGAGATCAACTTGGATTTCTCTATTGGATCATCTCTTCGGGTTTCATTGTATTGACAAGACGGTGATTGGTCACCATCCTGAAGGCACGGTTTGCACTTCTCGGTTCCCTTCCTTGCGATTACCTTTGTGCACTAGTGTAGCTTGTAGTATATTAGATTGCTTGTGTGTGTGCTCTAGTGTATTAGGATTGCTAGAATTGGATAGGTTGGCTTGCAACCCCTCACTAGGCTAGCGCAACACTTGCTTCGCCATTTAGTGTACTAACCGGTTTATTTAGTGCTTTGCGAGGAATTTGTATAGGCTATTCACCCCCCTCTAGCCATTTAGGACCTTTCATCGGAGCACTCAAGATTGAATTTACTCCAAGAAAGGCAATTAAATCTCAAGCATTATCTGACTTCATCGCAGAGTAGACTGAAATACAACAATCTACTCCAGACGCCATCCTAGACCATTGGAAAATGTACTTCGATGGATCCTTAAAACTAGGAGGGGCAGGAGCAGGAGTACTACTTATTGCACCAGATAGAAAACAACTAAAATATGTTCTACAAATTCTATGGCAAGCCACTAACAACGAAGCAGAGTATGAAGCTCTTATTCATGGCCTACAATTCGCAACGTCGCTAGGGATCAAAAGACTACTTGTCTATGGAGATTCAGCAGTGGTAGTTAACCAAGTAAATAAAGATTGGGATTACACCAAAGAAAATATGGACGCTTACTACACAGAAAATATAAAAAATTGAGAAGAATTTCTAAGGCTTAGAGATTCATCATATACTACGGACTCAAATATCGTCGCGATGTATTAGCCAAACTTGGCTCAGACAGAGCAAAAGTGCCAGCTGGGGTCTTTGTCAAAGAACTAACCAAATCTTCAATCAAAAAACCCAGCGAGGCAGAACTCGAAAGCAAGACTGAAGCAGAGCAAGTCCTAGTAATTGACTCAACCAACTCAGCATGAATGCAGGTATTCATAGACTACATCAAAGAAAAGAAACTGCCAGAGGACAAAGCAGAAGCAACTCGGATTATTAGAAGAAACAAAAACTACGTCTGGTGGAAAACAATCTCTATAAAAGAGCAGCATCATCAGGAGTACTACTGAAATGTGTCCCAACATCAGAAGGAAAAGAAATATTATTAGAAATGCACTCCGGATGCTGTGGAAATCATGCATCCTCAAAAACACTAGTCAGAAAAGCATTCCGATCTGAATTTTATTGGCCAACAGCACTAAAGGACTCAAAAAACTAGTCGACAATGCAAGAATTGCCAAATGTTCGCAAGACAAGCCCACATTCCAGCTCATAATTTGATATGTATTCCACCCGCATGGCCGTTTTCATGCTGGGGGCTTGATCAAGTCAGACCACTCAAGAAATCTAAAGGAGGATTCGAGTACATTTTCGTGGCCATCGATAAATTTACCAAATGGATAGAATACAAGCCTTTGGTAAAATATAGTTCAGCCAAAGCACAAGAATTCATCCAAGAAATCATGCACAGATTTAGAATGCCAAATAGAATAATCATAGATCTGGGATCTCCTTTCAAAGCTAATGAATTCAAAAGCTGGGCACAGGATTGTGAATTCAGCATAGATTACGCATCAGTCGCCCATCCACAAGCAAACGGACAAGTCAAAAGGGCCAACGGCCTAATCTTGGCAGGTTTAAAACCAAGATTATATGAGGATCTCAAAGATTATGGATCAAAATGGATAGACGAGCTACCAAAAGTAGTCTGGGGACTAAGAACTCAAATAAACAGAGCAACCGACTACTCGCCTTTCTTTTTAGTATACGGAACAGAAGCCGTACTACCAGCAGACTTAATCTGGGCATCCTCCAAAATCGAGCAATATAATGAAGGAGAAGCGTAAAAAACAAGAAGACTAGAAATCGACAATATGGAAGAAATAAGAATGAATGCAACACTACAATCAGCAAGGTACATGCAAGCATTACGAAGACATTATGATAAAAGCATTCAACCAAGAAGCTTACAAGCCGGAGACCTGGTCCTCCGAAGAATTCAGAAACCTAACGGAAGACACAAACTACTCAGTCCTTGGGAAGGCCTTTTCATAGTAGAAAAAGTAACAGGACCTGGGTCTTACGAGTTGATGATAGAAGATGGATCACCAATAAAGAACTCCTGGCACATCTCCCAATTACGACGATTTTTTGCATGAACCAAAAGGCACTGTAACATTGTACTACTTCTTCCAATAAAACTCATTCTTCAAAAGAAGTTTACAATATCCTAGCGTCTTTTTATACCTAGATGAGAACAAAAAGATAGCTCGATCTATCCCGACTTCTAGATTACAGAACTCGGATAAGGACCCATGGTCCGAAATATCCTAGCATCTTTTCGGACCTAGATGAGAGCAAAAAAGATAGCTCGACCTATCCTAACTTCTAGACTATAGAACTCGGATGAGGACCCACGGTCCGAACCATCCTAGCGTCTTTTTAGACCTAGATGAGAGCGAAAAGATAGCTCGACCTATCCCAACTTCTAGATTATAGAATTCGGATGAGGACCCACGGTTCGAAATATCCTAGCATCTTTTCAGACCTAGATGAGAGCAAAAAAGATAGCTTGACCTATCCCGACTTCTAGACTACAGAACTCGGATGAGGACCCACGGTCCGAACCATCCTAGTGTCTTTTCAGACCTAGATGAGAGCAAAAAAGATAGCTCAAACTATCCCGACTTCTAGATTACAGAACTCAGATGAGGACCCATGGTCCGAACCATCCTAGCGTCTTTTCAGATCTAGATGAGAGCAAAAAGATAGCTCGACCTATCTCGACTTATAGATCACAGAACTCGGATGAGGACTCATGGTCTAAAATATCCTAGCATTTTCTCAAACCTAGATGAGGGCAAAAAGATAAGCCCGATCTATCAGAACACAGATGAAGTAACAAGAACTCATACGGAGATTCACGATCAAAAACAAAGAGCAAAACAAAGAATATTCCTTCTTGAAAAAGGCCTCAAAAAGGCACAAAGCATCCTTACAATAAAGAAGTCTACTGTTGGCCACCACCACCACCACCCATAGGTACAGAATCTATCTCTACAAGTTCTACAAATTGCTGGGCCAAACCCAAGACGGTGGCTTCAGACCGTGAAAGGGACTACTCAGCTTCAAGGGTCCCCGCGCTATCCAAGATCCTCTCAAGAGGCACATTCGGATCAATCAACCGAATCCGCCCCAAAACACCTTGGACACCAACTTGAATACCCTCTTTCACAAAGCCAACAACTCAGCTTGGTAGCAGGGGGAGAAATTGAACCCATGTCAGGCCAGCATCTTCAGGCTTTCTAAGCATGTCAGCAACCTTCCAAACGGAATTCCAAAGGGCTGACCATCTCTCCTCTGAAGCCTTCAGGCGAGCCGACAAGTCCTCCACCAATGCCTTGGCCTGCAAAAGATCTCGATCAGCACCGTGCCTAATCAGCTGAGCTCTGGCAAGGACTTCTTCAGCATTTTTCTTTACCTTCTCTGACTCATTGCGGAAGGTCTTCACCTCAAGCTTCAAAGCATCAGTCTCTTCAGAGTACTTCTTCAAAGCTTCAAAATAAACAAGAAGTTAGCAAAGAAATAATATCAGAGAAGACAAAGCACAAAAGAAACATAAAAGTACCTTGGAAATCTTTATCAAGAATCTTCGGCTTCCTCGAGGAGTCCTTCTCAGATTCAGCAGCAGCCGACTTCGGTCGCTCAACCTCAGCAATCTGAGCCCGCAGAGCAGTCTCTAATAACTGGCACCCTTGCACTCCGCCTCAAGCTTAGACTTCAAAGAAGCCAGCTCCTCCAACAGCTTCCTTTGTGACTCAGTTGAACCAAAGAAGAGATCGGAGTCACTGACGTAATCCTACAATAGAAAAGAGATAAGAAAAAGAAAGTTCAAGCAACAGAAAGAAAAAAGGAAAAATGCAAAACTTACCTGGAATTGTTGAGTAAAAGAATGAATAGAAGCCTGGACAGAGTTCCATCCAGACTCAGGTCCCCTAAGGTGAGAACTCGAATCAAACTCCGCCTCCAGCTCCTGCACCAACTTCATATCATGAACCATATCCCAAGGGGCAGAAGAAGGAGACAAAGGAGAAGAACATCCAACCCGAGGATGAGAAGAAGACAGGGGGCTCAAAGAACAAAGATCCTCTCCCCTCGGGGTAGCAGCCACGGCAACTTCCGCGACCAAAAGCACAGAAGTCATAGCCACAGAAGATGCAGCTACTACCTCCGCCGCCACTAGAGGCGACTCTACGGCCGGCTGAGAATCAGGCACAGAAAGTACCTGACCCACAACCTCCACACTCATGGTCTTCTCGGAGTCAGAAGCCGGAGCCAAGGAGACAACAGCAGTTGATCTATAAAGATAAAAAGTTAAAAACAAAAGACACAAGAAAGAAAAAAGAACTCAGAGAAAAGAACCCTTACCGGGGAGCACACCGGAGAGCAAGAAGAGGCCGAGGAGGCGGAGGCGGCATAACTTCATTCAGACCCTCCAACAACTCGGCAAAAGGAGGAGAAGAACCCGGCAAGACTCCCAAACCTGAGGAAGAAGTAGAAGTCCCCGGGGGCTACAAAGACAAAGCCAAAAATCAAGAAACGGAAGAAGAAACTACTCCAGATTCTAAAAAGCCAAAAAGCAGCACATACCGATGAAGAAGAGGAGAATCATCAACATCCTCAGTCTCATCCTCATATAAGAGGACTGCATTACCATCTAGCAAGAAAGAAGAATCAAGACCACACACAAAAAAGGAAAAACATGGCAAAATAAAAAATTTCTCACCTATCAGAATGTTACCTGAAGGCTGAGGAGAAGAAGAACGCGCCCGCTACAGTGGCACAGAAGAAGAAGTATCACCAGCTGCAGACCTCTTCCCAACAGAGCGAGTAACTCGAGGGATGGCCACCAGCTGGTAGGGAGTATACTGGAGGGCGGGTTCCTTTTCAGAAACCCCCGGCAAAACAATTCGGCCGTCAACAAAGAGAGATGCATCAATATTAAACCCCCTGCCAAAAGGCTACAAAGATAAAAAACAAGTCAGAAAAAATAAAAAAGAATCAAAAAAGTACTCAAAAATACAAAAACAAGCAGGGCAATCTACTTACAGCAGAGGGAGGATTATTGGCAGAGTACTCAAAGCCAATCATCGGGACCACCGTGGCCCTCTTCAAAATCTTCTTGAGGCGCAGAAGCACCTCATCATCGGATAACTCGGTAGTGGCCACCATTCGAGATGGATCTTTGGCGCCAGAGTACTCAAAGCCAAGATGCTCCCGAGCCTTCAAAGGCTGTACTCGGTGACGAAGATAACTAGCCACTATAGCAAAGCCTGACAAGCCGTTCTGCTTCAGGTAGCTAATCCTATTGAAGAGCGGCTAAAGCAGCAACAACTCGCAGCCTTAAGCTGCTCGTTTTCCCACCGATCATTAGGCACAGGCGGGACCCCAGAGTAGGTTTCAAGAGCTGGGGCAGCGTCATCACCGCCAAGATTCCTAGCATAAAACCACTCGGAACGCCAGTCCTTCATGGACTCGACAAGATCATATTCAAAAAAGTGGCTCGACTTACGCCCCTGTTGAAACTGAATTCCACATCCACCAAGTGCGTGGAGGGAATCAAAACGGGGCTGCGGCTTAAGACGGAAAAGAAAATGGAACAGATTCAAAGAAGGAGGGATGCCAAGGAAAGTTTCACAGAAGTGAACAAAGACAGAGAGATGAAGAATCCCATTCGGAGTGAGATCATAAAGAGAGATGCAGAAGTAGCGAAGAAAATTACGAAGAAAGGAACACACAGGAAGGCAAAGCCCGACGCGAACAAAAGAAACAAAGAGCACAATCTCCCCAGGACGAGGGATAGGAACATGATGCTCATCGGGCACAGACCAGCCAGCCAAATCCTTCGACTAGATCATCCCCTACTCCTCCAGCTCAGCCAGATGCCTCTCCTGAGTAGTCAGAGCAGGGAATGACTTCACAGTCCCCTTCATTGCAGCGAACTCGGGATTCAACAGCTCATCAACTTCTTCCTCAAGAACATGCTTGTCAACTACCGGCTTCTTGCTCGCAGTCTTCTTTCTCCACATACAATGACCAAGCAACAGCAATTAGATGGAAGACGCGCAGCAAGAGCAAGCAGCAAGAACAGATTGGGGATTTTTCTTTCTAGGGTTTCAGGATGCGGAAGCAAGGGGAAGAAGAAGAACGGCCACCCTGAACACCAATTTATAAGCTAAGGAAGGGCCCGGCTTAAGTCCCACTTAACAGAGCAACGGTAAAAAGGCCAACGGATACATGGCGCAATAACAGGAAAGGCCCAGTAAACTCCCCAAAATCCAGGATAACGGTCCTAATCCCATTACTCGCCAACGGCAAAATCCAACACCGTCAACAGAGAGAAAGATGATAAAGACCATGACGCAAATGAAGCCGGAACTACAAAACAAGTCAGCACGAAGGCAGACAACTAGTTTTCCAAACAAAATAAGTCAAGCACAAAGGCAGACAATCAGCTTTTCAACCAAAACAAGTCGACACGAAGGCAAACAACCAGCATTCTAAACTTAAACAACTTGGATTCAGATAAAAACTTATATTTTTATCTGAACTTACAAGATATAAGGATACAAGTCTTACAAGACCCATTGAATTCATAAAAAAACTAAAACAACAGCTATAAGAAACCCTATAGAATTCTGCCATAGAAGACAACTACGCAGAACCCCCAGATAACCAAGGTGATAGCTGTTGCCGAGCAGATCCAAAGCAACCTAGATACACCAACACAGTGCATCCAAGATTCGCCATCAGTAGCACTAGATTATCAAGCATCAAATCAGGCCACTCCAGCCACAAGTTGAATTAGACCCAATATGAACAAGACAGCTCCAGCTCTGTGTCGGGTGGCTACTGATCTGCACCGGACATCCGGATCGGCAGTCTTACTGCATAGGACAGATATCTGGCAGAGTGGAAAAGAAGAACTGAGACTGCAAAATGACCTAGCACAAGGCACATCTCAAGACTTCTTCTACCTGCCAGAACGAGCCTCCAATCACAATGCTACTGCGGGACTAGTCTGCCTCTAATCCCTATCTCAAGATTTCTTCTACCCACTAAGAAGACCATATTCGAAGAAAAAGAAAGAAGCCCAGGGGCTGATCCATCTCACAAACAATTATCTTCACAAAAACAGAAGGTAGCACACTTCAAGGTCCTGAGAACAACTGAAGGGACAGATCTATTTATAGGACAGGGTCGGTGTACATAGACTAAGTGCACCCAGACAGAGAAAGGCTGACAAGACTTAAAGATGGACAGTAAAAGGAACATCAGACAGGCATATCCTGAGGATATCCCCTCACAGTAAAAGCACATAGCTTTTAATGCTCCAGTTGCCAACACCCAACCATCAAGAGCAGACATAAAGGATAGTAAAGGACAAATCAGCAAAAGAGAGTCACGAGACTTTGATCGATTTCTAAAAGAACTCGGTAAAAGCTCGGGGGGCTACAGTTTTAATTTATTTTCTCTCCAAGACCCTCCAACTTTTTGTTCCAAATAGCAAGAGGCTCAGGGGCTACACTCATTGAGTGCACCTTTGGCGCACTGTTGACGGTCGTTATTGCATGAATTCAACCGTCAACTAGCCATGAAAAGGATGCAATTGTGATCACCAAAGTAGGTATAGGGTTTGCACTGACAGAATTCCACGAGTTTTGGTGTTTCACTATTTCTACAGGTGTAAACTGGAAAAGACGCAATCCCAGGAGCTTATCGGAACATAGAACGAGAAATTGGGCGCCACGGCAATGCAGGAAGATTCTAGAAGAGACCAGAAGACACCACGCCGAAGCGGAGGGCCAGCGGCCACCAGGGGGGACCGGCCGGTCCCACCCCAGACCGGCCGGTCTGGGCCCCCCCCCCCAATGGGGCCCGCTTCACCCAGGTTGTTCCACCGCCTTAGTGTTTCAATCTCAGCCGTCCGCCAAAGTCGGTTTGATCCAAGGGCTCACGTTCATCCCACCGGGCTATAAAAGAAGGGCAGGACCCCCCTGGGAGAGGCATCCCCTGAAACCCTAATTCATTATTCGTTGGGATCCATTTGAGAGGCGTCCCTTGAAAGGATCATACTTTCATGGAGATCAACACACCAGGGAGATTAGGGCTAGACTCTTCAATGTAATAGTTTAGTAACTTGAGAGCTAGGGTTGAGAGGCTTCGTTCTGGATCTCACTGTGGAGCCTTGGAGGTCTGGTATATCTTTATATCTTATCTTTGCAACACTTATGCTTTAGTATATTTATCTTCTCTATTTACTTCTATGCCTTATTTTTATGGTTAGTGTAGTTATTGCATGTTAGCATAGGATCTACGCCTGTATTAGGTGCTCTAGTTATCATATGTGGCTAGAGTAGTAATCGATAGTGTAGACATGGTGTCTAGGCTATAGGTTACCTGAGGTTGCGCCCAATTCTTACGGTTAGTTGTGGTAGCCCATAGGGGTGACAGCTCTGTGTGGCCTTCGTATTCCACCACGTCGGGATTGGTGTTTCGTAGGGCTTTCGGTAGCCTTCCCCAACTACTTCTTTCTCATCTATTCGAGAGTTAGAAAGGTACTGCTGCCCCGAAGTGCTATTGTGTGTGCTATACTTATCCGTGCATTAGTTACACTCTAGTGTCAACTAGAATAGAACCCGAGTAGTAGAGAAGTACATAGGAACCTTGAACTCTCCCTTAGCCCTCTCAAGTTAGCTGACTATATATTATAGGATTCTCCTCTGTGTGTGATATTGTGCATAACTCTTATCATTTACCACTTACCCCTGCTTAGGTCTAGTTGGTATACTAGTTAGTAGATACAAGGTGGTGAATTATCAATGTCTTTAGTCATTGTTTCCCAGTGGTAAAATATAAATGACAACCTGGTAATACTCTGGGTAAAATGCTACAATAGTATTTGATCTGATGCGCTATGGGATACTATTTCTATATTCTAAATGGTGGCATGATTTAATACCACACCTCTTGGTGTTATTGCTGGGGATGACAACTTGGCGTTCTAGTAGCGATGCTATGCCCACAAGCATTTTTAGCACCGTTACTAGAGATAACATTAAGAGGTGTCAACAAGCATTTTTGGCGCCGTTGCCGGAGAAACAATTGGCGTAAAAATTTTGATATTGATCTTGATATCTGCTAACCTAGCCTACCACTAGTTTCAGTAGGATTACCCCTGTGTTTGTTGAGTTGTGAAATAAGCAGGAAGTCAATGGTTCAACCTTTTGGCGAAATTCTGCAATAACAAGACAAGGGAGATATTAAAGAATCCAGGGTGCCTGAACATTCATGATTCATCAACATTGGAACCCTGCCATCTCACAGGTATGTATAAACATATATATTATTTTAACCATGTGTAGATTGGAAAAGTCATCGTCACAACAACTCGAATAACATCATATCTGACGAACAAAGATGCTGCACTACTCACAACTCCATTATGAGTCATGGTAAGGATGATCAAGAAAGGTGAGAAAGTCTTGCTCATAGACTTTAAATTTGATGAGTAGTTACCCTATTGCATTCCACTGCATATTTACTTTGAATAATCCATGCATTTACTCCATCTCATATCACATCCATAGCATGTTTAGTTCCATGCAAACATGCATATCACTTGCATCTCTACATAAAAATAAAAAAAACATTCTCACCATACATGATCATGCTTTCATCTCTATTTGAATAAATGATCACTATGTGCTCTCATGCTACCTGTACTTGCTATAGTATGCTTATTGTTTGGAGTATGATCACACATATTTTAAATTAAGCATGGTGCTTAGTTTAAAAGTGCTAATCCTACTTCCAAAGGCTTTTAAATTAAGCGTGGTGCTTAGGTTGAAATGCCTTCCTGAATCAAATTAGACGTGGTGTCTAGGTTAGTTCTTGAACTAAAAGTATACTATAGTAGACATTGGATATTTTATTAGACTAACCCTACAGGAAACTCTAAATCTAATCTAGGTAAGTCAAGAGATGAAATCAATTTGGAGATGAAGCAAGGCACATGACGAACTCCAATAACTTTGCACATTGAAGACACAGCACATTCGTCATTGATGGAAGAACTGTAAGTATCAATGATCATTCACTTTGTCTTCAACTGCAAGTTATCTTTGCCTTGAACCATGGTTGCATAAAACATGAGAAAAAAAACTATGCTAAGATAATCCTAATCCCATCTTTCTAATAGCATAGAGCTAATGCACATAAATTAGAGACAACAATCCCCCCGTTCAAATCGGTATATTCCTTCGTGTATGTGTTGTTCACTAATCTTCAGTAGGCATAAAAATCTAAAATGGCAAAGAGCAAAAAGATGGCACGACAAAAAGAGCACCATCTAGGAACAAGAGGAACTACAAACCGAGATGTGAGGCTGTCCAAACAAGGAAAGCATCAAGCAAAACAAAAGGACTATCAAGAGTCATCTACTCTTCATCACATGGTGTCATGGTGCTCCAATGATGAAGGTAACATCCAAAGGTAAATGGTCACTACTTAAAATGCTTCTCCTTGGTTTTGGTATGAACATGAACAAAGAACCTATATTGTTTAAGTAGCAATTATCAATGATCAATCCTGATTAACTCAACATGTTTAGTTCTTTAACTTGTTCATAGCATCACTATCTTGATCCATAGTCTTAACCAAATGAGTTAAAAAGTTGCACATCTTATGCTTGGAAGATGGTAGTCATGATCATATAAAAATTGACACATCATATACAGATCGACAATCCTTCCATGGTTAAGCATTTCAACTCTTGTGGCCTAATGAACTTAAGTGTTACATCCTTGCTCAACCTTCTGATCCTACCTCTCATGATAATGTTGAACAAAGCACATAACATCAACTCCATGTTGTTCAAACGGGACTAAGGACTAGAGATGTGGAATAGAAGTTTTGGTTCTACTGGTGTTTTTCCACCAGTAGAGCCCATGCACTTGATCTCTACCTTGTCTTCATGAGCAGGACACACTTTAAGCGAAGTGTGGGGGAGTCAATTCTCTACTTTGTACAAGTGGAAGTCCTAGACCTGTCAAAGCAAAATTAATACTCAACCAAGACAAGTTAGGTAGAAAAAGGTGACACATCATAAAGGGCATCATCATAGAAATCTTTGTCTTCACCAAAAGAGCTAGCTTGGAGAAGAAACACTCCCTTGCACGCAACCAAAGCAACTCCATGTCGTGACAATGCTAGAGGAATCAATAAGAAGGGAGAAGTCTTGTTCGAAGACTTTAAAGTCTGAACCCTTGCCATGAGGTAACATTGGTAGCTATCCATATTTACTTTCTTTCATTGCATGAATTATTTTCTCTTTAGCATGTTTACTTTTCTGCATTAGCATTGCATTGAAAATAAAAAAATAAATATGTATTCATCTTGTTAGATAATTCATGCATTATAAAACTTGAGGCCCCATGTGATCAGTTCTATGGTGTGTAAAAGCCCATAGGAGTTTTCACCGTGGTGGCATAAAAATAAAAAAATAATCATGCATACATGTTTTCTTTCCTACATAATAAAAATAGAAAATTTTAAAAAAATAATAATCATCATTGAGCATCTTGCTGCACTATATAAACCGTAACAACCTTTGAAAAACTCTCACAACAACCAGTCTGTGAAATGGCTAACCACTAACTACTTACCTAATCCGTTCCACAAGTTTTGGTGTTTTGTGAGATGTTTATCTGCAGGATGACTCTAAGAGCTAGTCACCTAGCAATCATCATCTACATCACTTGAAGTACACCTTTCCAACACACAGCTAATCACTGTGTGGAGGAAGCAACTTCTTGTTGGATGAGATCGAGATTCCTGGCTATACTTGCTCTTACAAGCATGAGCTCCACCGAGAGGACTGCTCAGCTTCAATGCTCAACCACGACAACAACCAGCTTGGGGGAAGGCATCCCCTAGGTACCCAGGTAAGTGTACCTACGTGATTATTGAGTCAGTCATAAAAAAATTAAAAATACCAAAAATATGTGAGCACATGAAGGTTCACCATAGTATCATAAGAAAACCTAAAAATACCAAAAATATATGGGCACATGAAGGTCCATGCTTTGTAGAGTCTTTAGAGTCTTATATAGTGTGAGCCTTGAAAAATGAAAAACCAAATGTTTATCTAGATAGAGTCAATAAAAAGGAAGCCCTCGAGATGATCTGAAATGATGATAAGCTGCTCTGTTACAACACCTTTGAAATGCCTAGAGTTTAGACATAAGTTTTCCCAAGTTTTAGCTCTAACTGTTTTGACATGAAGATTTGCTCTGAGCCTAAAACTTGTGGGTTGCATATGCTTGAACTAAGTCTAGGTACCTGATTGATAAGATTGAGAAAGTCTGAGCTGCTATCTATCTTGTTCTAAGTGACACTAGAATTCTGGAGATTTATTTTTTTGAAAAATGCAAAAACATGATGAGTTCCTATATGACAAAGCTTACATTCCCACCAGAGCCAAACATGATAAGATAGGCTAATTAAACTTCCACATATATGCTGCTTGTCTTGTATTGAGTTTTGTCAACCTTTGTGATCCTGGTGAGAGATTTGTCATGCTCTTGAATCAAGATCCACCTCCATATGCACTACTCTACACTTGGAGTAGGCGCAACAACATGCCATTCCACCTACATCCATTGCAAAAAAATATTTTTCTTCTACACTGGGGGAGAGAACACCAAAAATATTTCATTAGGTTAGCCACCCAATAAATGCTCCATGTTCCTATTGCTATCTCTCCAAATCCCTAAGTGCCAAAAGGAGTGCTATGAGCTATGCAAAAAGATAATTGAAAAAAAAAAGAGAAGGGAGAAAAAAAAAAAAGATGGACAAGTGTCCCAATGCAAAACAATGGGTCCGTAGATGCCCTGACTCCTGAAAAAAAAAGAGAGAAAAAGATAGCTCATAACCTCCGGCCAATTTTTAAGAAGAGAGAAACATCCAAGGAGCTGAAGTAGAATTAGGTTCCACCATATATCCATCATATCCATCCACTTATACATCTTGATTCGACTGCATGACTCGTTTCTCCATGGATCCATTGTTTGGCTTTACAACACATGTATTGCAAGTTTGCTCTTTCAAGTTTTTTTCTTACCTATGAGCTCCACATAAGCTTTAGTTATAGGATGAAAAGAAAGGCAACCATCATCACTGTCATACATGGGAAGCTCTGAGTTTTATTTGAAAACCTCTAAAAACTCCAGAATGATAGTTGATCGAAGAGCTTGAGACATAGAGCTTAGATGGGATCTTTCTGTCTATCAAGTACTTAAGACCCAAGGAAGAGCTAATAAGCCCCACAGTCAAAGGTAAATTGGGTAAGATTGAAAGTCAGCTCAGCTATTGCATAACTTGGAGGAGAATTTCTGTATGACTGCAGGTATACTTCTAGGGAGTTGCTCCGAGATGGCTACAATGCTTAAACACAAAAATATCTTACAATAACATTTCTGAGTTTTCTTTGCTAAGGGACTAGCAAAGGTTAAGCTTGGGGGAGTTGTTGACGGTCGTTATTGCATGAATTCAACCGTCAACTAGCCATGAAAAGGATGCAATTGTGATCACCAAAGTAGATATAGGGTTTGCACTGACAGAATTCCATGAGTTTTGGTGTTTCACTATTTCTGCGGGTGTAAACTGGAAAAGACGCAATCCCAGGAGCTTATCGGAACATAGAACGAGAAATTGGGCGCCATGGCAACGCAGGAAGATTCTAGAAGAGACCAAAAGACACCACGCCGAAGCGGAGGGCCAGCGGCCACTAGGGGGGACCGGCCGGTCCCACCCCAGACCGGTCGGTCTGGGCCCTGGCCCAATCGGGGCCCGCTTCACCCAGGTTGTTCCACCGCCTTAGTGTTTCAATCTCAGCCATCCGCCAAAGTCGGTTTGATCCAAGGGCTCACGTTCATCCCACCGGGCTATAAAAGAATGGCAGGACCCCCCTGGGAGAGGCATCCCCTGAAACCCTAATTCATTATTCGTTGGGATCCATTTGAGAGGCGTCCCTTGAAAGGATCATACTCTTATGGAGATCAACACACCAGGGAGATTAGGGCTAGACTCTTCAATGTAATAGTTTAGTAACTTGAGAGCTAGGGTTGAGAGGCTTCGTTCCGGATCTCGCCGTGGAGCCTTGGAGGTCTGGTATATCATTGTATCTTATCTTTGCAACACTTATGCTTTAGTATATTTATCTTCTCTATTTACTTATATGCCTTATTTGTATGGTTAGTGTAGTTATTGCATGTTAGCATAGGATCTCTGCCTGTATTAGGTGCTCTAGTTATCATATGTGGCTAAAGTAGTAATCGATAGTGTAGACATGGTGTCTAGGCTATAGGTTACCTGAGGTTGCACCCAATTCTTACGGTTAGTTGTGGTAGCCCATAGGGGTGACAGCTCTATGTGGCCTTCGTATTCCACCACGTCGGGATTGGTGTTTCGTAGGGCTTTTGACAGCCTTCCCCAACTACTTCTTTCTCATCTATTCGAGAGTTAGAAAGGTACTGCTGACCTGAAGTGCTATTGTGTGTGCTATACTTATCCGTGCATTAGTTACACTCTAGTGTCAACTAGAATAGAACCCGAGTAGTAGAGAAGTACATAGGAACCTTGAACTCTCCCTTAGCCCTCTCAAGTTAGCTGACTATATATTATAGGATTCTCCTCTGTGTGTGATATTGTGCATAACTCTTATCATTTACCACTTACCCCTGCTTAGGTCTAGTTGGTATACTAGTTAGTAGATACAAGATGGTGAATTATCAATGTCTTTAGTCATTGTTTCCCAGTGGTAAAATATAAATGACAACCTGGTAATACTCTGGGTAAAATGCTACAATGGTATTTGATCTGTGCGCTTGTGGATACTATTTCTATATTCTAAATGGTGGCATGATTTAATACCACACCTCTTGGTGTTATTGCTGGGGATGACTACTTGGCGTTCTTGTAGCGATGCTATGCCCACAAGCATTTTTAGCACCGTTACTAGAGATAACTTTAAGAGGTGTCAACACGCACAATGGAAAGAAGCATTCAAGGAAGACCCAAAAAGATCAAAAGCCATCATCCGACTTCTTTTTACGGAAACAACTCGGATGAAGGCTCGGGGGCTACAGGTTATACACCCCCGACTTTTTTCTATTTTCTTTAAGATCGTCCAGCTATTTATAAACAAATAGCAAGAGGCTCGGGGGTTACACTCAATGAGTGCACCTACGTGCACAAAAAAGAAAAAGAAGCCTTCAAAAGACCACTTCAAAGCATCACTCAGAAGAACAAGACGTCTTCCGAGTTCTACTTTGAAATGTTCGGGGGCTTGTCAATGTGGGACCTAGACGGTTCCCTATCGGCATGACTCCCACCAAGGCGGGCCCACAAGACAGAAGCAAGAGGACCGACTCCGAGTAGATAACGTCCTGTCCTAGTTAGGCGAATAGAAAGTAACTTCGGTAATAGGAGCAGAACTCTCTCTACTAGTCCGACTAGGATTAGAATCAAAGCTCTGACTCCTTTCTCTCATAAAAAGGAGCCTGAGCACCCTTATTGTAACAACACACAATCATACATCAATCCAACGCAAAAGGCCAAGGCCGACTAGAGTAGAGCTTTTACTCGTGAGGACTCGAACCAGGATAAACCGAGTGTCTCTTGCGTAACCGCCGAGTTCTAATATTCGCCGAGATCCAAATCAACTGCTACGGAGTCCCCGTGGCAGGCTATCGGTGGTTAAACACCGACAGGGAGGAACTGTTACCTTATGGGCAAGGAATTTTTCAGCACCTACCAGGTCCTGCTACTGCTGCTCGATGGGCTGTGCCCACTCGTCGCCAGCGATGGCGTACTATACGGGTCCAAGCTAGAGAAGCGGCCTTCAACTAAGCACGTGAAGGCAATGCGGGAGGGTCAGAGGTGTACCGGCGCTGGTCGAGGGCAACGGTGCAACGTCTTGAGGCGGTGCGAGGCACAGTGGCCGGAGGGGATGGCCGCGGCATGTGCATGACGTGGTGCTGCGGTAACGCTAGTCCGAGGCTACGCGAGGCGCAATGGCTGGAGGGGCAGGCGGTGGCACGCAACATGGTGGGCGGAGGGGCAGCAGACAGCACATGCGGCAACCATGGAGGCCTCGGCTCCGTCCCTGCTGAGGTGATTTTCTCTATTTTTTCAGGATTCAAAAGTGGTTGGGTGGAGGAGTCAGCGTGCGTGGAGGTTCTTAATGGGGCAATGATGTGGCTGCCATCTGGTGCCGCCCTGTAGTTATGGACAACCAAGATCGTAATACTATGGAGGAACAGGAGAATGAGTGGGGAAGGCTGGGAGGAACTGTGGATCTACAATGAAAATCACCCAAAACCAAGAGATCCATTTGGAGTAGAGCTAGAGAAGGTGACTATGACAACACTTCCAAGCATCTAATTTACGACGCCTAGCCTGGGCTTTGAGCAAGACACGCCATTAAAGCTGAGGCAAGCCACAAAAACATATATGTGCACTTTGTTTTCTTAAAATTGATAATTTTATTTAATATATGGGATTGCAATGTTTCAGTCAGGTCCTTTTTTCATTACATAGATATCACAATTCACATCTGTATCTTCATAGTTTAAAGAATCCTTTCCCCTCGAGCAACATGTTCATAGAGCCCAGCGATATATTCTTTGATTTTCACCTTCTCGTATAGTGCTGGATGGTTCTCATCTACCAGTTTATCCGCGGGCTGGATTTCTTTTTCATGATCTATAGAATAAAAGAGAACCACTGATTGCCTCTCTTTCTCAGCATTTGTTACAACCCGATGCACTGGGCTCTTAAAGATCCCATTGCTAATTATCTGTGTAAACAGAAATGCACAATTCAGAAAAAAAGATAACAACTATCAGTCTTGCATTTATAGTAAGCATAACTAGACTACCCAACCTTTAATTTTTCTTTTCCATCATAAAAATATTATATATATGACACAAATGTGCTTATGAATGATAGCTCCCTCCATTTGATCTCCTAGATTGACGACTAGGGTGTGTGGTCTGGGCGGCACGTCATACCAGACTCCATCTTGGAGAATCTAAAGTCCACCAATACTGTTGTCTACCATGAGAAGCGTAAGGAGTGTGCCGTCTGAGTGAGGCTTGATACCGAAGATGAGATCCGGCCTCGCGCATGGAGGATAGAAGCAGAACCTAGCATAAGTTTCAGCATTGTCAGCAAACTGGTCAATGAAATTGTCGTCAAGCCCCAATAGCTTCGCCATTTCTTGAAGCAGGCAGTCCTTCACTCTCGTGCATTTTGTGGTGAAATCGTCCAGAACATCCCTGTTCAGTAGAAAAGCTGGCCAAGGTATAGCGTTAGGCTCTGCTACAATTACGTCTGGTTCGATGAGATTTTGGTGTTAAGTCATTAGGAATGCAAGTACTCTCTTAGATGCAAATTATAAGTTGCGTTGGATTTTCAGGTTAATTCATTTTGTCATGTATCTAGACATAATATATGTCTTGATGCAAAGCAAAATAGATACAAAAAAAATCAAAGCGGCTTATGATTTGAAACAGAGGGGTAGGTATGGGAATGAGACTAGGTGTTCCATTTTTATTTTAAGAATATGATTAGAATTACAAACTAAACCTCATAAACTCGAGGAATAGGATAAAGTATAGAATAAAGTTAGTGGCTAATTAAATACATTCATCGAAAACCATGAAAATAATAATAATCGCTAGCACCTGAGTAACCACTGATTTCTTTCTGACAACACCCGACGAACTAATGATTAATCGATCAGTGGCGTGTGTAGTCAGCTCGCCTCTAGTCCGTTGACTCCAAACTCATAAATTGTTATTTGTTCTACTTATTAGTTTCATTATACATTGATCGTCAAATATCTTCTATAACAAATCTATTTTAAAATATAAATATAACTGACAGTTTTAGTAAATTTAAAATAGTTGTATCGGTATAAATTTATGGTGACAAGCATGGACACGCGTTGTTCCTATCCTTAGCCACCAAAAACGTGTCGACGTTCAGAGAATAGGATCCAGAAAATAATTGCTTCGTCAATCAATCAATTTTATAAAAATAATTATATATATTCTTATAGTATTGGTACCTCTCTGCCATACCGGAGCTCATGCTCCTCGTGCCCACCACTTTCATACCTAACTAGACAGAACGCCGTGGTTTGCGTGGGTAGATACTCCAGAAATATTTATAGCAAAGATAAGTGACATGGATATCAAAGATTTCAAGATAGGAAACGATGAAAATGATATGATGATGATACACAATCAAGAGTGACGAAGATGGTCTGCACGGGGCACCTGAAACTGGAGGATGCACTATTAAGGATGTAAACGAACTATTAGCCAAACGGTAGTATGATTTCAACTTCGGTAGAACTGTACAGTTAGCTAAAAATATTTGTCGGGCTGATGTGTGCTCAAGCATTTTTGAACATGCAAATCTTAAAATATGGATGTGTGTGTACCGCTATCTGACCATTTGGACTAAAACATCTGTAAAGAGCCAAGATGTGAGTTGTTGCATGTGATCCGAGTACTAGGCCCATGAAGATGGCAAAGTTAAGAGTTCCCTGCGCTGGAGAGTGTTGCTTTCCTGTTATATGTAGAAATTTATCAACAACAGTACTTTAGTATTGGTAGCGCGGTACAGACATGTGGGATGTTTGAAAATGTACTGACCATGAATGGGATAATTCATGGATGATTATAGTGCTATATGTATATAGGATTTTGAATGTAGGCAACAACAACATCTCAACTGCATCTTTTGAAGTAGGGCTGGCCGATATAGTATTTGACTACAGTTGCATGTAGACAGAGTCAAAAAGTTAACTGGGCTATAAGCTGAGTACCTCTGATGGAAGTAATTGCACGAATACGAGACATAGTGACGATCAGAGGCATATATTTGGTCCATACTAAAGCTAGCATAAGTGAACAACATGTAGGGAATCGAAGCAAGCATACTGTTCATAGTTTCAAATTAATTACATGGAAGCAAAATTTAGAAGGAATATAGAAGTCATTTTGTTTTATGGTAGTATAAGGTTAAGCAAACCGATGGTAGGCTTCGTATGTGAGAGTAAATATAAATGACTGATGTTGTATGGTCCAACGGTGAACTGAAAATGATGTAGGGTAGCATAGGAAATAAGGAGGCTACTTAAGTGGATAGGATGAGGGTGAGCTGTGTGTTTGGTAGGCTTTGTTCAGCATTTTTAATAGAACTAGAACATCAGGCGCCCTTTGGGCGCCCTACAATGAATTAAAGAAAATAAGGTATTATCCACACTTCATCATATGAATTATATCTTTCAAAAAAAGCATATGAATTATGGTAGCTAAAATCTAAGTAAGTACATTTATTTATATAGAGACATGCATCTCACACAAATAGAGCAACCACATATCTTACATGTCCTAATTTTCAAACAAAATAAACATTCCCAACTTTTTAACTGGGGATTTTTTTTTCAATTGTGGGACAATATTTAACCATGGGTGCCATGAAGCAGGTGTCATTTAAGCAGTTCACCAAAGTATCTGGCTTGACAAATACAATAATAATTTTCATAATTTTCAACACTATATAGAGATGATGAGCAATAGGCAATCCAACAGATACAAAAGTTCCGTAATTGGTGGAGACAAAAGGAGCATCTCTTTGCGTCTAAGAATGCTTGTCTATGTTGCAGATGAGAAATATATGTGCATATCCTATAGAAATTTTAGGGTCTTCTTGGCCATTGAATGGCGAGGAGAATTTGTACTGATGCCTGCAGCTGTAGCTGTGTGGGCTGCAATGAAGCATATAAAAATATTACTATTATGCTTCATACACTCAAAGAAATAAACAAATTATAAAATCCCTACATAACAATAACACTTAAATCAAAAAACAAGAGTTTCATCTTTTTGAGAAACATTTTAGGAATCAAGTAGGAAAGATATAATATTAGTGCACCGAGAGCTTCAGAGTGCCGGTGTATATAACATAAGCCCCTACACAATCAGTAGTCTATAGTGAGTGGTAGTAAATTCGGTCAATGATCCAGGCAATGTACTTTTGGCGACCTATATATTCAGTAAGCTATTGACCAAGCAACACAGTAGGATAATTAAAGAGATCATAAGCTGGTGTGGGAAGAAGTAACTTCAGTCAATGTTCCAGGCAATATGTTTTGCACCATAAGCTATACACGTTTGGCAACCCATATATTCAATATAATCTACTAACTAAGCAATATGTCTAATGTAAAATACTCTTTGCTGTCCTTGACCAAAATCCGTGGGTTTCAAGCCATAAATTTGTGTGTTCGGAAGCCTTTAAGAACATGCAAAACTTTCAGGCCATAAATTTGTGTGTTCAGGAAACCTTTAAGAACATGCAAAACTTTCAGGCCATAAATCTGTGTGTTCAGGAAGCCTTTAAGAACATGCACTGTGCACATCTCTTTCAGCGACATCTAAACTGAAGCATGAAAAACGCTTAGCTGTTCTAGAGCTTAATACCTAAATTTTTGTACCAATCGGATACATTCCAAGATACTTTATTCCTACAAGGAATTGCATCAAACACTTTGAATGCGGCTCTAAATTTTTGTACCAATCGGATACATTCCAAGATATTGTATTCCTACAAGGAATTGCATCAAACACCTTGAATGCGGCATATATGGATAATACATGGAGCTAAATTAAGCCAGCATTCCAATCAACGGTATGGTCTGCTCCCATCCTGCAAAGTTGCTCCCGCTAGCCACCAGAAGTCCATGTAAACTAAGCATGATATTTAATATTATAAGATAATAGATAACCAATGTTCTGTTTATTAACAAAAAAAACACATAGGGGAAAATCATTATCAATCTAACCCAGTGGTTATTCTTAAAAAAAAAACTCTTCGCCTAATCTGTTTATAATGGGACATAATGCATGCCTTCTGTTCAGAAACAAACAGACGAGTAATTCAATCTCAAACAAATAAGATCACTTTGGATTGGATCAGAAAATTGAGACGTAGCAGCTTGTTCTAGGCCATCACAAAAACAGAGGCAAATTTGCGTGGCACTAAGAACTACAAAATCGAGTTTGTTCTCGCCAACCTTAAATGCAAAGACGCCACTCTTCTGGCCCCTTTGTTCTGCCTTCTCTCAGCACTCAATTATTTGCATCTGAAATTGATTGGAAACACCGATTGAAATGAGCAAATCAAAACCAAATTACAAAGAATTCCAAAGATGAACACATCTTGCCTTGCGGATCATTTTATATGAGTCTCGCTGCGCCGCCGTCGGATTAGCAGCCGAAGACAAACTGCAGCATACCTCCCCCACGTGGGATCACCCTTGGCGGAGTCCTGGACCAGTCGCCGCAGCGGAGATCTCGGCCATCCTGTCGATGGGGATACCGGCAATGGGTATAAACGGGAAACTGGTAACCACGCTAATTAGAGGAGGAAACTTACAACTAATCAAAGGAGGAGGAAGCAGGTATAGCAGTCGGGCTCCCCTCGTCGCAGATGCCGCACGACATTTCAAGGACATCGGCGTAGTGCGGGAAAAAAAAGAAGACGCTTCCGACTCGAGAGGGACAGCCCGCCCCTCTCCGGCTTGATCTTTGACTTCCTGAGCGAGCTGATGGAAGGATCCACCTAGATCGATCTCATCGTCCTCCTCGCCTGAACAGAGGAGACTGCCCCCCACTGTGTAGCACTGAAGAGGAGGACGTCATTGTCGTAGACGCACCCATCTGAGTGGGGAGGATGTCACCATCATCATATGAGCCTATGGAGGTGGAGGAGCGACGGCGACAAGTCGGGAGGCATGCGCAGCGGGTCGCGAGGGCTTGCGGCGGCTGGGAGAAGAGAGGAATGAGGAGAGGGCTAGGGTTCGGGTCTGGTGGACCGGTGGAGGGGGATCTCCGTAAAGTGCTTTGCGGGGGGTCTTTGCAAAAAGAGGAGAATATTAAATTTTCTCTTCTTCGCATTATATTAAATTTTTTTCAAGGGGCTTATTCGAAAGACTACCAAACGTGGATACTGCTCTGATCTGAGGAAGTTGACTGCGGGTTAGTTAGCAAGAACCTGGAGGAGAGTTTTGTAAAATAACCAACGCCACTTGTCAGCACAGGATGAAGCCACGAGTCTCAAAATTCTGTTGTGGCTCCAAACTCAAGTGAGTTTAAACCAACCCTGATGTATGGAACATGAAGCAACAATAGTTAAATTAGAGACGACATAATCAGAGGCAACTGCTGTTGGAGGAGGAGGGCGATTACATTTTTTGAAACATGAATATAACTATTAGAGGGAGGAACTGTTACCTTATCGGCAAGGAATTTTTCAGCACCTACCAGGTCCTGCTACTGCTGCTCGACAGGCTGTGCCCACTCGTCGCCAGCGATGGCGTACTATACGGGTCCAAGCTAGAGAAGCGGCCTTCAACTGAGCACGTGAAGGCAATGCGGGAGGGTCAGAGGTGTACCGGCGCTGGTCGAGGGCAACGGCGCAACATCTTGAGGCGGTGCGAGGCATAGTGGCTGGAGGGGACGGCCGCGGCGTGTGCATGACGTGGTGCCGCGGTAAAGCTGGTCCAAAGCTGCACGAGGCGCAATGGCTGGAGGGGCAGGTGGTGGCACACAGCATGGTGGGCGGAGGGGCAATAGACAGCGCATGCGGCAACCATGGAGGCCTCGGCTCCGTCCCTGCTGAGGTGATTTTCTCTATTTTTTTAGGACTCGAGAGTGGTTGGGTGGAGGAGTCAGCGGGCGTGGAGGTTCTGGATGTGGCAATGACGTGGCTGCCATCCGTTGCCGGCCTGTAGTTATGGACAGGCCAAGATCGTAATACTATGGATGAACAGGAGAATGAGTGGGGGAGGCAGGCAGGAACTATGGATCTACAATGAAAATCACTAAAAACCAAGAGATCCATTTGGAGTGGAGCCAGAGAAGATAACTACGACAACACTGCCAAGCATCTAATTTTCGACGCTTGGCCTGGGCTTTGAGCAAGACACGCCATTAAAGCTGAGGCAAGCCATAGCAACATATATGCGCTTTGTTTTCTTAAAAATGATAATTTTAGTTAATATATGGGATTGCAAAGTTTCAGTGAGGTCCTTTATTCGTTACATAGATATCACAATTCACATCTGTATCTTCTCAGTTTCGAGAATCCTTTCCCTCGAGCGACGTGTTCATAGAGCGCAACGATATATTCTTTGATTTTCACCTTCTTGTATACTGTTGGGTAGTTCTCATCTATCAGTTTATCCGCAGGCTAGATTTCTTTTTCATGGTCTATAGAATAAAATAGAACCACTGATAGCCTCTCTTTCTATAACACCCAGTTTTAATAAACAAAATTAGGCTCACTATATATGTGTCCAGAAAGTCTACACATACAACAACAGAAGTAGAGAGTATCAAAATTAGTGTTATACAGCGAAAACTTATACTTATATTTAACAGGGACGGTTTTCTGGGGTACATAGGCTGACACTTCTTAGAAAGCTTACTAACTCCACCATCTAGTGCCCATCCGATATTTTGCCAAAGTAATGAAAGTAAAGCAAGCATAAGTACATGTCGTACTCAGCAAATATAGCAGGGGTTCATGAGGCTCAAGAAGCTGACATGGTTTGACTGCATTTAGCTTTTTAGTGTATGTCAAGTTTTAGCAATTATTAGCCACAAGGTAGCAGCAATATCCCATAACCACATGATCAGGTAAACATGATTAAAGAGTAACATGTAAACATCAACATTAACATTTAGCATGATTAAGAGGTGATCATCTATTCCATGTTTTAATAAACAAAATCAGGCTCACTATATGTGTGTCCAGAAAGTCCACACATACAGCAACAAAAGTAGAAATTAAGAAAACTTATATTTAACAGGAACGGTTTTCTGGGGTACATATGCCTGACACTTCTTAGAAAGCTTATTAACTCCACCATCTGGTGCCCATCCGGTATTTTGCCAGAGTAATAAAAGTAAAGCAAGCATAAGTACATGTCGTACTCAGGAAATATAGCAGGGGTTCATGAGCCTCAAGAAGCTGACATGGTTTGACTGCATTTAGCTTTTTAGTGTATGTCAAGTTTTAGCAATTATTAGCAACAAGGTAGCAGCAATATCCCATAACCACATGATTAGGTAAACAAGACTAATGAATAACATGTAAACATCAACATTAACATTTAGCATGATTAAGAGGTGATCATCTATTCCATAAGAATCCCTTGGACACCCTAACCGTGGGCACAGATGATATATCGGTTTGAACTCTGCGCAGATGTATACACTTTCACTATGAGTCATAATTTCCAAATGCATTGGGTTAATTACTCCCAAGACATCAAAAATCATATAAAGTCATCCAAAAGTTCGTCTAACAAGCAAGGAACGCTAAGTCATCGGATATAGGACCCCTCGTCCAATATGACACAATTCCTTCATGGTTATACTCATAAGAATAGCAGTTGCCCTATACCCAATTTGGCATTTCCTTTCACAAGATAGAAAAGGTCACTTGGGTGAACTAGAGCCAGAGCCATGTAGCCCTTATAGCTGTACGTTAAGTCTCGGATGATCAGGTATAGATAAGTGCTTAGGGAGAGGAATTTAGAGCATCACAAAAAGAAAACATGTTCTAACCCCCTGAGATTCCAAATTGCTAAAAAGTTAACTTTTAACAATATTGCATATATCATTAATCAAGTTACAAGATCATGATTATAAAGCGCTAGCATAACTACCCACATGTAATATCCCATGGCGACAAGGTAATCGGGAATCAATTGCTAGGTAATCCTTAATAGGTGACAAAGAGACACATGTATAAGATATTTAGTGTATTCATGAATAGGTTATAAGGGTAGATCCCAACTATACTTGCCTTATAATATGCTTGCTCAAACTTTCTCAGCTGACATCAGCATATGGTCAACACCTTCTGGTCTTCAGCACTTACGGACAGCTCTCCTATTCGTAGATCGTACAACCAAGCATACCAACATACAAGCAAATAAAAAGATACAACTAAGAACAATACACCAATCAAGTAAAGGCTTTGAAACATCGTATTAAATGAGACAACTCGCTGCTATAGTCATGAGAACGCAAGGAACGTTGATAACGGAGTTACGATTTAAAAGAAACGGCTATGGAGTATTTATATATTAATTAAAGAAACAACTATAGTCTTGGTTTATGTTAATTAATTAAGAAAAGCTAGCATTAATTTAGATTAATCAAAATATATTTAATTTCAAAAAGTCAAGTGAAAGTTAATCATATTTTATTCATAAATAACTTTGACATCATCTATACCGGTTAGATTTTAACTTGCAAAAACAAAGTAACTCAACGCCGCTGTTAACACGTATAGTATACGGGGAAGTAAAGGACGAGAACCTCAGAAGCTCAGGCTCACTCGACAGGAGCAGGAGAAGACGGCAGCAGCGCAGCTCTATCAGGGATTCAGGGTTGGTCTCGATCAAATCCCCACGTTTACGAGTTCTCCGTTCAACCAAGAAGGAGAACATGGCAACATGTACGTACAGAAGCTGTGTACATGCAAAGTGTGTACATGCAAAGTACAAGGAGGTGATGAGGAGCAAACGTTGGTGCTGTTACGATTCATCCGAAAAGAAGGAAAAGGATTTTCCTGAGATTTACCGAAGGCTCCATCTTGCATGACGTAAATCACAGATGCAGTACTATGGACAGGTGGGGCCAATGCATCGCATGGAGCTGAAGCAGATCAAGTGCTCACGGCGTGGCCAACAAACCTTGGCATATTAGTCTTTCCAGACACGGCGCGCGATCCGGTGGCCGCGCGCCGAGGTCGAACGCCTTGAACTTGATCAGCCCGATGCTCAGCTCCTCCGACGTCGGCTGCTGCGTCGGCGCGTGCATTGCAGTGCTTGGCCAACACACGGCTGAACGGCATGCATGCTGCCTCACATAACCCTCGTTCAGGTAGGTGCGCTGCATTAGGAGAAGCAAGCTCGATTTGTTCACCTGCTGCTGCAACACAAATAAGGAGAAGAGAAGGATTGGGTAGAAGGGAGATAGATAGAGAGCAACAATAAGGCACCGACGATGGATCTTACCGGCAGATCCCGAGATGGTGAAGATGTGACCCTAGAGCTGGGCGACATACATGATGGCGATTTGATCCAGATAGCTCAGCAATAATCCAACGACGGTTGATGCTTAGGAGAGAAGGATGTTGTAGATGACATAGAACAGAGGGGGGAAAATCTACTGTTTTAGGGATTTCCAAACTAGGGACTCCCTTACAGTAGTTTTGGTGTGTTTTATCAACGAAGTCGATATAGAGATATATAGGAAGAAAAACTCCCACATTAATATCAACTAGCGATATGATACTAATTGATGTTGCACCCTCCAACATTACTAATAGGCCTAAATAAACATTAAAACCCATTAGCAAATAAATGTATGGGCTTTTAAGATTTATTAGGATTATTGGACATGGGCTTTCAGGGCTGGTTCTAAAATTAAGATTTTATTATTTTCAGAATTAATTATTTTCAGAACTAAAATAATTCTAGAAAAATCTAGAATTACTATTTAAACCATGAAAAATATTTCAAAAACTCCAAAAATTATGGAAAAATTTAGGAGATAGTTTACGACATGAACCCAAATAAAGTATTAGGAGCTCATGGAAAGGTATTTTTAAGCATCTAAAAATTAGATTATACTCATAGGAAAGTGGGAACGAGTTCTAGAAAAAGCTAGAGAAATTCCCAAAAAGTTGGAGATGGGTTGGTGGATGATAAACTCAAATGAGTGATTTGGAATACACGGAAAAAGATTTTGGAAAGCTCTAATAAGAGAATTAAGATGGGCGATGAGGAATTTGATAACCGAAAAAGACTATGACATGCTAAAGAAGGATAAATGACTTACAAAATGCATTTTGAAACCTTTACTCACAACACACAAAGCCATGCAACAAGCAACCTTACATCAAAGAAAAGCCCATCAACTTTATTCAGAAAAATTTTGAATTTTTTATAACTAAATTTGTATTGACTTAAACTAAACATGGGATATTTTATTCAAATATTAAGAACATTCATTTTATTTTGTGTTTAATAAGCACAACCCAAAATCAGAAATTTTGGGGTGCGACACTTTCTCAGCATTTGTTACAACCCGATGCACCGGCCTCTTGAAGATCCCATTGCTCATTATCTGCGTAAACAGAATTGCACAATTCAGAAAAAAGATAACAACTGTCAGTCTTGCATTTATAGTAAGCATAACTCAACTACTCAACCTTTAATTTTCCTTTTCCAATCATAAAAATACTACATATATGACACAAATGTGCTTATGAATGATAGCTCATTACCTCCATTTGGTCTCCTAGATTGACGACCAGGGTGTGAGGTCAGGGCGGCATGTCATAGCAGACTCCATCTCGGAGAACCTAATAAAGTCCACCAATACTGTTGTCTACCATGAGAAGCGCAAGGAGTGTGCCGTCGGAGTGAGGGTTGATACCGAAGACGAAATCCGGCCTCGCGCATGGAAGATAGTAGCAGAACCTAGCATAAGTTTTAGCCTTGTCACCAAACTGGTCAATGAAATAGCCGTCAAGCCCCAGTAGCTTCGCCATTTCTTGAAGCAGGCAGTCCATCACTCTCGTGCATTTTGCAGTGAAATCATGCAGAACATCCTAGAAAAGCCGGCCATGGTATGGCGTTAGGCTCTGCTACAATTACGTCTGGTTCAATGAGATTTGTTGTTAAGTCATTAGGAATGCAAGTACTCTTTCAGTTCCAAATTATAAGTTGCTTATAAGTTGTTTGGCTTTTCAGGTTCATTCATTTTATCATATATCTAGACATAATGTATGTCTCGATACAAAGCAAAATAGATATAAAAAAATCAAAGTGACTTATAATTTAAAACAGAGGAGTAGGTATGGAAATGAGATGAGATGTTCCATTTTTACTTTAAGAATATGATTAAAATTACAAACTAAATCTTATAACTCGAGGAATGGGATATAGTATAGAATAAAATTAGTGGCTAATTAAATACATGCATCGAACACCATGAAAAGTAAAATTAGTGGCTAATTAAATACACAAAGTATAATAATTGTATTTATTGAAAGTTTAAGAATAGTAATAATACAAAACTAATACATCAAATTGTCTTAAATCGAACAAAAATTAATATGTGCTAATATATATACATGTATAATAATATATTATGGTATTATATTATATTTTTATGGTCTATACTCTATAGCAACAAGCATAATGTGGTCCATGAGTATCCATAGATGGATTAAAAATAAAATAATAAAGTCATAATAATCCAAAGTTTTTGGAAAATGGACCAATCATCGATCAATTATAAAATGAAAGACACAAAGTAATACAAAACGAATATAAATTTTGTCATTTTTCTTTGATGCGTGACTCATTTGGATCGCGGGTGGCTCGCGAGCTGGCTCGACTTGGCTCGTTATAGCTAACGAGCTAAAATCTTAGTTTGGGTTAGCTCGTTATCATAACGAGCCGAGTCGAGCCGACTTGAGCCGAGCCAAACTAGCCACGAGCCAACCAAGCTAACGAGCTTGGAGTTTTTCGTCCAGCCAAGCTTCAGGCCAAGCCATCGGGCTGCGGGCTGCATGCTCATAAATACTCCACACCTCTACACTACGGCCCAAACCCACTCCGTCTGTGCCGCCTGGCACCGAACTCAAATCTGCCCCGAGGAAATGGTTGGGGCCAAAGCGCCCAAGGGCACCGCAAGCAGCTCCAGGGAGCAGTGATGACCGCATCAGTGCCCTCCCGGATGAGCTCCTGCACCAGATCCTCTCCTTCCTCCCCACGCAGCAGATCGTGCAGAGCTGCGTGCTCGGCCAGCATTGGCTCCCCCTCTAGAAATCCGCCACTGTCCTGCCCATCCTCAGTGCAGACATGAACACGCCCGGTGCCCTCTGAGGAGGTCCAGGAGTTAGTGGATAGCCTTTTGCTCCTCCGTGAAAGCCTAGCACTCAAGACATTTGAGCTCAGAGTTGATGGCGCCGCCATCGATGTTCCCCGCGTATGGCACTGGGTCAGCTACGCCATGCAGTACAAAGTCCAGGCACTGCAGCTTAGCTTCCACGGGAATGAACATGCTTCGCTCTCGCACCGGCCGCAGGACCCCTGTCACGAGCATTGGCGGATCCGGGGGGCTGCAGCCTCCCCCCCCCGTGAGGTGGAATTTGCATGTAAATTACTGTAGCAAATTACTGTAGCTTAGCCTTTAATCTCCAGCTTTAGCCCTTAATCCTCATACTTAGCCCCCCCGGAGAGCTCATCCTGGATCCGCCACTGGTCACGAGCCCGGTGGTGACAGGCAAGAAGGCTAGGAGGAGTGGCTAGTGCCTAGTGGTGTATCAGCTAGCGCGGATGATTCACATTTCGCGAATGGTTATGGGTTTAGGCCCAAGTCAGGTTAGGGGGCGCAGCCCATGAGTGTGTGCGAGTTGCGGCATAATATAAGCCATTGTAATAGATGTTTCTATCATCGATGAAGTAAACTCGGAACTCTCCCATTTCTTTCTTCCTAAGAAACCTCTGTTCATCTGAAATTCATCTGATTCTCCCCCAATTTCTTGCTAATCCCATTCCCAAACTCCAATTCTATTCAATCGAACTACCAGATCGTTATAATTGGTTATCAAAGCTACTCGATTCCTTACCACAATTTTTCCCCAATCCACCACCTATTGTTCGTAAATCACCTGGATCACGGTTTTAATTCAGCGGCGGTTGGTCGTCGTTCTTCACCCCGGTGACAAATGCTCAATTTTGTTGATTGGGTCAGTGACGAAGGGACGCATCAGCGAGGGGGAACTAGGGCGTCCAAGAAGAAGTCACCATCGTTGTAGGCAAGTATGGATGAAAATGGTACGGATATTTATCCGACCGTCCGTTCGACCGAATTCGTTTAGACAGGTTTAGATATGTCCGTATCCGGGTCCGAATATTCAATATTCGGTACCATATCCGTATCCGAATACTCAAATCGCATATTTATGATGTCGATATCCAATCATATCCTATCCGGCATGGATGACACTATCTGTATTCGAATCCGAATCTGGACAGAAATATGAAAACAAATGTGGTATCAGTGATATCCGTCCGTATCCGATCCGTTTTCATCCATACAGGCAAGGATGGCGAGCAACCTGGAGAGTTTGGCGGCGGAGTTCAATAGATTTGGGCTCATGATGAATGAGATGCTCAACAAGATGAATCGCTTCTAGGCTTGGAGGACCACCACGGATGCTTTGCTCAGAGAGTTACTGACGAAGACGATGGAGGTGGTGACCCGGATCGACTTGCTGGAGGCGGTTCCACCATCATCCACTAGTACACAGAACATTAATAGAGGCGGTTGGACAGCCATTTTCACTGGCATTTTCTCCAACCGCCAGTGGGAGAGGCCAGTGAAAATGGTCCATTTCCACTGGCGATTGGTTGAAAACCCGACGAAAACCACTCCACCCACAGGTCACTTGTGTCTATATCTCATTTTTGTTCCGCACATATTATACAAACCCGACGAAAAAATTTAATATTTGAGAGCCTAAACGAATTCAAATGAAAAAATATTCAACTACAAAGTTTCATAACTTTTCGAGGTCTACAACTTTCATTTAGAGTGTTTCTCCATCCAAGGTCATTTGCAAAATTTGAATTTCAAATTTGAAAATTTCGTTCATAGTTTTCCATAAAAAGATGATTTTAAATAAAAAAAGTTGTCAACTATAAAGTTTTATAACTTTTTTGAGATCTACAACTTTTATTTTGGGAGTTTCTCCATCCGAGGAAGTTTGAAAAACTCAAAAAATTAATTTCAATCAATTTTTACTGGCGGATTTCTTAACAAACCGCCGGTAGAAATCGATTTCTACTGGGCGGTTCCTTAAGAAATCCGCCCGGTAGAAATAATCGATTTCTACTGGTGGTTCCTTAAGAAATCCGCCAAGAAAAAGGGCCGATTTCTACAGGCTGTTCTAAAGAGAAACCGCCAATAGAAATAAAACGCCAGTGTCAAGAGAAATGGTTTGTGTACTAGTGATCACTGCAGCCACCTCGTCCACCACCAACAGCACTGTCAACCGCAAATGGTGGCCTCGGTGGTATGGACCTCAACCTCGCTCCGGGTTCAGGATGGACCACACCGTCTCAGGAGCAGGCAGTGGGCACGGCGTGTGCGGAGGTGGGATACTCGGACCCCCTCTGCCGGTTACCCAGCAGGGTATGATTCCTGAATCTATACATGTTCCCTTTGATTTTGCATCTGGTTCGTCATCTCAGTCGTTTCGCTCGGGTTCGGTGCCCAAAATATACTTTACCAAATTTGATGGCGACAACCCTCGACTGTGGAAGGAGCAATGCGAATTGTATTTCGAGATATTTGGTGTATCAGAGATGATGAAGCCTCGGTTTGCTGCTCTGAACTTCATTGGCTCTGCTGCAACATGGGGAAGCAAGTTTCAGAGTTGGAAAAAGACGCATGAGGCAGTTTGTGTTCACTTTGACAAAGACCAGTATTCGTTACACATGAAGCAGTTGGAAGGGCTGAAGCAAACAGGGTCGGTAGCTGATTACCAGACTAAGATTGAGAAGTTAGTGCATAGTATTCTGCTATATAATCCATCCTATGATGATGTGTTTTTGGTCACACGATTTCTAAGTGGGCTTAAGGAAGAAATTAGGGCTCCTATCACCCTGCATAGGCCATCCAATTTGGAGACGGTTGGGACTTTGGCCTTGCTCCAAGAAGCTGAGTTAGAAATGAGCATGAACAAATGGCATCATAAAGCTGAAAGCAGTACATATTAGTCCAGATATGCAGAGAGTTCTGACAATGCAAAGCAAAAGAAGGAAGAAACAAAGTCAGTTGACAGCAAACAATCTAGGAGTCAGTCAGATAAACTCATATCCCTCAAGGAGCATAGGAAGCGGAATAACTTGTGCTTCACTTGTGGGGAGAAGTGGACTGGAAGGAATAACTTGTGCTTCACTTGTGGGGAGAAGTGGACTGGAAGAAATCATAAATGCCCAACTCATGTGCCTTTACATGTCATTCAAGAACTTCTAGAAGCCGTTCAGGTGGATCCTGATCTTGATTATGCATCATCAGAGGAAGATTCTGAAGTACATCCTGGTTAGGTCCTAATGGCAGTAACTGAGACTGAACCTAAGAAATCAGCCGATAAGCCTGCAAGAAGGAATAGAACATTAAGGCTCAAAGGATTCATTGGCACTCAGGAATTGTTGATATAGGTAGACTCAGGGAGTGCTGGGTCTTTTGTCAATCCACAATTGGCTAAACTGATATCTCAACCCCATGCACATTGTGATCCTATTCAGTTTACTACAGCTGATGGTGCCCATATGCTATCTGACACACTTATTCCCAGTATGTAGTGGCATGTTCAAGGTCAGACTTTTGTTCATGACATTAGAGTCCTGCCTCTAAAATGTTATGACATGGTGTCAGGAGTGAATTGGCTTGAAGCACAAGGGCCCATGTGGATTCACTGGAGAAAGAAGCTGATGAGGTTCACTCATAACAAACAAAGAATTCTACTCAAAGGTGTTACTGATGAACCTGGCAAATGTTCTCAGGTATCTAGTCATAAGCTCAAGGGTTTGCTGAAGAAAAGGGTAGTAACTCATCTGCTAGAACTGAAAGCTGTGTGCCCCTTAGAGTAGAAGTCAGTGGATGCTATAGTAACCTCAGTGGTGATGAGCATGACTGATGATTTAGTACAGTTAAAAGAAACTGTGAATGGTTCATTGGAGATGAAACTACAGCTTGATCAGTTGTTGTTATAGTATGATCACCTGTTTTAGGAGCCCACTGAGTTACCTCCAAAGAGAGATTGTGATCATCATATACCCTTGATTTAGGGTGCTCAACCAGTGAATGTTAAGCCATACAGATATGCACCAACTCAGAAAAATGAAATTGAGAAGCAAGTAACTAAAATGCTTAAATCCGGTATCATTCAGCACAGTGCCAGTCCTCTTGCGTCTCCAGTATTATTAGTTAAGAAGGAGGATGGATCATGGAGGTTTTGTGTGGATTATAGACAATTGAATGCCATAACAGTCAAGAACAAACATCCAATGCCAGTAGTGGACGAATTGTTGGATGAATTAGCAGGAGCATGTTATTTTTCCAAGTTAGATTGCAGACCTGGGTATCATCAAATAAGAGTACATGAAGGAGATGAGTTGAAAACTGCATTCAAAACTCATAGTGGGCTTTATGAGCTCAAGATGATGCCCTTTGGCCTGACTAATGCCCCAGCAACATTTCAAGCAGCCATGAATTCTAAATTTGCACCACTTCTCAGAAAATGTGTCCTAGTATTCATGGATGATATTTTGGTTTATAGCAAGACAGAAAGTGACCATATCTCTCATCTTGAGCAAGTGTTGCAGATTCTCGGCACAAATAACTGCTTATTGAAAAGGTCTAAATATGTGTTTGTTAAAGAATCTCTAGAATATTTGGGACACATTGTTTCCAAGGCTGGGGTGGCTACTGAGCCTTCCAAAATAGCTGCTGTAATTGGTTGGCCTATACCTAAATCTATTAAGCAGTTAAGGGGTTTCTTGGGGCTTACAGGCTACTATAGAAGATTCATTAGAAACTATGGAATTATCAGCAAGCCATTGACACAGATGTTAAAAAAGGGAGTTTGTTTCCAGTGGTCTCCATCAGTTCAGGAAGCTTTTGAGTTATTGAAGAAAGCTTTAAGCATTGCCCCCTGTATTGAGTATTCTAGACTTCAAAAAAACATTTGTCATAGAAACTAATGCCTGTGACAAAGGTATGGGAGCTATACTTATGCAGAAGGGGCACCTAATATCCTTTCTGAGTAAAGTCTTCTGTCCAAGAAATCAAGTAAGAGTCTATTGCACCTCTCTGATCAAACAGTTAGCCCTAGAATCCAGCAAAAGGCACTTCTAAAACTTATGGATTTGCAGCATAAAATTTAATACAAGAAAGGCATAGCAAACACAGCTGTTGATGCCCTCTCAAGGGTACCTGAGCAAGAATCGTTATTTGCTATTTCAATGAGCACTCCATCTTGGTTAGAGAGATTGCAGTTAGGTTATGAGGAGGACCCAGTCTCCAAACAACTATTGACTTAATTGAGTATAAGTCCAATGAATGACAAGGGTTTTACACTCAAGGATGGCATTCTAAGACATAAGGGCAGAGTCTGGGTTGGTAACAACACTTTGGCTCAACATCATATTTTGCAGGCATTGCATGCTAGTGGATTGGGTGGCCACAGTGGGATTCAAGGCACCTATCATAGGATTAAATCCTTATTTTCCTAGCCCAAATTGAAACAGACAGTTATGGAATTTGTTCAATCTTGTTCTATATGCCAATAAGCAAAGATTGATCACGCAGAATATTCCTAGACTTCTTCAACCATTGCCTATACCTAAGTCAGCCTGGTCCATTGTAAGTACGGATTTAATTGAAGGTTTGCTAAAATCTGGGAGTTGTGATACTATTTTAGTTGTAATTGACAAGTTAACAAAGTATGCACATTTTCTGCCCTGGGCTCATCCCTATACACAGCATTGTCAGTTGCACAGTTATATTTCAGCAATGTATACAAGTTACATAGGCTTCCCAAAGCTATTATATCTGATAGGGATAGAGTGTTTACTAGTGCATTATGGAAAGAACTCTTTGCCTTATCTGATACACAGCTGCTCATGAGCTCTTTATATTATCCACAAACGGATGGACAGACAGAAAGGCTTAATCAGTGTTTGGAAACCTTTCTCACATACTCAGTTCATGCTTGCCCCAAAGAATGGCACAAATGGATAGCTTTGGCAGAGTATTGGTATAATACTACTTTCCACCAGCTCTGGGTACAATACCATTTCAAGTCTTATATGGTCACTCACCCAGAAGTTTGGGGTTGCTAGATCCAAAAGCTGTCACTGTCTGTGATCTTGCAGCATGGTTGACTGAAAGAGAGTTGATGCATCAAGTCATTAAACAACAATTGTTGCGGGCTCAGCAGCATATGAAGCATCAAGCAGATAAGAGAAGATCAGAGAAGGAGTATCAGGTGGGAGATTTGGTGTACTTGAAACTACAGCATCACATTCAATCATCAGTGGCTCCTCATGGCATAGCTAAACTGATTTTCAGATTCTTCGGTCCATTCAAGATCTTAGCCCGAGTTGGAGTGAGGCTTATAAGTTGGAATTGCCCCCATCATCATTAATCCATCCGGTGGTACATGTTTCACAACTAAAAAAGCATGTCCCACCAAACACTGAGGTTCGGAAGTCACTGATTGTTGTTGATTCCACTGAAGACATTCTGCCGGTTCAGATATTGGACGTCAGAGGTATTGTGATTGGAGGAAAGTTCAAGCAGCAAGTGTTGGTTCAGTGGGAGAATCAATCAAGGTCTGTGGCTTCCTGGGAGCACCCTGCGATGGTGCAGAGGAGATTTCCTGCAGCTTGGGGGCAAATTGCGGCTAAAGCGGGGAGCAATGTCACGAGCCTGGTGGTGACAGGCAAGAGGACCAGGACGAGTGGCTAGTGGTGCATCAGCTGGCGCGGGATGATTCATATTTCGCGGATGGTTATGGGTTTAGGCCCAAGTCAGGTTAGGGGCTCGGTCCATGAGTGTGTGCGGGTTGTGGCATAATATAAGCCATTGTAACAGATGTTTCTATCATTGATGAAGTAAACTCTGAACTCTCTCATTTCTTTCTTCCGAAGAAACCTCTGTTCATCCGAAATTCATCCGATTCTCCCCCAATTTCTTGCTAATCCCATTCCCAAACTCCAATTCTATTCAATCGAACTACCAGATCGTTATAGACCCACCCCTCGCCTCCACGGACTTGACGAAGCTGGAGCTTCGCGGCGTCACTTTCAATGGTGACTTCCTTGACCTCTCGAGGTGTCCCGTGTTGCAAGATCTAGATACTGAAGGCTGCTCGTTTGTGCTTGTGGGAAGAATCTCATCCCAGTCCTTGAAGCATCTAAAAATTGCATGTGCCGTATTCAACCCCCAATCTCACTATGTTGGATCTGCAAATCGGCTATGGCAGAACTCCTGTACTTGAGCGCATGCCCTTGTTGATTTCAGCACGGGTTGCGTTCTGGGGGAAGTTTGACACTTGCAGCAATTCTAACTATTGGGACTGTGGTGTCGAGAGCTGCAGAAATTGCATACCAACCGACACTTCCTCCATGCTTTTGCGTGGTCTATCACAAGCAAAGAATTTAGAGTTGGGAGCTAGCACTGGTACGGTATGCTTACACCTCATATCATCATGTTCATGTTCACCTTGTTTCAGACATTTCAAGATTGTAGTTAGGATCTAATGATCAACTTGATGCTGTCTGTCCAGTACATTTTGATAAGGGATTTGAAATGCTGCCCTACTTTTAGTCGATTGAAGTCTCTGATGGTCAACGAACAATGGTGTGTGCCTGATATACAGGTGCTAGCACGTACTCTTGAACATTCACCAGTTCTAGAGGAGCTTTATCTTGTTCTAATTTTTAAGGTAAACAATTTCTAATGGGCAACTGTTGCATCGTGGAACTTTATGCAGATTATTTGTTGATCTTGGTGAACTCTTTATGACACTGCAGATGCAGGAACTTAATGTGTTTATTAAAGGCAGGTTCAGTCCAAAAGAGCTACCACCCACAATATCTGCACACCTTAAGAGAGTGGTAGTCACATGTGGAGCAGTTGACGAAAGAGTTCTTCAAGTTTTGAAGATTCTGTGTGAACTTAACATCAGTAAGTTAGCTAGTGCCTAAATACATTCTTATCCTCTTTTATTTTTATTTTCTTTTTGGCTTAACATAAGGCGAAAATCAAAGTGGAAAAGCAATCAGGAAACTCCATGTTAAAAACTAAAGCAGTGATTTGGGTATGCCGGGCAAGTTATTCTGGGAATCAATCTTGCACTGCATCTTCCATTCTTGTGATGGGAAGCAGAAAGTACCATTTTGATCCATTTTGTTCACGAATTAGATGTGTTTGTAAACTAGTTACACTCAAGCTTTCCATAAAAATTGTTGGCCTCAGTATGCAGGAAAGAGAAAGCAATATGTTGCACCTTTTTTGGCGTTGCAGAGCAGCAGCGCAACGTGCTTCTTGCTGATTAGTTCTCTACCATAAAACAAATAATTCAATGTGTCAGATTTCGTTGAATATATAGCTCCTACTGTATATACAGTTTTTGAGTTGTGCAAAGTATTATTTTGAGAAAAGTCAGTTGATAGCTCTTTGTTCATTGGGAGTCTGATATAACTAGTGTACAAGTGTCTTTCATAGAATATTCTTATTTCTTCCTCTCCTTTCTTTTTTTTCTTTGATGGGTTAATCATCATGACACTTTGGATCACCTGAATATGTTTTCACCATCTTATAAAGTTTTAGGACCCACGTAGTGCTGGTTGAACATATCAAAGTAGCCAAGTTCTGTTCAGTAATGTAAATAGACAATGTGATATCTGAATGGTTTTTTGTTTGGATATGGATACTAACTTTTTATCGGATTTGATATCCACCTTATCAGCTAGAACTCTACACTATATCTGATTTCTCACGAATATCTTGATTTTCTTGCTAGCAGTGTTTGTAGTGGAAATACTGGTTTTCTTGCTAGCAGTGTTTGTAGTGAAATACTGGTACTGGGAGATGTTACTTCAAACCGAATGGAATATACCTCCGTTAGAAATATAAAAGTACATTAAGATTAGTCGGTGGTTTTTAAGGAGACACTCAATGTTGCATGTCAAGAACAGCCAATGTACTGAAAATGTCAAGTTCTTGTACGGAGGAAGTAATTGAGTAAAGCTTCTGCTGCATTTTAGCTCTAGCTTTGGAATATCCCATGCCCTTTTCTTAGGGAAGTCTTTTCCGGTATTTGATGTTTACTGCCCCTTTTCACCTCTCATCAACCATTTCTCAGATGATGATACCCATTGCTTGTCACTTACTCTGATTTTCGATTTGTACAGGTTTTATTTTCTCGGAATAGAAGCCTAAAGCTGAAGACGACGGATCTTGGACACGCCACACCGGTACCTCATGCGTGAATCGTGAGGAAACTAAGCTGCATCAGCGGAAGCACTGACAACGAATATCGCTATTCACTATTTTCCAGTTGCACTTATTGCACCAAGTTAAAGAGTTACTTGTGTGGTAATTAGCTGTTTCGTTTATATATGTAGCTGTGCTGGTAAGTTTGATCAGACAAAGCACAGATATTGCCAAGAGAGTAGCTGCCTTTATCTCAAACAATTTGTTTTTGGAAAAAGTCTACATCAACCCCTGAACTATGATATGTGGAATACTTAACCCCCTCAACTACAAAACCGGATATTCTACCCCCTGAACTTTTCAAACCAGTTAAATTACCCTTTAGAGCCGTTTTAAACGGTGGTTTTACTACAGTAGCGTGGTTTTGTCTTTTTTTTTTATTTATTTTGGTTGAACGTTTGAGAAATCATGATAAATCATAGAAAAATCATAAAATAGAAAATCTAATTTTGTTCAACTCCACATAAGTAGATCTACACAGTGAGCATATAATATCTTATTTTTTAGTATAAATTTTTTGCTATAACTTTAGATCTATGATTTTCTATAATTAAATGGAATAATTTATAGCCATAGTTTATTTGAAATGTTTATGGTTGGCTAATTATTATATGCTTGATCTCGAGTAAAAATTTTATACTCATTCAATCATGTATAACTTAGTTATAATTTAGTTATAAATTTATTTAGCTAGCCTGGCAATCAAACTTATTGAACTCTTGCCCCTTTGTTGACCGTCCTTAATGCTCAAATCCAACCGTCAACTAACATTCCAAAGTAATATAAAGCCAATTCATCTACCTAGAAGTAGGGCTTTAACTAACGAATTCCATGAGTTTTGGTAAATCAGTGGTTTTGCAGGCACACACTGGAAATAGCACGCTTTTGAGCTATAACGCAACATAGAATGCAAAATCGGATGCCATGGCTATACACGAACATTCCAGAAGGGACAAGAGGATTGTGCACCGAAGGGGAGGACCAGCGGCCACCAGGCCGGGACCGGGCCGGTCTGGCCCTGGACCTGCCGATCTGGGCCCTGGCCCGCTCGCGGCCCGGTTCGCTGGGTTTACTCCACGTTTGAGGATTGATCTCCATCGTCGCCAATATCGGTTTGATCCAAAGGCTCACGTTGATTCGCCAAGGCTATAAAAGGAGAGGCAACCCCCGTGAGGAGGATCCATTCTGAAGAAGAAGTGCTTTATCGAGAAACCCCAATTAGGATCCCGGGAGGTGTCCCTTGAATGGATGACTTCTCGAGTTAGCATTCCAAGAGAGAGCTAGTTCTATACCTCTAGAAACTAGTTCTATATTAGAAATGAGAGATAGAGTTAAAGAGAGAGTTTTGGAGGAGTATCGGCCTGTCGGTGCTACCTCTATGGCTTGTATCTGAGATTGCTTTGGAATCGACTTCTGAGTTCAAGTAAGTAACATTGTTTACCTTGTTTTACTGGTTTGTGACTCTTTTGAGTACTTTAATCCTTGTAGCTCTTGGATTAGAGCAGTATTCGTAGTGTAAGCGTGGTGCTTAGACTCCGTTACTCGTAGATGTACCCTATTGTCTGGATTTGGTGGTAGCTCGCGGAGGTGACTTTATAGTTCCGTTGAATCTTATATATTCCACTATCCCGTCGGTAGGCCGAGCAGGAGAATAATTGGTAGTTGGGTTACAGTTTTGCCTGTGCTCCTCTATCCAATTCTCTAGTAAAACATCCTAATCATACCTTACTAGAGCCTGAATTAGAAGTCTTTAGTTGTCTTCTCTATATCCCTATCTTCTACAGCCTTGTTTGCTACTCAGGTGGTTAAGTTATAGTTTAAAAGACCCTCACACATCTCCCTTTGGGTTCGATATTAAAACTAGGTATATTCATCCGGTAAAGTGCTACAACGTATCTGTGCGCTTGTGAAATTTTCAGTAGGTATTAACAGATACCAACAAGCATTTCTGGCACCGTTGTCGGGGAAGACGTCGTTGAGATCACTCTAAACTTATCTTAACCTGTATTATAATCTTATCTTTTATTTGTATACTATCACTCTTTACCTTTTCTATTTCTCTTTACCTTTTCTATCATTCAATGGATCAACTTAATTCCACGCCTATCTATAAATACAACTTCACGAGCCTACGCTTAGAGCCAGAGCCATCCTCAAAGCCTATCTTAACCTCTAACTATGAGCTATGCCCATGTTTAATAGACATGGTCAGAAACCAATCTTTCTCAGAAGAAGATAATGCTAGCCCTTATCCTCACCTCAATGAATTCGAGCAAACCTGTGCATGTTTGCGTATTAAGGATATGTCCGATGAGACTATCCGATAGAAGCTTTTTCCTTTCTCTTTGACTGGAGAAGCTAGACATTGGTATGATCTCCACATTGAGAGTGTTAAAGGTGACTGGAGAGCATTGTGTGCTGAATTCTGCCTTCAATTCTATCCTATCTCTAAGGTAGTAGACCTTCACTTAGAGGTGCTATCCTTTAGACAAGGGAAGAAGGAGACTCTAACTGAAGCCTGGGAACGCTTCAACAATCTTACTCATTCTGGACCTAGTCTATCCATACCAGACCCCGTTCTTCGTCAACATTTTTATAAGGGTCTGACCAGAAAAACTTTAAAGTTCCTCAACCTTGCTTCTGAAGGATCATTCTTGCATATCACTCTCGATGTTGCGAGAGATATCCATACAAAGATTCACGAAAATGAAACACTTTTAAAGAAGCCATTAGAGGAAGAGAATTTGATAGTTTATCAGGAATCCATAACTACCACATCTCAATCTACAACTATCAACGAGCCTAAACCACAGGAGGGGGAAGAGATTCCACTTCCAGACTTCATGTTCGAGATCGAGGATGATATATTCACTGATTATGGAAACACCTCGAATTACTATACCGTTAAGAGACCACAGAAGCCTAAGAAGACATCACTGAGTAAAGAAGTCTTAGATCCTTCTGATGAGGCTTTTCTCAAGCGAAATGCTAAAGAGCTTGTGTCGATTGTAAGCAATGATTGGTTGGAAGAGTCAGAGCTTTCCTCTGATGTCATCTGAGTTGATTTCACTTCAACAACCATATCTTGCCAAATCCACAAGGGTTCTTTCAAAGCATTATAAAATCTTGTTGTGGGAGTTAACATCATGTCTGCAACATATGCTCAAGATCTTTTAAAAGGCATGCCCTTAACCCCAACAACAAAGTTTTTGAAAAGTCCTTTAGGCCACATTCTCCTAAGTTTGGAAATCCTCTATGTCTTACCTATTCATGTCAAAGGGATAAGAGTTCACTTGAGCTTTTATATCTTCGATGTCATAGAGTTTGACGTATTGATTGGACAGCCTATAGAGAGACTTTTGCAAGAAGGACAAAAAGGGAATCTAAACATTAGTCTTGGGTAGAATTTTAATCTGCCTATATCTATAACTCATACTCTCAATAATGAGACCGAGTCACTTCCTGAGCCTGATTCTATGGAAGAAGTCTTAGGGACATTCTTTGTATCTCTTCTCGAGCCAGATTTCGAAGATGATTCCAAACCACTAGATGAGGAAGGGGATAGTACACTAGAATCTGACCCTCTAGATGAGTTTGAAGAACCACCTAAGCCTCCCATAGAACTCAAACCCTTACCTTCTGGTCTTAAATATGCTTTTCTAAATAATGATCAAGAATCTCCTATGATTATAAGTGATAAACTCTTTGAGGAAGAAACTTTTCGATTGATTACAGTCCTAGAGAAGCATAGATCCACTTTTGGCTATTCACTCTAAGATCTTAAAGGAATCAATCCTATTCTTTACACCTATCGCATCCCTACAGACCCTAGGATAACACCTTCTAGAGAACCACATCGCAGGCTAAACAATGCGATGAGAGAGGTTGTTAAGAAAGAGGTCTTAAAATTGTTACACGCCGGGATCATATATCCTGTGCCATACAGCCAGTGGGTAAGTCCTGTACAAGTTATGCCTAAGAAGGGAGGCATGACAGTTGTTAAGAATGATAAGAATAAATTAATCCCACAAAGAACCGTCACTGGATGGTGGATGTGTATTGATTACCGAAAGCTTAACAAGGCAACAAAGAAAGATCATTTTCCACTCCCATTCATTGATGAGATGTTGGAGAGGCTGGCAAATCACTCTTTCTTCTGTTTTCTTGATGGGTATTCAGGATATCATTAAATACCGATCCATCCAGATGACCAGAACAAAACCACCTTTACATGTCCATACGGATCTTATGCTTACCGTAGAATGTCTTTTGGACTATGTAATGTCCAGCTTCATTTTAAAGATGCATGATGTCTATATTTTCTGATATGATTGAAGTGATAATGGAAGTTTTCATGGATGACTTTTTCTGTATATGGAAAAACTTTTGATAAATGCCTTGAAAACTTAGATAACGTTTTGCAAAGATGTAAGGAAAAGCACTTAGTCTTAATTGGGAAAAATGTCATTTCATGGTTAGAGAAGGAATAGTGCTTGGACATCTAGTGTCCAAAAGAGGGATAGAGGTAAACAAAGCTAAAATTGAAGTGATTGAACAACTACCTCCTCCCATTAATGTTAAAGGAATTCAAAGCTTTCTAGGCCATGCAAGTTTTTATCGACGGTTCATACATAACTTTTCATACATTGCTAGACCTCGAACAAACCTGCTAGCTAAGAATGTTCCCTTTGAATTTGATGACGCATGTTTAGAAGCTTTTAAAACTCTTAAGAAAGCGCTCATCTCTACACCAATCATTCAACCCCCTGATTGGTCGCTGCCTTTTGATCGAATTGATGTGTGATGCAAGTGATTATGCTGTGGGGGCAGTTTTGGGACAAACTAGAGACAAGAGACATCACGCAATTGCATATGCTAGCAAAATTTTGACAGTACCTCAATTTAATTATGCAACTACTGAAAAAGAGCTTCTGGCTGTTGTTTTTGCTATAGACAAATTTAGATCTTACTTAGTAGGAGCAAAGGTAATTGTTTATACTGATCATGCTGCTCTTAAATACCTGCTCACTAAGAAAGAAGCTAAACCATGACTCATAAGATGGATTTTGTGGCTCCAAGAATTTAACTTAGAAATAAAAGATAAAAGGGGAGTAGAAAATCCTGTTGCCAATCACTTCTCTACAATACAGTTTAAGAATATGTAGGAACTACCAATCAGTGACTCCCTTCGAGACAACGCGCTCTATGCCATCTCTAGATCGGATCCCTAGTACGCAAATATTGTCAATTTTATGGTTGCAGGATATGTACCACCAGGGGCAAACAGGAGAAAGCTTATTTATGAAAGCCGTCTACACATTGGGATGATCCTTATCTCTTCCGAGTGTGGTCTGATGGATTACTCCGAAGATGTGTACCCACTGAGGAAGGACTACGGATTATTGAAAGATATCACTCATCACCATATGGAGGTCATTATGGAGCATTCCGCACTCATGTAAAGATTTGGCAAAGTAGATTCTTTTGGCCAACCATATACGAAGACACTAGGAACTTCATCTAAAGATGTGGAGCATGTCAGAGGCACGACAATATCAATTCTAGAGACGCCATGCCGCTCACCAACAATCTTTAGATAGTGCTCTTTGATGTCTGGGGAATTGACTACATGGGACCATTTCTAAAGTCAGGCAACTATAAGTACATTCTAGTGGTAGTGGATTACATTTCAAAATGGGTAGAAGCCATGCCATGCAAAGCTGCAAATTCTAAGAACTCCAAGAAGATGTTCCATGAGACAATATTTCCAAGATTCGGTGTTTCAAGGATGGTCATCAGTGATGGAGGTGCCCATTTCATTGACAAGGACATTCGCAAGTACTTGATGAAGCAAGGAATTCAATATTACGTAGCTACTCCTTACCATCCTCAAACAAGTGGCCAAGCAGAGACTTCCAATAAGCAAATTAAGAACATTCCACAAAAGACAGTCAACGAGATAGGAACTGTTTGGAAGGAAAGGCTACTCGACGCATTATGGGCGAACAGCATACAAGACACCTCTTGGCATGTCACCTTATCAACTTGTCTACGGGAAGACCTGTCACTTGCTAGTAGAGCTTGAGTTCAAGGCTCACTGGGCAATCAAGAGATGGAACATGGATTTAGAAGCCACCGGGACAAGACAAAAGATGCAACTCTCAGAACTAGATGAATGGCGAGAGAAGACATATCACAACGCCAAGATCTATAAAGAGAGGACCAAAAGGTGGCATGATAAGCGAATTAAGAAGAAGAGCTTCAGCCCCAGATATAAAGTGCTATTATTCAACTCTAGGGTGAGGTTATTCGGGCATGGTAAACTATGAAGCAAGTGGGAAGGACCATTCACGGTGGTAAATGCATCATCACATGGAGCGGTGACACTTCAAAACAATGAAGGTACGTTATTCAAGGTAAATGGCCAACGCCTTAAGATTTTTCTAGAACCTTCTAGACCTCCCGAGGAATTAGATGAAATTTATTTTCTGGCTTCCCCTAATTTATTAAAACTACCACATCCATCGCGAATTGGGCCGCGACAGGAGAAAATTTGGAGAGATAACGGGCCAAGAATGCACCCTGCGGAAGGGCAAGGAAAACGGGCCAGGGTAGGACCGGCCGGTCCCACCCTAGACCAGTCGGTCTACCCAGGCAACCGCCTCGCGGTCCACCGCCTCCCGGTGCATGGCTTGTTCCGTTAGGGTTTCGGATATTCTGCCACGATGCGCATCTACCGCCGCCTATTCGAGATAGATCCCCGGGATAGATTAGGATGGAATGCCCCTACCTCACGTTACCAAGACTATATAAACACCCCTTGGGGTCATTCTCCACTCATCCCAAGAGCTTTCCTCTCTCAACCCATAGCAAGGAAGCTCTCCACCTCTCCACCATTTGCCAAATGGCTAGCCCAAACCACCCATATACAGTCGAAGAGCCGGAGGACGTCCTTCCACTGGCGGTCATCCCGCCGAAGCAGCTGGCAGTGGTGCCTCCGAAGGAGATCGTCCTGGTACCATCGAAGGAGGTCGTCCGAGCTCGACCTCGAGGAGCACCAATGGAGGAAGCCTTCTACGCCCAGGCTATTAAGAGGCCTGCCATCGCTCCACCAGCTTATCAACCGCTCCTGGGTGACAAGCCACGATAGCCAGGTCAACCTAGCATCGCTCTCCCCTAAGGCACTAAGTTATTACCTCCTAGAGAGGGGGAAAGACTGTTGGGAGTCACCACCAAGTTTAGAATGGTGACTGGCGCGAAGTACACCACTGAGAAGCCCCGAGTGACTTTGGATGGTGTACGGGTGGACCCCAGCAATGTGAAGTTCACTCCACCACCAAGGACCAATCCGGAGCCCACAAGGAAGAAGGCAAGGACTGCACTAGCCCTAAGACAACCTCGTCTGTCCTTGGCCACATTAGAAACTAGGATAGATCACTAGGCCCAAGCCCTCTCTGATGCATTGAATGTCCTAGGGACCACTTTGCAACGTTTAGGAAACTTAGAAACCAAGCATGAGCAGCTACGTGTCAAGCATAAAGCACTCAAGGCTAGGGTCAAAGAGCTAGAGAAGCAGAACTAGAGATCGAGATGAGTAGGCACACGTGTAATAAGTATTAGTTTGCTTGATTAGTTAGTTAATTTAGATTAGTTTGCTTAAGTTAGGATTTAATTCATTCATTGTGTAATAAATATGCCTAATGATAATAAAGAAGTTGAGTCTTTAGAGTCATCATCTCTCTTTATGGATATATGTTTGCTTTTGTCTCCACCTTGTTGTGCATAAAAGGAAACAAAAAACAAGTGTGGGGGAGATAACTCACAAGAACTCTGAAGGAAAACCAAGCATATAGGTACGCACTCCAAACACTCGTATATTACCACTGAGCTTAATTAAATATCTTTTAATGAAAAATGATTGCACCTCAAGGATGAGTAGCTTAGTCATGACTTAGGGCAAGAATCACATAATTCATTTCCTGTACAACTTGCTGCTGTTGAGAACTCTTTATAGGGACTCCATGCCTCTTAAGTTTTTGACAAGTACAAGATAGTAGAATATAAGAACCTGAATTTCTATGCCTAAGTTATTGGAGCATTTATTTCAAAACATAAAAACAATAGCTATGCTACTCCTCTGTGGTCTTCAAATGCCTATAGAGCCATACATGATCATAAGCCTTGTACATAAGTTGCTTGTCTTGCACTGAGCTCTATCAGCCTTTGAGACCCGTGTTGTAGAGATTTATTATGCTCCCAAGATCAAGATCCATTTACACTCTATATATGCACTATCCCTACACTAGGGGTAGGCGCAACCTTTTCCATCCACATAGAAAATGTACTGCTCTTACACTGAGAGTACGCACCCAAAAAGACTTTTGGTAGGATGTCATTCACTTATGCTCTAACATTATCAGAAATCTCTGTCTTGCAAAAAGTTTTCATGCAGCACATGGGCTATGCAAAAAGAAAATAAAAAGAGAGTTTAAAAAGAAAAAAAAAGAAGGACAAGGGTCCAATTGTTAAAAAGAACAATAGGCACTCAGATGCCTAGCTCTCTAAAAAAGAAAGAAAAGAAAAATCTATGATAGCCCATTGTCTCCAAGCACTCCAATTCAAGCGAGAGATATATCCTTCAAAGAATGAGCATAGCAGAATCAGGATAGCCACCATATATTCCACCCACATGCACATCTTGATCTAGGAGTATGACATCTCTCTCCTTGAGACTCTTATGCTGGCTCAGTAACATGTAAGGTAAGTATGCTACTCCTTGCCAAACCTTTGAACTCCACATAAACCTATTAGAGGTAGGTTGTAAGGAAAGGCATTCACTCATTCATGCCTAAGTAAGAATCCACAAATACTACATATAATGAGTGACTTTGAGAGTACCACATTGAGGAGCAGATAAGCTATGTTTTATTTCAAATCTTGCAAAAACCTCCAATGGACTTGGCAGTAAGCTAAAGGTAATCTGTTCAGCTGTTCTACTCTTCAACTTCCTAAAGTTGCATGGTAGACACTTTGAATCTCACAGTGTAGGAATGACTAGGAATGAGCTTATGTTGATATCTTTGTCTAGAGTTATGTCTAAAGTTATCCAACCTTTTCTCGAGGACGAGTAAAAGCCTAAGTGTGGGGGTGTTGTTGACGGTCTTTAATGCTCAAATCTAATCATCAACTAACCTTCCAAAGTAATATAACGCAACATAGAATACAAGATCAGACGCCACAGCTATACAGGAACATTCTAGAAGGGATGAGAAGATTGTGCACCGAAGGGGAGGACCAGCGGCCACCAGGCCAGACCGGCCAGTCTGGCCCTGGACCAGGCGATGCAGGCCTGCCCGCCATGGCCCGTTCACCCAGTTTAATGCACCGCCTTTGAGTATCTCCACTGTCTGCCAATGTCGGTTTGATCCAAACGCTCATGTTGATTTACCAAGGCTACAAAAGGAGAGGGAACCCCCCGGGAGGAGGATCCATTCTGAAGAAGAAGAGCTTTATCGAGAAACCCTAATTAGGATCCCAGGAGGTGTCCCTTGAATGGATGACCTCTCAAGTTAGCATTCCAAGAGAGAGCTAGTTCTATACCTATAGAAGCTAGTTCTATATTAGAAATAGAGAGATAGAGTTAAAGAGAGAGTTTTGGAGGAGTATCGGCATGTTGGTGCTACCTCTACGGCTTGTATCTGAGATTGCTTTGGAATCGACTTCTGAGTTCAAGTAAGTAACATTGTTTACCTTATTTTACTGGTTTGCGACTCTTTTAAGTACTTTAATCCTTGTAGCTCTTGAGTTAGAGTAGTATTCATAGTGTAAGCGTGGTGCTTAGACTCCGTTACTCATAGATGTACCCTATTGTCCGGATTTGGTGGTAGCTCACGAAGGTGACTTTATAGCTCCGTTGAATCTTATATATTCCACTATCCCGTCGGTAGGCCGAGCATGAGAATAATTGGTAGTCGGTTACAGTTTTGCCTATACTCCTCTATCCAATTCCCTAGTAAAACATCCTAATCATACCTTACTAGAGCCTAAATTAGAAGCCTTAGTTGTTTTCTCTATATCCCTATCTTCTACAGCCTTGTTTGCTACTCAGGTGGTTAAGTTCTAGTTTAGAAGACCCTCACACATCTTCCTTTGGGTTCGATATTAAAACTGGGTATATTCATCCGGTGAAGTGCTACAACATATCCATGCGCTTGCAGAATTTTCAGTTGGCATTAACAGATACCAACACCCCTTTCTTGATTAGTAAACAAAATTCCCTTTCCCACCCTTTGGTTGATAGAAAACTCAAGGATCCATTCCATAGCTTTCCAACCCTACATGTCAATTCCATAGGAAAACAAAGAATGAGGTCGAGCTCATGGAAACTTCCTGGCACGAAAAGCAGTGGCTCGCGCACGCTCAGGCCATCCTGAAGAAGCAGGTTTTCCCCCAAAAAACTAGAAGAAGTAGGTCACCCTACAGGAGGCCAAGCGCTCCAGGGTTGTCGTCGCGCATGCCGAGAAGGAGAGGCACGTCGCCGTGGCCGCGCAACAGAAGGATGGGACGGCTCACGTCGCCAATTTTGACGTGGCCAGCGGTGACGGATCCACCGGATCCGTGGCCACAAATGCTGGATCCGTGGCCGTCGGTGCCAGATCTGGCAGATCGGCCATGGCCGGCTTGGGCGTAGGCGCCGACGAAGAGAGAGCTTTGCGGGGGAAGTGGGCGGGGAGATGGGGCACCGCCATGGGGTGCCAACGGAGAGAGGGGGGAGAGGCGTGTCATAGTCGTTGGGGTGTGGTGTGGGAGCATCGCCGTCCGTGGGGAGCGGGGGGTGGCTCGGAGGTAGGGCGCCGCTGTTGGAGCTGGGTATGGCTGGTTTGGGAAGGGCGGGCGTCTGAAGATGGGGCGTCGTCGTCCCCTAGGGGGCGTCGTCGTCCCTCGAGGGGGAAGGAGGAGGGGATGGGATGGGGGCAGGGCACTATCCGGCAGGGGTGGTAGAGGGGGCCGACGAGTCCGCCCTTGCGCCGACGGAGAGAGACGGAGAGCCTGCGGTGTGGGATGGAGATGAGACGCAAATTAAAAAAAAAGAAGCGCAGCTTCGCCTGTGGACTGCCAAATGCATGCTTGCATATTATCCCGTGGGTTTGAATCCTACAGAATGATGGTACCATACCACCTCCAATCCTGTGGTTTTCCTATCCTATCCTTTCCATACCCCAGTGTTCCATAGGGGGCCTAAGTTCTTCCTGTCAATGCAACCTCCCTTCTAAAACCAAACACACCCGATAGTTTACATATAACCTTGTCTTTTTTTCAGAATTAAAAAGCACAATGTAGATGCTCACAACACGCACGCACACTCAACTCTATGAACACATGTACGCAAACCCTACCTCTATAAGCACCTTCGAAGGACTGAGCCGGCAGATCTGGAGATTCCCGCACTAGCACCTCATCATCGATGGGAACGCCGCTACCACTTAATGTGTAACGCCGATAAATCCTGAAAAATCCAAAAAGAAAGGTGCGAGCACTAGGATTTGATCCCTGGTGGATAGCGTCCTACTTGGATAGTCCTACCACTGAACCACAGGCCTATTCGCATAATCTTGTCTTATGTCATGAAAGCGGTCATGGTGGTGCACAAACACATAGCCCACTTGGATCCAATTATTGTCGTAGATTTAAATTGTGGATTCTACCTCATGTGACTTTATGTGTATGTAATAATCCCATGTGGGACTTGTTATTAGTTATTTTTGAAATTATTCTAAAAATTGTCGATATAACTTTGGTACCACAATGATTTGTTGAATGAGACAACTGATTCTATTATACTACATGATTGCCCGTGCGTTGCCACAGAAGCTATTATTTTTTAAGTTTGGAGACGACGTTTGAGAATCCTTTTGCCAAGCAAATATCAGATTAGCATTGCATCCAACAAAACTTACTAAAATCCCAGTCATGTGTAGCAGATATCATGCCAGCTCCCAAGCCACAACCATAGCAGAAGCCTAATCCTTGCTACTATTACCGGAAGCACTACAGGAATTCACGGCTTTGCCGAGTGCCCGAAGCACTCGGCAAAGGCTCTTAAACACTTCGGCAAAAGGCTTTGCCGAGTGTAGCTTCTCGGAAAGAGCCGTCGGCAAAGCCTCCATCGGCAACGCCCTCATTGTCGAGAGCTATTTCTCGGGCACTCGGCAAAGGTTATGCCGAGTGCCAACGACGGCTCGGCAAAGAAAAGTGGCCATTAATGGCGCCATGTGTTGATTGCGGCTTTGCTGAGTGCCCGTGACGCGGCACTCGGCAAAAAGAATTTTTTTTTTTTTTGAAAAAGCTTTGCCAAGAGCCTGGCGGGAGGGATCTTGGCAAAGAATTTTTTTTTTGAAAAGCTTTGCCGAGAGCCCAGCGGGGACGGCTCTCGGCAAAGAATTTTTTTTTTTTGAAAAAGCTTTGCCGAGAGCCCCCGGGAGGGCTCTCGGCAAAAGAATTTTTATTTTTTTTTTGAAAATCTTTGCCGAGAGCCCGGCGGGAGGGCTCTCGGCAAAGAGTTTTTTTTTTTTAAAAAATAATCTTTCTTGCCGAGTGCTTTGACCACTGCACTTTCGGCAAATATGGTCACTTTGCCGAGTGCTTTGGTCATTGCACTCGGCAAAGTGACCATAAATTTTTTTCAATTTATTTTTGCATTAAATCACAGCAAACACATATATATCACATACACAGCACATATATCACATCCACAGCACATATATCACAAATATCACATCCACAACACATATATCACATCCACAACCCATCTATCATAACCACATCACATATATCTAATCCACGGCACATACGGTCCACAAAGACATCACAAATCCAATCACAATCTGATCACAAATGTTTCAAGTGCATCACAAGTCTCGAAATATCATAAGGGTCAAGTGCATTATTGAAAAGAGAAACAGACGGTCAAGGGCCAACTCACAAGTCTCTCAAGAGCCAACTCACTTTGTCCACCACGCCAACCCGGCCACCCCTGCTCCCTAAGTGAAGGCCGTGGTGATCTGCGTCGTAGGCCAAGCCAGGTTATTCAAACCTGCCGACTGAGGCTACACAAAAGAGGCCGGGTTAGTACGTGTGATGACCAAAGTTCGAGCGAAACCAATACACATTTATACTTATAGGAGTCCCAAAGAGAGAAGGCTGAGGCTGAGGCTGAGGCGGAGGCACTACTGGATTGAGTAGTGCCCTGTGGGATCTCCATCCCCAAACGTGCCCCCATCTGGCAGACGAAGGCGATGAGCTGCGCCATCTTCGCCTGCTCGGCCTCGAGCTAGGCCTAAACTACCTGGTGCCGCTTCAACGCCTCCCTCCTTTCTGCTTCCATCTTCACCTGCCGTAATGCAAAGGAGTTAGAATAATAGAAACGTAATCAACCGAAGCTTACAGCAACAGGACTAACCTCGAGTTGGTTCCTTTCTGCTTCCATCCTGGCCTGCAGTAATGCAAAGGTGGAGTTAGAATAATTGAAACGTCATCGACTGAAGCTTACAACAACAAGAATTACCTCGAGTGTGGCGTAAGCGAAGCCGGAAGCCGGCGGCCGTGGGCGTATGGGCACGCTTTTGCGTCCGTGTCCGTGCTCGCAACTGGGAGAGAGTGGGAGTCGAGGCCGTGTCGATGACGCCGTCGCCCATCCAGTACCGCCCATGCTTCTTTCCTCCGCCCACCCTCATGACGATCTCTGGGTCAAGGTCCTGGGTGCTCGGGTTGTAGTCCTCGCCGTGTACCCTCCTCGCCGCGGACGTGTACTCGCTGAGGCGGCTGTGCACGCTCGTGTTGGTGTACACCTCGGACGGGTCCTCCGGGTTGTACGAGACATCGGACGTCGCCTTGCCCTTGTGCGCCATAGCATATGCCTTGAAGATGGGGCAAGGCGTGCCACCATGGGCCTAAGACTGCAAGAAACAGAGTTAGTGAAGGAAGAATCACGAGATAGAATCATGAGTTAGTGAGGGAAGAATCATCGATTTAGTTTACCCAGGCATTTGCGTATCCGGCGAGGTTGCGGCCGCCTTGATGGTGCGATACGCCGGGCATCATCAAGCAGCACTCCCGTTTAGCGTTGTGGGTCTCCTCCCACTCCAGACCGCACCACCTGTCCACGATCCACTCCCAGCAGTCACGGTGGGGGGAGCACCACCAGGGGCAAGTCTGCACGTCACAATTTCACATATAAGTAGATCAAAGTACACATGTGTAAACTGAAAGGTAATATCCTTTATATACCGCGAGGTACTGATCCCAGGTCAGCCTCATCGTCCTCGCTTGTGTTTTGTTGACCTTCTCCCCAAGGTTGAGGCCATGGTAAGTGACGATGGCCTAGAGACGCGCCTCGTAGTGCAAGTCGGTGACGAGCTTCTTGTAGGACCTAGTGACACAGGCCTCGGCCCTGTCCTTGTATCCCTCCTCGCATTTGAAAAAAGTCTACACGCAAACATAAAGGATCAATTTCTTATTTGAAGATAAATGCAATGAATGTGATGCATTAAGTTTACTAGTACTGGGTGAAAGACTTACCCAGAACTCCCGCAAGACACGCACCGCCTTGCTGGGATAATCGGGATCCGCAGCAACGGCGTAGTGCTCGAAGGTCCAGGCAGGCTCCTCATTCTCGGCGTACGTCACCAGGCCAGGGTAGTGCTGCTTACAGAGAAGACCCAGGATGCCATTTGGTGGGCGTGAGTGCTCACCCTGCACCACAACCAGTCAGTTCCTGAAAAGTGGTTAACCAATAGCATTAGTTTGTAATTCAACTGTCAATATGTCATATGAAATAGTAATACCATGAAAGTTACTTACTTTTGCCCCTCAGGGCGAATCACCGGCCGCCTCGTCGGGTGCGGTACTGGTGGGAGACTCATGGGACCACGCAAGTACACACCCGACGAGGTACCGGAAGAAGTAGAACCAGCACCCACCGCGTCCTCCTCCTCGTCCCCGTCCTGCTCCTTCTGCCCCTCCTCGTCCGTCTGGGGAGCTATCACCTCCTCCTCGTCCCCGTCCTGCTCCTGCTCATCCTCCTGCTCACGCGGTGGGGGAGGAGGAGACGGCTCCCTCGTGCGGCTGCTCCTCCGCCCACGCCTCCTGCTGGACGTCCCCTGAGCTGCACCCGTCACTGCAGCTTGTGTCCGACTGTACAACGCGGCCAGGTTCATCGACCGGCTGCCCACCATCTTCAACAAAGCACCTGCATTTGACAAGAACAAATAAGACATGATTAGAAAATTAGGTTAAATAAACAAAACCCAGGCTTACAAAGATAATATGCATGTATTTGATAAAAGAATTATAACATAAGGTAACATATAAATAAATAGGATTACATGTCTTAAGTATAATCTTCATGATCAGGATTAGCTGGATCATAAGCCTCATCGTCGATATCAAACATGTCAAAGTACTCATCCCCGTCTAATGGAGGATTGTCAGCTTCGTTGTCGTTGCCTAAACGATGTCGCTCAAGCATTTGTAAGTCTCTCACATTTTCAACCTCATCTCCATCGTCCTCGTCATCAACCATTTCTGGGCCAACTTCTATTTCTATCGCTTCGGTCAAGTCTATCTCGAACCTCCCTTCTAGCCCTTCTGCCTGAAAGAACTCTCCCTCGTATGTGTTTGGGTTGAAGTTATAATCGTCATCATTTGGGACAGGTAATTTGCCGTGTGGCAATACCTTGTGCACAATATCCTAACCCTTCAGGTGCTCATTGCTTTGGCACGCATAAGGGAGATAATAAACTTGTGTCGCCTGTTGGGCCACAATATACACATCGTCTCCGGGTAAGGGTGGTATCCTGTCGAATCTCGACTAGACCAAGATGAGAATGGGTCCGTCTCGTTACTGCAGGATCAAACCAGTGGCATTTGAATATGACAGGAGTAAGTGGCGTTAAACCATAAAAACTAAGCTCGTATATATCTTGCACTCTTCCATAATACTCGACCCCATCTTGGCCGAGCGTAAAAACCCCGCAAACTTGTTGTTCTTCTGTTCGGGTGAAGCTGCTCAGAGTCCGTTGTGCGGAAGCGACATCCATTGACATCATAACCAACGAATGACTTGACCCTAAAGCCAAAGTCATCGGCAACCTGTCTCAACTCGGGAGTCATAGTCGTATCAATTTGGGCCTGCAAGCCAAAGCCACATACGAAGGGTTGGCATGCAACTTGAAAGATGTAACTAAATACGAGCTAAATTGGACGGTACCTTCTTCTTGAACCATGAAATGAATTCAGTTTTTCCACTTCCCACACCATTTCTAAGAAGAGCATCCATTTCCTGCGGGCTAGGAGGGCGCGATTGACGCCAGTATACATAAAGAAATTCCCTATACCAACGAGAATATAGGAGTTAGATGCAAGAAATAATGATGGCGTATGGAACAAGTTCGTTCACAACTTACGTAATATATGGCTCCACTTCATTGAGGTTGGTCAACACATAGAACATGATAGCGTGCCACTCTTCATATTGCAAGATCTTGTTTGTCGATCCACTCACGCTTCCGAGTTGACCTCAAAAAAGGCTGAGGTTTGACTCATTTCCACCATCATTGTAACGAGGCTGAGGATTATGCACGCTCAGGAGGTTGTCACTATAATAAGTTGTTGTGAAGTTGGACACCTCCTCGAGGATATGTGCCTCTGCCATGGAAGCCTCGATTTTGTTTTTGTTTCTGCATTTCTTTCGAAGAACCTTTAGACCTCTCTCAACTGGATAGCACCAACGGAACTGCACGGGCCCCCCCATTCGTGTCTCGTATGGGAGGTGCAAAATCAGATGTTGTATCGGAGTGAAGAAGCCCGGTGGAAATATCTTCTCTAGCTTACAGATCAAAACGGGTGCCATTTTTTCCAGGTCTACAATCACGGTACGAGATATCTCCTTGGCACATAGCAGACGAAATAAATAGCTCAACTCTGCCACGACTAGCCAAACATGCTCAGGGAAATAGCCTCGAACCATCGCTGGGAGAAGGCGTTCAATCCAGATGTGGTAGTCATGACTCTTCATCCCTAAGACTTGTAGAGTTTTTAAGTTCACTCCTCTCCTCAGATTAGCTGCGTATCCATCAAGAAACATTATAGTCTGTATCCATTCTATAACTTCCCTTCTTTATGGCCTTTTCAATATATAATCGGCCGGAGGCCTTGTTCATGTCTTGCCGCGTCTAGGAGGCTTCATCTCTAACTTTGGTCTGTCGCACAACATTGCCAAATCCACTCTAGCCTTAGGGTTGTCCTTCAACTTTTCAGGAATGTCCATGATTGTTCCCCAGAGTGCTTCGGCGACATTCCTTTCAGTGTGCATTACATCAATGTTGTGGGGAAGGAGAAGGTCATCAAAATAGGGAAGCCGAGTCAAGCTCGACCTATGCGTCCACATATGTTGCAGACCATACCCCTCAAACCCATCACATTCTGAGTTGAGCTCAAGGGCTTCTATCCTTTCATGAACCTCGGCAGCAGTCAACATCTGGGGTGGAGGGTCCGTCACCACGAGTCCTTTTGTGAAGTTCTTGATGTCTCGTCTGAATGGATGGTCAAGCGGGAGGAACTGCCGGTGCAGGTCGAACGCCGAAAACTTACCACCCTTTTTCAGGCAAATGAACCTCAGAGCTTCCTTGCAGATTGGACAAGAGAACTTCCCATTAACACACCAGACATAGAACATGGCGTACGCAGCGAAGTCATGCATGGAGTAAAGGTACCACACATACATCCTGAAGTTTCTCTTTGTAGCACGGTCGTATGTCCATACCCCATTCTAGGCACTGATCAATTCATCAATCACGGGCTCCATGAACACACCCATCTGATTTCCCGGGTGTCCGGGAATGATCAACGTTAATAACATGTTATGTGCTTGCATGCACACATCGGGGGGAAGGTTGAGGGGGATCACAAACACGGGCCAACATGAGTAGGACGCAGCCATCATGCCATAAGGATTGAACCCATCTATCGCAAGCGCAACACGGACATTACGAGCCTCTTTCGCCTTCTCATGATGAATGCCATCAAAGTGGGTCCACGCCTTACCATCAGATGCATGCACAATCTTGTCAGGATTGTATCGTTTGCCATGTTTGTGCCATGTTATCTGTTTCGCAGATTCCTCGATCATGTATAGCCGTTGGAGCCTTGGTATGAAAGGGAGGTGCCTTACGACTGACACGGGGATGTCAAGCTGCCTCTTCTGGCCATCGACAGAGTCTACCTCCAGATACCTAGAGGCTTCGCACATTGGGCAGTACTTTGCTTCCGCGTGTTCTTTTCTGAATAGAATGCGACCATTCGGACATGCATGTATCTGATCATACGGCATCTTGAGGGCACGAAGCAGTCTCGACGACTTGTACGTGCTCTTTGGGAGAATGTGAGCCTCTGGAAGCAAGCTACCAATGACTGTCAGCATACTATCGAAGGCGTCTCGACTCATGCTAAGCTGAGACTTTAACACCATTAAACGGCCAATGGCGTCTAACTGAGAGACCTTTGTGTGGCCGTGAAGGGGTTGTTGTGCAGAAGCAAACATATCATAGAATGCCTTTGCGGTGGCCTCTGGCTCCTCCTCCTCATCCGTACGTCCATCACCGAACTGTGCTTGATGAAAGTCATCTAACATGTCTGCTACCCCGGCATCGGTATCAAACTCCTTGACGCGTGCTCTCACCACCTCCTCTCTCATTCGATGGGCTTGACCATGGTGGACCCATCGGGTATAGTCCGGGGTAAACCCATACTTCACAAGGTACTTGCCCATGGTATCCTTGCATTGCCTTTTTCGATTAGCACACCTACTGCAGGGACACAGAACCCGACTCGCTCCTTCAGCGGCCTCACCGAATGCTTGCTCTAAGAACAAATGTGTATTGTCAATCCATTCAGCTGTGTAATCACGATCACTTAGGCGGCCCGTGTACATCCAGTCACGATCATCCATCTTCTAACATATACATTAGCGAGAAACATAACAATCAATTTTACCTACACCGGCCTCCTACTCTCTAATAGGTGAGGATAGGTCCTAATCCCACCCGCGTATGCATTGTTGGGGCTAGTTTCCATTGTCTGCTCCGATCGGAGACGGAATTTCAGCAGCACCTCCCCGCTGTTCTCCAGGTACACGCCCCGACAGGGAGATCGTGTTTTCGGAGAACAACAGGGAGGTGATGCCGAAACTCAGTCTCCAATCGGAGCAGACAACGGAAACTAACCCCAACAACGCATACGCGGGCTGTCCAAGTAACGTGGACAATTTGAAAGAGATACGGTTTTCGATATACAAAGATCTGCATACCTACAGCCGTATCTCTTTCGAACGGAAGACGCCTAACTAGGTGATGTGACCTATGACCCTGATACGGAAACAGAGGTCATACCTTAGGTGGCGGTGCAGTCAAGCTAGCAGGGCCGTGGTGAGTCGGTGCAGTGGCGAGGCGACGCCGTGCAGGCAGAACCGCAACGGCGACGAAGACGATCGGGGTCAACTCGAGCGTGGCTCCAACAGGGTCTTCTCTGCAAAATAAAATTGCACATATATCGTTAATTCAAAATTTCAACAGCACCTACCCGACACGGTGACAATACCCACACCTACAATAAGACACATATAACGGCTCGATGGCCGGACAACCACATCGACGGCACGATGACCGGACAACCACATCGATGGCTCCATGGCCGACAACCACATACGCTAAACCCATGGCACGGCTCTTTACCTTCGGACAATGGCGGTGACAATGGCGACCACTCGGAGGCGGCGCGGACACGGGCAGGCAGCCCGCGAGCAGGCTCTTCTTCCTCCTTCCTCCCTCCCTCCTTCTTCCTCCTTCTCCCTCCTTCCTCCCTGCTCTTCCCTTCTTTCTCCCTCCCTCCTCCTCCTCCTTTCTCCCTCCTTCCTCCTCCCTCCTTTCTTCTCTCCTTCTTCCTCCCTTCTTCCTCCCTCCTACCTCCTTCCTCCTCCTGGGGCCGAGCTGGGGGCGCGGCCGGGCGCCGGCGGCGGCAGCGGCAGCCGGGCTGCGGCTGGCCGGCCCGGCAGCGCTGGCCCGGCTTGGCGGCCGCCGCCGCGGCTGCCGCTGCCCGGGGAGGCGGGGCCGGCTGGGAGGCCAGGAAGGCGCCGCCGGGCGGCGGCGGCGCCTTGGCAGCGGCGCGGCGGCGAGGGCCGCGCGCGTGGCGGCGAGCGGCCGTGTGGGTTCGTGCGTGCGTGTGTGTGGTGTGGTGTGGGTGAGTGGCTGCCAACCGTTAAGTGTTGGTGCTTTTCCCGAGTGCCCACGATCCGGCACTCGGCAAAGAAATTTTTTTTTTGGAAATTGAGCCTTTGCCGAGTGCCCCGTCGGCCGTGCACTCGGTAAAGAAATTTTTTTTTTTGGGAAATTCAAGCCTTTGCCGAGTGCCCGGTCGGCCGGCACTCGGCAAAGAAAAAAAATTTTGGGAAATTTGAGGCTTTGAAAATTAAAAAGATTCAAATATCCTTTGCCGACAGCCCTGCTGGTGGCTCTCGGCAACAGGTTTTGCCGAGTGCAAACCCCGAGGCACTCGGCAAAACATTAACAAAATTTTTTTTTAAAAATAGCAAACAATTTCAAAAAAAATCATCAAATTTTGACAGGAGCCCATTCATACTGTCTATTACTCATGAAAAAATTATGACCTTAAAATCGATCACGGAAATGCACGAACTCCGATTCAATCGAGCCACTTTAGATGTTTATAAAACTTCTTCGGAGATTATCGGATTCGAACGCGACGTATGTGACAACTTGCTCGAAACATTGTCAAATTTTTAGCACAGCCTCGGCGCATGAAATGATGACGCGGTGATAAATTTCATGATTTTTTGAATTCATATGCTTTTTTAAGAATTAAAAAACAATGAGCCCGCACATGGGTCGTCATGTTTCGTGACTAAGGTTTTTAAAATTTTAGGTCAAAGTCTTAGGACACCCCTAAAATACCATAAATAACGTTAATATCAATTTTGTAGCCACTAAATTCCATTATTGGATGCACGTGCAGTTCAAATTTGTATTTTTTCAAAAATTGTAATGAAATGAAATAAACTTCTGAAAAATAGCAAAACACTTGAAAAATAGGCCATATTTGAAAATATAGTATAATCTAATGTGAAAAGGCTAAAGAAAAAATTGGAGAGCAAAAATAAAAAAAATTAAAAGTTTGCCGAGTGCTGGTGCCTAGCACTCGGCAAAGAGCATGTTTGCCAAGAGCCTAACAGTTGGCTCTCGGCAAACGTTGACGGCATGTGGACTAGGGGACTGATGGCGGCACTTTGCCGAGAGCAAAGGTTTGCCGAGAGTTAACTCTCGGCAAAGATGAACCTTTGCCGAGTGCTCCTCTATGCCGAGTGGGAGGCTCTCGGCAAAGCCTGTTTTGCCGAGTGTAATTCTATGCCGTGAGTTGCACTCGGCAAACGGCCCCTTTGCCGAGTGCCCGACAAAGTGCTCTCGGCAAACCACGAACCACTCGGCAAAGGCAGCGATTCCGGTAGTGAAGCAACAAATTTTACGCGGGTGGTATCTGTTGATGGGCTGTGGTAGCCTGGGTAGTAGCTAACAGAGCACTAATCATTCAAATTTAAATGACAGTTCTTTCAATGGCTAATTCAATCGAGAACCTGGCAGTCAACGCATTATCCTCTTATTTTTTTTTGAACCGAGGGAACACCCCATTTCCATTATAGACATAACGGAAATACAGCCTGTTAGACAGTTTCAAGGGAGAAGAACATGAAAAGAAGGGAGAAAAGAAGCTAAAAAAGCTGGTGTATCAGACCTCAAAACATTACTGAGGTTACACACTAGTGCCAACTACCAAAAGATACTAGATAAGACTAGATACGAGACTGGACATAGTTTTCAGTGTAAACCGGAGATGGTCGAAGCCACTCTCCCAGAAACATATTGAGAGGAACAGTAACACGTGAATTGTCTGATGACATCCCAGAATAGGGGGCACAGCATCCTTTTGCGGTAGATCAAAAGCGCGTCAGGTTGGTTGATCATCACCATCGCCATCCTCAATCTGCAGGTTGTCGTCCAGCTTCCTCCTCTTGCCAAGCAGATGGATTGCAATTCTCAGCATTGCCTCGGCACCAGCCGTCAGAACTTCTTTGTCCTCCTCTGGGTACAAGCCTGCCCAATATTGCATGAGTGCACAAGCATAACATATAATAGAAGCAGGGTCATGAATCATTTTTTTTTTCAAAGCAAATCTTGTTTCTAGTTTCCAAATCGCCCAGCATATGGCGGCAATACCAAACGTATGAAATTTTTTCCCCGAAGGTATCCAAAACTCACACCATTTCCAGCAATGATCAAAAGAGTTGGGAATATTACTAGCACCTAAGCTTTTAGCAACAATGGCCCAAACTGCTTTAGCTGTAGTACACTGGAAGAAAAGATGTGAAATGGATTCTTCTTTAGTACAGAAGTAACATGTGGGATCCCCTGTCCAATTTCTCCTGATCATATTGTCCTTTGTCAGAATAGCATTGTTTAGTATCATCCATAGGAAGAATTTTATCTTAGCAGGAATCTTGCTCTTCCAGATTGGCTTGAATTGCATACCAGTTTCATTCCTGGTCAGTGCATTATATACAGATTGTACAGAGAATCTTCCACTATTCTCCAATTTCCATTTTACCATATCCTTCCCAGATTTCAAAACTATCTTTTCTAGCTCATCACAAATATTCTTCCAATCTTCCATCAATTTACCCACTAAGTGTCTGGTGAAGGACATCTTATGTGGGCAAGACACAGCATCCCTGACACAAATATCTTGCTGTTGTGACATTTTAAAAAGATCAGGGAACAACTGACTAAGAGGTTTATCATATAACCAGCTATCATGCCAAAAAAGAGTATTATACCATCATGGACTTTCATATTCCTCCCCTGCAGATATATATGCTTGATCTTGAGAAGATCAGCCCAGATGGGTGAGTCAGATTGCCTATGGCTCACATTGTGTATTGATTTACCCCTCAAGTATTTATGTCTGATGATGTTTTGCCAAAGCCCATTTTCCTTATCTAACTTCCACCACCATTTACACAACAGACTAATGTTCATATTTCTCAGATTTTTAATACCCAGACCTCCCTTTTTTTTTGCTCTTACACACTTTTGGCCATTTGACAAGATGATATTTTCTTTTTGTCCCACCCCCCTGCCAGAAGAAAGTTCTTCTGATTTTGTCCAGTTTATCATTGATAGTTTTAGGTAGCAGATAGATGGACATTTGATATATGGGGGCATTGTTCAGACTAGCACCAATCAGTGTTGCCCTTCCAGCAATAGACATAGTCCCACCTTTCCAAACATCTAATCTTTTTGCAATTTTTTCAACTAGGGGGTTCCAATCCACAATGTGTAGTCTGCTAGGACTCACTTGTGCCCCTAAGTATTTGGTTGGGAAAGAACCAACTTGACAGTTAAAAATTTCAGCATAGACATTGGCCCAATTTTCATTATCATTTATAGCCATAATTTCACTCTTCAAGAAGTTAATCTTAAGACCAGACATAAGCTCATACATGTATAATAAAAGTTTCAAATTTCTGGCTCCATCAATATCATGCTTTAGGCAAATGATAGTGTCATCAGCGTACTGTAACATTACCACCCCTTTGTCAATAATATGATCAATTAATCCAGTGATCAGACCATTATCTTGAGCCTTACACATTAATCTAGATAAGCCATCAGCGGCAAAATTGAATAGAATGGGGGATAGAGGGTCCCCTTGTCTGACCCCTTTATAACTCTTGATATAAGGGCCAATAGAATCATTTAACTTGACACATACCGTGCCCCCAGTCACCACTTGTTTAATCCACTGGCACCATTTATAGCAAAATCCTCTAGCAGCTAGACATTCAAATCAAAGCTCCCTTTGACTTTGTCATATGCTTTCTCAAAATCCAACTTAAGCACAATCCCCACTTGTTCTTTCCTCTTAGTTTCATGTAAAACTTCATGTAAGATCATAATTGCACTCATGATATTCCGGCCTTTCATGAATGCAGTTTGGTTAGAATGTATCAACTTATCAGCCACTTGCTCAATTCTGAGGGTTAAGACTTTCGTAATCAGCTTGTATAAGCAATTGAGTAAGCATATAGGTCTGAACTGCTGAATTTTATTGGCATCAGAGACCTTTGGTAACAAAGTTATTATCCCATAATTAAGTCTGCTAATATTTGTTCTACCATCATGAAATTCTTTAAATAATTGGATAATGTCTGTCTTTACAATTTCCCAACATGATTGAAAGAACTCAATTGGAATTTTATCAGGCCCAGCGGCCTTGTTTTTTCCCATTTGAAATAGTGCATCTTTAATTTCAGATTCCGAAAAGGGTTTACATAAGTCAGCATTTTCTTGATCGGACACTTTAGTAACCTCATCCCACAGGCTCTGATCAATATGTATATTATGCTCCTCAGCAGGCCCAAAGAGTTCAGAATAATATTCAGTAGCATGTGCTAACAGATTTTCATTCCCTTCAATATTCTCACCATCCTTTTCTAAGTATAAGACAGTGTTCTTTCTTTTTCTACCATTTGCAACCTTGTGAAAGTAACTGGTGTTGTTATCACCCTTCAATAACCACTGTTCATGGCATCTGTTGTGCCAATACGTTTCCTCCTGTTCCAACATGAGTAAATTTTCCTTTATAAGATTCACTTTCTTCAGCATCTGTTCAGAGTCAAGGCCAACTTCTTCCTCAATTTTTTCTAATTCAATCAACTCATCTCTAATTATACTTCTTTTTTTCCTCATTTCTCCCTGTAGATTGAAACCCCAACCTTTGAAGTATTGCTTTATCATTTTCAATTTTTTCTGAATCCTGTCTAAAGCAGAGGGAGCCCTACACTCCTTTTCCCATATTCTTTTGACTGTTGGATGCAACTCTGGGTTACAAAGCTAGCTGAGCTTAAATTTAAATTGGATATGTCTTGAGTGAGCAATCTCCCCATGGCATACAATTAGTGGATTATGATCAGAGATTTCTCTGGGCAGTCTTTTAACCATAGCATTGGGGAAAATGTCTTCCCATTCTCTGGACACCAGTAATCTGTCCAATTTTTCCAAAAGAGGATTCTCTTGATTATTTGACCAAGTATACAAACCACTAGTCATAACTAACTCCCTTAGCTCATAAAAACTGATGATAGAATTAAAAGTGTCAGAGAATTTAGGAGGGCCCACCCCTTTATTTCTCTCATTGGAGAATCTGAGTATGTTAAAATCACCACCTATCAAAATAGGTGCATCATTTTTTGAACAAAAAGCAGAAAGCTCAGATAAGAATTCCATTTTGTTTTCATCCTGGGCTGCCCCATATACAACAAGTAGATTCCACTTAGCTTTATTGGTTTTGTCCCATAAGTTCATCTGAAGCATATAATCCCCTTGTTTAAATGACCCTACATCATATAGGTCAGTTTTTATACCGACTAGAATACATCCAGACCTCCCCTTGGATGGATTGCTCATCCACAAATAATTCTGCAAGTTGTCAAATTTCTTCAAGATTTTATCATCAGTCTTTTATCATTGTTTCTTGCAGCCCAATGAAATGAAATGAGTATTGAGAAATGAGATTTTTCAGATATGTAGCGACCCCCTTTTTTTTCAGGCCTCTACAGTTCCATATTAGTCCAGAAACTGTCATTTTTTCAACATATTGTTTTCTGAAGACGAGGGGACTTTACGAGGCCTCCCTCTTTTTTTTGGCAGGTCTCAGCAATCTTTTTGTTAGCAGGAGAGATTTTTACCTTCCCTCTGCCCTTTCTTTTCTTCCTAGACTCCACTAGAATGAAATCATCTAGTCCAGAGGACACATTAGAAGTTTCTTCCATCATTATTTTTTCAGAACAATCATTAAAAAACTCAGCAGATTCAACATGAGGTTGATGGACTATTTGCTTTTGCTTAACAAATAAATCATTTCTAGCTTCCTCTAAATTCTTGATTAAATCATAGGTATTAAAATCATCATTATCTATCACTACCCCCATTTTACCAGAGATTGTAACAACATCAAGTAAAGGTGGAATGGAAACAGGATTAGCCTTGGTTTGATTACCTTCAAGGTTTTTCTTCTGAGTCACCAGCTCACACTTCTCCAATGTAGTGAGATGAGTTGTGCTTTTCAGCCTTTCACTCCTCCTTTTCTCCTGTCCCTCTGTGTTCTTCCCCCTCAGAGCACCACCTTGCTGTTCAGCCCTTTGATTTCCCTCCTCATCATGCATCATCATTCCCTCATTAGGAAGCACCTCTTGAGTGTTATCACATCCACCATTGCTTTCTTGAGTATTGACAATACTATCATCTGATATGAATATTTCAGGAGACTGGATGGAGATCACTTTTGGTGCAGGGACAGTTTCATTAACCTCCATGGTCTTCATGATGTCTTCACTCCCTACTTTCTTGAATTCAGAACTGATCACCCCAGGTATCACTTTATCCATTTGTCCTGACTTATCCATGATTGCTTCACCAACTTCTATCATGAACCACATCTGCTTGGAGGATTCACCTTGCTCCTTAGCATCCACTTCAATCCCTGCCAATTGCTGTATCTTAGCAGGAAAAAAGATCATTGTCAGAATCTGAGTTCTCCAAGGTATCTGGAATGTATACCCTATCCTCATCATCACATTTGTATGCATTCTTGTATTCCTTCTGAGCATCAGCCATCATCTTAACTTGGCTTCTAGACTTGAAATTCATTTTGGGGGGTTCAGACCAACTCATCTGTTGTTTGCCATAATTTTTGCTAGAGCCTATCCCATCTCCATCTTTGGCATTTTCTTTTCTAGGGAGCATTGAATCAGTATTACAATCAGCTTTGGCTTTTTTGTTAGGTGGTTGTTGATCATCTCCAACCTTGATCCCACTCTTCAGCACCCTCTCTCCACCTATCTCAGGCACCTCCCTCTCAAAACCAAAGTCAATGAAATACATTCCAAGAGTACTTTCAGCTTTTTTGGGCACCTTAGTGACATCTCTACAAGCAATTTTGACCCTGATGTAGTCATATCTGTATCTAGTTCCTTCATCTATATCAAGCACTTTTCCAACCAAGCCTCCAACTTTTGCAATAGTTTTGATGGACCTCTGGTCAGCAGGTATTCCACTCACTCTAAACCTTCCAGATTGTAGTACCCCTTTTGCCCCAACAGCAGCGGACCAAGCCTCCATCTTAATCCGAGCATCATTTCTCATTGGCAGCATTTCCAGACGAGCCCACTCAGTAGCCATCTTAGCATTGGGAAATCTTACAAGAAATTTGTTATCCCCAACTTGCCTAGCCCTCCAGTGCCAGGAGTCAGCACCAATCAAGTTCATAAACTCCAGCTCTAACTGCTTTGGATTCACAGTCCCTTCTAGTACAGTTATCACAATAGTACTTGCTTTCTCTTGCACTACACGATTATCAATGATTTCATCTATGTAATAGAAGCTCTGATCTTCTACCTGAGCAGCGCACAATTCAGGACCCAAATTCCACAATAACTCTTTCTTGCAGTCAGAGGTAGAGTGATTGTTAAGACCACACCTCTCACATGTCAGTCTACGACAATCTCTAGTATCATGATTGTACATTCCACATATCTCACAATACTTCTTCTGATTAGAACTATCAGCATGAGGGGCATCAGGTGTTATACCTTGATCAGCCTTCTTTTGTAGATTCTCTTCAAGATCTCTCTTCTTCCACGGATCCAGTTGTTCTTCCTTCTTATCAGCTTTCTCCCACTTTTCATCTCCTTTCTTTTCTTGATCTTGAGGTTGTGATCTAGAACCCATCGGATCCTCCTCAATCTGTTTGTGGTCTTCATTCCTTGGGCCTTCTTCTTTTCTCTTCCAAGTATTGAAGCGACCTCCGGTCCCCCCACGGCCGCGGTCATGACGACCACCGCCGTAGCCATCCCGGCCGTGGCCGTAACCGCCGCCGAACCCATCTCGGCCATGGCCGAAACCGCCTCGCCGCCCACCACCTGTAACAACCCAAAATTTTTACACAACACAAAAATCCCGACTACAAAATTTTTCTTAAACAAACCATGTTTGATGATTGCCATTTAGTATAACCCAACCCTAGCATGCATTATATGGAACCCAAATAGGACCTTTCTATTATTATATGCATATCTATATTTCTATAAAGTTATTATCACATGTGAAATGGACCTTTGCCTTTGTCATTACAAATAATTCTACAATTAAATCCTAACATGAAGCATGTATGATTTGGCTTTTGCTTGGATTTTATGATGTGCTAAGAATAAATAAATATAATGCATATAAATAATTAATGATGGATCATTAATTATTTTATCCAAATTAAACTCACACTGCATATGTAAATACTCATATATACATATATATATGCTAAAAAGAATATATCCCTACATGGGAATAATTCCCAAGACCTACTGTGGACCTAGCTGGACCCTACCATAGGCCTAAACCCTAATTACCTTGCTAAACCATGATTAAGCACTAATTACCTAGAAAATCAAATAGAAAAGAAATAAGAAAATAGAAGAGAAAAGGAAAGAGGGAAAGCAGCCCAGCCAGCCACGGGCCCAACCGGCCCGCTCCCATCCGTTCCCTTCTCTCCCCTACTCCCGCGCACGCCGCCCTGATGGACCGGCCCAACAGCAGGCCCGCATAACGGCCATCAGCCGCCCGCGCGCGAGAGAGAGACGCCCTGGCCGAATCCCATCACCGCCTCGAAGACCGACAGGTGGGACCCGCTTGACAGTCACACGCGAGCCCCTTTCTCTTTCTTCCCAGCGCCGCCCGTGCCGCTCGGCGACAACGTCGCAGCGCCCGCGCGCCCCACCAAGCTAGCTGGCCTCCCACGCCCACGCCGCTGCCTTGCCCCTCGCCCCCCACCGCCGCAAAGGAACCCACGGGTCACGCAATTCGCGTGACTCCTCCACGCACGCGCCGCGCGAGCGGCCGCCGCCGCCCTCACCACTCCCGCCCTTCCTTCGATGCCAAGGCAAAATTGGCGCGGCAAATGCCAATTGGGACCAGCGGCGCACACACAAAAGGCCCCCTGAGTGTCCCGGCCACCGCTTGATCACGTAGAAGCCGCGATCACCGTCCGCCCCGCACCATGGTGATCCGCCACCTATAAGTATCACGCCCCGGAACCTCTAGGGCTTCCCAACCTCTCAGCCGCCACTTGGTGGCGCACGTCCAGTCCAGCTCAACCTAGAGGGAGAAACGAGAGCCAAGGAGGAGGACGCCGGACCCGCCGGAGCACCGGACTGCCGTCCGCCGGAGCTGTTCGCGGCCGCCGGGAGGGAGGACGACGACCCGTACGACTATCGCAGCGTCGCGGCGCTGCACGGCATCAAGCCCGAATCAACACGGCCACAACTCTGCACTGCACCAGTAGCCTTTCCTCCTTGCGACCGAGGTGAGACGCCGCCATGCCCCTATGCCAGCCTCGCCCTTCTCGGCCATGGCACTCCACCGTCGGAGCGCGTAGGCCCGAGCCATCTCCGGCTCATGGAACACGCACACGTGCACGCACACACGCATGGACCGGCCCCCTAGCCCATGGGATTGAAGCCACGCACACCAGCGACGCATGACCACACGAATGCCGCTGCGACCATGACACCCCGCGGCGAGCCGCTGTTCCAAGTCCGTAAGGCCGTAAAGGAGACCGATGACCCCGAATCCACGTCCGCCTTGCAGGCGTGCACTCCGTACGCACACGGGACGAAGGAGGAAGCCACCGAACGCCCTATAACACCCACCGTGTCGCCGTCGGCGTTCCGCGGAGCGCTGCCGTGCCGCGCGCGTTCCGACCAACCTCGGCCACCGCACACCGCATCGATGCCCCACCTAGCTTCACCGTGATCCACTGGACCCAGCCGTGTGCAGTAGGGAGCTCCGGCACCACTCTAGAGCCTTGACCACGAAGCCACTGGACCACCGGAGCTCCGCCGTGTCCGCCGCGAAGCCGCGGGCGCTGCCGAGCCGAATTGATCGCCGCCAGCGAGCCTGATAGACAACCCATACTACCAATCGGCCATCCGTGACCGCAGTCGAGCCCTGCGTGGCTCGCAACCAATCGCCCCGGCGCCGCCGTTGGTCGAGACCGCCGCTGCGCCCGCCTGGCCCCGGCGCCACCGTGCCTTCGAACATCGCCGATGAGCCGAATGAGTTCCCCGGAGATGCGAATTGGTGCCGTGCCCGCTCAATTGGCCCCCGTGAAACCCCATGCCATGATGCCACCGCGGCGCCGACGCCGACACACCGCCGTCACCATGGCGGCACCCGCCGGGCGCCCGTAGCCGTCGAGAGCAACCCGGTGAGCTAGCCGATACCTGTGGTGACGATGCGCTAGTTATCCGGAGAAGGGGACAGCCGGGCGCCAGGCGCTTGGCGTGAGCTCGTCCGCCGGTCGAGCGCCCGCCCCGCCAAACAGAGAGGAGGATGGGAGAAAGAGAGAACCGCCCGTGCACCCGTCTCATGTGGACCAGAGAAGAAGGGAGATGCATGGACTCGGTCCACCGCGCACCGTGCCATGGGTCTATAGACCACCAACAGGCGATCCACCATACAATCGTAGCACCGTACACTAAGGCCCGAACCCAGATCCAAAAGGACGCGTGGCACATTCGTGAGCCGACACGTGGCGGTCCAGGCCCGGCCCAAGCCCGGCCCACCAGATGACGTCACGCTGACGTCATCCCGCCAGTGACCCCTAGTGACGTCATGCTGACGTCAGTAGAGCCAAGTGGCGCCACCAGAGACTGACACGTGTCATCCTGAGGATTTTCCAAATTTTTTTTTTTTCGAATATTGATTAAACTTTGGAAAACCATAACTTCCTCATACGAACTCCAAATTTGGTGAACCAAATTTCTAAATTTATCTAAAATTGAGCTCTACACATTGAGCCTATGTTTGAGTGCATTTGGATCTTTTTGTTATTCAGTTGTTCTTTGTGCTATTTGTAGAAGTCGCTAACGCGACAATATTTGTGCCGTTTCAGAGTCGGAGGAGGAACGCGCCGAGTACGATCGTGACTACAATGAGGAATTGGGAGACAACCATTCTGAAGGTGCCACATTCCACCCACTTCTCGTAGATCCTATTACGCATTGCAAATGAGTAGTACTGCTAATGCTTTAATTACTGTTGCTATCACCTGATTAGGGTTGCATGGTAGTACTTCTTGATTGACCATTATCTTGATGCAACCTTACCCCTGCTCACCCGCTGTTTGGCTAGACACACGCATGCTATCATGATTACTATTTTGATCTCTACTACGCTTTATATCTTGATGTGAAGCGTGGTGGAAACTCAATTATATATATGACTAAGGCACGTGGTGCCAACCTAAACCCGATGGATGGTGAGTGTGTTGTGTGTGTCTTGGGTGAGTGGAGGGTGAGGGTTGTGTCGACCGAGCTGGAATGTGTGACGAGCTTGAGGCGAGTCTTGCCGTGTGATGTGACCCGGGCATCCTATGAGATGAATACCGTGGCGGGTATATGTGATGTGATGTGTGAGGTGGGATCCCGGGTGTGAGCCTCGTTGAGAGGTGGAGCCTGTGACGTGGGGTGTGCCGTGGTGGCACGTAAAATGGTAAACCCGATGAAGATGTCCAAGCGTATGTGCAATTGACTAATCTTGTGGGTATGTAAACCTCCCTCGCAGGTGATTTGGCAAGCATTGAGTGCGGACCTCGGCTATCTTTGATAGGAGATGAGTGGCTCCCCCCGTTTGGGAGATAGAGCGAAAGGTGGCAAGCAAGAAGGGAGTTGAATAGAAGGAGAAAGATGTGGTCGATGATCAAGGACTCAGGAAATTATAGCAAAGTCTCGCCATACTTTTGAGTTACCTTTAACATATTGTATGCGTCGTAATCTCTTAGGATTCATGTTATGTCCGGGTATAAATATAGACCCTCGACCATTGTAAAAGATATTCATGTTATGTCACAATCAAATCAATATAACAATCAAATCCGTGCCACGTTTTGAGTCCCTTTTGTCGTGTCGTCGCCGAAGTTCTTCGAGAGGAGCCAATCGATCCGTCGACCTCCGTAAGTTCCGGCAACCTTGCTATCATGTCTAGTATCATGCGGTGGATTTAGATCTTGATGCAAGTAGTCTTGTTCATCTCGATGGGATGGCCGTGCGGCGGCGTCTACTTGATGATCAAGAAGTCTTTGCTTATGCTTTGTCTATCTCGACTAGATGGCCGTGCGGCGGCGTCCGCTTGATAGCTTAGCGAGGCAAGATAGTTATCGATTCTTGGTTAGATCGTGAGTCGTGCGGCGAGCTAGGATCTGGTTCAAGGATTAGTTATCGGCTCTATTAGATTTGGCAAGATCTAGTAGATTCATTAAGTTATCACGTGTTGCATGACTTTAATATTTTATTTATTTGTAACACTCTTTTGCCCAATCTAGATTTGATCGGTTTTAGGCTTCTTATTTTATAGATCTATTTGCTCTCTAATGTTCTTTACTCTTATATTATCATGATAAATAGATCGTATGCTTACGTAGCAATTAGATCAATCTAGATTGTTACATGTTCGGGTTCTTGCATGTTAGAAACGCTTAGACTTTGATAGGATCGGGTATCGTCGTGCGGCGGAATCTTGGGTCTTTGATTAGTTTAGTCGTGATAATTTGTATGTTCCTTCTTCATGGACCCCGAGTCGGTTTGTATTGCCGAGCTTGGTTATGCTTCAATTCATAGTTAACTTTCACTTGTTCAAACATGTCTTCTCATACATGCATGTTCGGCAATCAATGCATTACGTGTTTCACCCTCATATTAGCCGAATGAATCGTATGCATGATTGGCGACGACTTCTATAGGCGTATGTAGGTAAATAAGTAACCGAGGGGCCGTATATACGGAACTATGCGGTCTCATCCGACACGTTCGATTTTGTATTTAACAGTTTCTTTGTCCCTTGTCGGTTTTTTCAGGTCAAACCGGGCACACGCTCGGGATCTCCAAACCGTGCGGTTGTCCGATTGAAGTCACGCTTTTCGACTTCTTTGTGTGCTTGGCGCGAGTGCGCGATTTTTGTGCCAACACACTTTTTGGCACGCCCGGTGGGACCATCTCTGATTCAAGATGTCGGACGTCAATAACAATCATGTTACGGGCGTGGCGACTTGGATGAATTGCCGGACCAATTGAGAGCAACGATGGAGCAAGCATGCGAGCAATACAAGCATAAATGCTTAATGTCTTTCTCCAAAAACAAGAGCAACAAGGTTTTTGAAAGCGGTCATTGCCAAGGGTTCTTCTTGCACATCAAACTGATTGCTCAAAGGAAGAAGCTCAAAAGGTATCGATTTGGTCCATAAAGCCTTGGCGGATACCATCGGGAACCACAACACGGCCTTTCTAAATACTTTCCGGTAATCATGGCTAATACTTTTCGGCCAAAGCTGGTGATAAGTATTTTGAAGAGGGTGTGGGACCAATTCGTGGACCCGGTGCTTTTCAATATTCCAAAGTATCGAGAGAAGCAAACCGAAGATGAAGGAACATCTGGGATTAACAAAGATGAAGTAGAGACTCATGAAAAGCAACCACCTCCTACTTATGGCCAAGTGACGTTTGGCACTCTTGAAAAAGTACCGCAATGCGCATACAAGATATCTCCGGCATCAAACGGGTTACAAAGGAACATGTATGGGGATGGATATCATGAGTTCACTTGACTATCTTGCTCTAGATGCTCTACCGAATCCGGGATATAGAAGTGCAACGGGGAATACCATCTGGAGGGCAGGCACGTGGAACTCCGAAGGCAGACATTGACATAATCATGCGAGAGGATGGCTGATATGATGCAACATCGATTCGGCCTAAAGCCAAAGAATCAATCCTATTCATACAAGTCTGCGTACCCGAATGGTATAACGGGGGTTGCACTACCGGCAAGGGTGAAGCCACCAACGGACTTAACCAAATTTTAAAGTCGGGGATGATACAAGTACCACGAGCATATTAGCCGATACGATCTGACTTGGGGAGGCGTCCACAGGGCCGAAGCTTGGAGGATTCGGTATTTTCCATTGTCTCTCACGGGCCCGGCTTTCACACGGTTTACTTCTCTACCAGTGATTCTATTGGTACTTGGGCGGAACTTGAACAGCAGTTTCATGCTTATTTCTTCACTAGAACTACTGAAAAAAGGCTGGTAGACCTTACCGGTTTAAAGCGAAAAAGCTAATGAGACACCACAAGAATATCTTCGCAGATTCGGAGAAACTAAGAGTCTTTGCTTCTCGCTGAATTTACCAGACGATCGGTTACTGGAATAGCAATAAGCGGGGATCTTTGCCGAATGTCGAGGAGAAGCTGTTCGGCATGGAATTTGATGATCTCGGTCAACTTCGCTCGGAGATTAGGCATCATGAGTAATCGAGGCTCGGGGTTTTGAAGGGATAACCGCTATCGGAAAGGGTAATGTTGCTAGTGAGATGTATCGAGTTTCTGGAAGAAGCAAGCGAGTACGAGGATGAAGATGAAATAAATTGCGGCCCGAGTTGACTTGGGACAAAAGCCTACCCAAGTAAGTCGGCGGTGGCTGAAACAACAAAAAGGGACTTATGATTTTGATGTGTCCAAATCGGATAAACTTTTGATCTGTTGGTGAGGAAGGGCGCATCAAGCTACGAGAGGACATCCCATGCTACGCCATACGAAGGGGTGAAAGATAAGAGATATTGTGGTTATCATAACACTAATTCTCACTCCATCAATGATTGCCGAGTGTTTAGAGTTCGGATTCGAAAGGCAATTCGGGAGGGGCATCTGAAATTTGATGGCAAGATGAAGATTGATGGCAAACCTTTCCCTCGAAACATGATTTCTTTCTCTGTCGGAATGGTCTCTGCCAGATGACCCTAAAAGCAAGGGAAAGATGAAAGTGTTGACATCGAGAAAGAGCTAAGAAAAATGGCCTTTGTAGACCCCAACCGATAGATTACTGGCTGAAGAGTTAAAAGAAAAGTTCGGTTCAAAAATAGCCGAACCAAAAGAGGTGAAACATCCGGGCCAAGGGTGACATCACGAATCTTCTTTGAATAAATGGCGAGAGGCAGCAAGAGCAAGAATATTATGAAGAACAAAAGTTCTTAGAAGAGCGGTGGAGATATGAAGAAGAGATGTACCACCGAGAACAAGAAGAACACATGAGGGAACTAGAACAGTCTCATTGGGGTTGTTCATTCTTTAAGCATTGTTGGAATGAAGGCTTGAAGGCTGCACTTTAGAAACAATTGCCCGAAATCGTGATCGATATTATGGCTCTGAGGCAATCTCGAGTCAACCGCCGACCAGTCCATGAAAGACTTGGAGTTCAATTTCACGAGGGCGATCGGCGTATAAAATTAAATGACTTTGATCATCGGAGGAAGAGATTCGCGGATCAGCATTGGGTTCATCGAAAGAAAACGATGAGGAAGGAAATACTCATGGATATAGATGGCGAAAAAGGCAATGGTGCCCTCGGGGGTTGAGAAAAAGTCGAGAAAAGAAGAGTGCGGCGATTGAGAAATAAAAAGCTGGAGCAGGAGCAGTTCTGCGAGAAGAAAGAAGGAATGGCGTCCAAAGAAGAAATCCGATGAGAAGGGTCCTTCGGGTGATGCATGCATGGCTTTCTTCCTCCCATCGAAATTCATAGCTCGACAATCAAGAAGTACAAGGGAGATTTACTCGATTTTGATGAAAGTGAGTTTCAAGATCTAATGGCTCGGCTTATACTAACACGACAAGCAACTTTTGACAAGCCGGCCAAACATCGTCACTTGAAACCGCTTTACGTGAAAGGATACGTCAATGGGAAGCCTCGACCAAGATGTTTGTTGATGGAGGAGCTGCTATCAATATAATGCCATATTCCACGTTTAGAAAGCTTCGGGATGACGGATGAAGATTTGCTTAAAACCGACATGATCCTTAGAGACTTTCTTTGGCAATCCTTCGACACTCGAGGGCTGTGCATGTTGAGTTGATGATTGGGTCTAAAACCACGATCACTACGTTCTTCGTCATTGGCGGCAAGGGGGCATACGGTTTGCTTCTTGGGAGGCGGATTCATGCTAATTCTTTGTATTCCTTCAACCATGCACCAAATCCTTATTCAATGGATAGGGGATGGCGTGGAGATCATACATGCCGATGATTCGGTAAGTGTGGCTGCCGGACCCGACTTCTTTGGGAATATGATGGTGTTGATTGTTTCTCGGCAAAGTATGGAAAGAAGGTCACTGTTAATGTATTCAACAAGGATCAACGGCCGATCAAGCGATCGGCTCGAACAACAATTTTTGATGGGTAACCCAATCGATGGCAACAAAGGAAAGTTGGGACACGGTTTTTATGTCGGCCGACAAATTAGAAGAGATAAATGTTGGCGATGATTCCAAATCAAGGCCGATGTACATTAGTGCAAATTTGAATCGAGAATATAGAGAACAATTAGTAAATCTTCTTAAGGAGTTTAAAGATTGCTTTGCTTGGGATTATCTGAGAGATGCTGGACTAGATCGTTCTATTGTTGAACATCGATTACCTATTAAGTCGGGGTATCGACCCTATAAACAACCTCAGGAAGATCTATAAAAAAGAGAGTGCTTGGCCGATGTGAAGAAGGAGATTGAAAGGCTATTGGAAGCAAACTTCATTCGGCCGTGCGAGTGCACGCAGATTGGATTTCGAATATAGTTCTGTTTACAAGAAGAATGGGAAGATGAGAGTTTGTATAGACTTGAGAGATCTTAACAAGGCCACTCCAATGGATGGGTATCCGATGCCAATTGCCGATTTGTTAGTAGGCCTTGCGGCGGCCGGGTATGAAGTCATTAGTTTTATGGATGGTAATCTTTGGCTATAATCGGATCTTCATGGCAATAGAAGATATTTCAAAAAGCGGCTTTTAGATGCCACAGCCACATTGGTTTATTTGAATGGATTGTAATGGCGTTTGGATTGAAGAATGCGGTGCAACTTATCAAAAAGCCATGAATTACATATTTCATGAGTTGATCGGCAAAATTGTGGAGATCTACATTGATGACGTAGTAGTCAAATCTAAAGACTATGAGAGACACTTAGGCTGATCTAAGAAGAACTTTGGAATGCACTAGAAAACATGGTTTGAAGATGAATCCAAACAAATGTGCTTTTCGGAGTGTCAATTTGGTGAGTTCTTGGGATTCCTTATTCATAAAGGAGGAATTGAAGTTGGAAAAAAAGAGCATGGAGGCAATAGATAAAGTTGTTCCCCAACTAATCTCACGAAATTACAGTCCACCTTTCGGCAAGATCAATTTAAATAAGAAGGTTCATTTCAATTTATCGAGAGAGAATCTTGCCCTTTTCTCCATTATTAAAGCTCAAGAGGAATCAAAAATTTGTATGGGGTGACGTGCAACAAAAGGCTTTTGATGAAATTAAAGAATACATGAAGGCACCACCGGTTTTGGTACCTCCACAACTTAACAAGCCTTTCAAGTTGTGCGTGGCGGCCGATACCCTAACGATAGGATCGGCCCTCATGCAAGTATATGAAGGGAAGGAGCGAGTCATAGCTTATCTTAGCCGAAAATTTGTTAGACCCGAGAGACAAGATATTCGGCTATGGAAAAATTGTGCTTATGTGTGTATTACTCATGTACTAAGCTTCGGCATTATTTATTAAAAGCCGAATGCGTGATTATTTCAAGTCATGATGTGATCAAGCATATGTTGTCAATGCCAATTTTAAATGGAAGAATTGGCAAATGGATTTTAGCTTTGTCGAATTTGATTTAAAATACGAATCGGCAAAAAGCGGTGAAGGGTCAAATTATTGCTGATTTTATTACGCAACATCATGACCTTAGCACCCGGTATAGTAGGCATTGTACCTTGGACTCTATTTTTCGATGGTTCATCCTGCGGCAAAGGTGGGGGCGGGCATTCTATTAGTTTCTCCACGGGGGAATAACTTTTGAGTATGCTATTCCCATTGAATTTCATGTGACTAACAATCAAGCGAGTATGAAGCATTGCTTAGAGGGCTTCGACTTCTTGTAGAGATAAAAAGCCGTTCTTTGTTGAAATCTTTGGAGACTACGAGCTGGTGATCAACCGTTGATTGGCCAATATGAGTGTAAGAATGGCGCTAAGAGAATACTATGAGGAATGCGGGGAACTTTTAAAAAGCTTTCGGGTAGCAACCTTGCATCATATCCCTAGGGGGCATAATGAAGAAGCAAATAGGTTGGCCCAAAATTGCTTACGGATATCGTGAAAATCAAGAAGTCTTCACTATAGGAGAGAATATTCCGGATCTTTGAGCAGGTGGTTGGCGATTGGAGGCATGAAATCATCAAATATCTGAAGGATCCATCGCGAAAAGTTACCCGAAAGCTCGGTACAAAGCCCTTAAGTTCGTCCTTCTCAATGATCACTTGTATTACAAATCTATAGATGGAGTATTGCTCAAGTGTCTAAGCCAAGAAAAGAGGCCAGAAAGGTGATGTATGAAGTGCATGAAGGATTATGTGGTGCACATCAATCGACTTACCGAATGAAATGGATAATTCGGGAAGCTGGTTATTTTTGGCCAACTATCTTTGGAAGATTGCTTTGACTATTATAAAGGATGTCATGATTGTCAAAAATTTGGCAATATTCAAAAGGCTCCGGCATCTGTTATGAACCCAATAATCAAACCTTGGCCATTTAGAGGATGGGGCATAGATTTAATTGGTCGAGATACATCCTCCTTCTAGCAAAGGGCATAAGTTTGTGCTCTTGGCCCGGATTATTTTACTAAATGGGTCGAAGCCATTCCTTTGAAGAAAGTTACATCGAGAAAATATGATCGGTTTTGTTAAAGAGCATATAATTTATAGGTTTGGGATCCCTCAAACTATAACAAGCGATCAAGGAACCCGGTTTACTTCTTGAATTTTTTGCGACTTTGCGAAGACATGGGGATCAAGGCTGTATAATTCTTCTCCTTATTATGCACAAGCCAATGGGCAAGCGAAGCATCAATAAGATTATGATCAAGATCATTCAAAAGAAGATTGATGAGAAACCAAAGAGATGGCATTTGGTTCTCAATGAAGCATTGTGGGCTTATCGGATGGCTTGTCATGGGTCAACTCGAACATCTCCTTATGAATTGGTTTTACGGGCATCATCTTTGTCTTACCATGGGAATTGCAATCGGGTTCAAGAAGAGTTATGTTGCAAAAAGATTTGGAAAAAAGAGATTATACAAATTTGATGATAGATGAATTGGAAGATTTACATTTTATTCGTCTCAAGGCATTGGAAAATATTGAGAAGAATAAAATACGTGTTGCCGGTATTATAACAAGAAAGTTAGAGAAAAGCAATTCTTGGAAGGTGACTGGTTTGGAAAACTATCTTTGCCGATTGGATCGAAAGATAGGGGCATTCGGCAAGTGGTCTCCAAATTGGGAAGGGCCCCTTTCGGGTAGAAAAAAATGCGTGCACGGCAATGCATATATTTTGAAGACTTTGTTTGGGGAAGAATTTACGAGCTATCAACGGACGATATCTTAAAAAATATTACCCCATGTATCGAAGTTGGTTCGTAAAGAGAATTTGAATCAAGCGGCCGATGAGATAACATCGCCTTTAGTGAAAAAAAATATGAAGTTGGTAAATAGCCGATCGATTAGGTATAAGCCTTCGATTCAAAATATATAACCGAATGATCTTATGTTGACCTCAACATTACGGTTGGTTGGTTTATCGGGAAAAGAAAAAGATGAAATCTGAATGATCTTTGCTTTCGGTGACTCGTCAAATCGTTTGTGGCGTAAGACTAAGATCTAATCGACTAAAGTGATGTCACTTTGCATTCGGGAAAATCACTCAAGAACTGCTTCGAATCGAGAGAGGACAAAGAAGACATTCATTTGGCAATCAACACAAGATCATAAACAAGACACATTCTCGGAAGATGATTTCATTATTCACGAGATCAATCCCTAGTTACAAACTACTCACGGAACAACTTATTAAGAACAGTTGGGGATTGGTGGATTCGGCAAGAGCGATAGCATGGTCCCCCAAGTAGAGCTCAATTTGCTCCTCGATGTCCTCCACCTCGTGAGGATGACCTCTGCAAAAAGCCAACGGCTGAACAGAATAGTCCTCATTGGTGCGAGAGGACATCATTTGCCGGGCCGAGGGACACGCCAAGGTGGACACCTTGGATGACGGCCTTGATCAACACGGCCATCCATGGCATCCAGGCGTGCCTCGGGGAGTTTCTCCACAGGCATTCACCTTGTCGGCCGCCCGGGGTTCTTTGCTTTGCCTTCAACCGATCGTTCTCCATGAGAGAGTCTTTGAAAGATGAAAAGTTAATCGATGCAACGAAGAGGATTGAGAAAAAAAAATCTATGTGAGGATACCGAACCCGGTGATGGCGTCGCGAGCGCTTGCGCTGATCCTCCCATTCGGCTTGCGCAATGCCGAACTGCTTGGAGACGTCGCCCGGCTCGGTCCGGGCTTCATCCCTTTCCTTGCGGAACCGGGCGCCTCCTCATGAATGTACAAAGGGTCCTCGCCCTCGATTCCGCCCGGACCCCAAGGGTTGGCGTTGTATGAGTTGTCGGACTCGGAAAGAGCTCGATGAACTCGAGGAGGCCGGAGGCAGAACACCGGTTGGTGGAGGTGCCGGTTGAGTCACCACCATTGGGGGCAGCAGGATGGTATTGCCCGTGATGACTCCTCGGCCCTGAGGAAGAGGAAGAACCGAAGGGTTAGAAGATGAGCAGTGAGCAAGAACACACGAAGATGGCAGATTGATTTTACCCATGGCGTTGCCGGCGTCGCGCCCTGCTCCCCTCGGCCTCTCCCTCGGCGGGGCGCTTCCCATGGTCACCGGCGCTCGACATTGGTGATTTGGAGGTGGGGTTTTTCTTCCTAAAGGTTTCGGCGAGAAGATGAGAAGATGATGATGAATGCTAACCGGCGATGGTGGTGGAAGCCGGAAGGGGGGCTTTATTTATAGGCCAAAATGGAGTTAAGTGGCGCGCCGACTCGGAGTATACCAAACGACAAAGTAGGGTTTACTTCTCTTTTGGGCCGTTACGGGACTTTGGCCAAGCTTCGGCTAAATCAGCGGCGGTTCGGAGGAATCGACTAATCTTCGATCGGGAAATCGAGAATGATGGCCGTATGTCTATTCGGGAAGCTTAAAAACATTCGGCTATGTCATCGGTCGGACAAGAATGGAAAAAGACCAAAAGCACAACAAGGAATACAATTGTTTAAAAATCACGGTGTGTTACAAGCCGAATGTTTTACTCATTTAAGAACAGTTTGATTGCGTCTATGATATCATCTCTAATTCGGTGACTTCTTCTAGCACCTTCTTGTCATCGTCCTCGAACTACGGATTACGGTAAGCTTTGGTTTTGATCTGGCGATGCTCCTTGATGACGAGATGATATCTTTGTTTTGGCTGCATCTATAGAGTTCGGCAAGGTGGCAATTTTATCTTTGTGAGATTGGATTCTCACATTCAATTGAGCCAATTGAGCTTCCAACCTGGCCTTTTCCTCCTCCATGGCTACCGGTTCGGGGTTCGAGTTACCAAAAGGCGCTTAGCGACTGGATCGAGAGTGCAGTTCTTTAACTTGATGCTTTTTCGTCGATTATCATTTTGCGGAGCGGCTCTAGAGGCTATGTTCTGTTTGCTCTCGACCTTGCCAAGGTGATCATCAAGATGAGTTGCAGATTCTAGAGACCTTGAGAGTTGGAGGGATATCTTGGTCAATAAGCTCAACCAGGTTCTCTTATAAAGTGCATCTTGAACAAGAGCATTTATATCTTTGGCCGATAAGAGGGATATCTCCTTTAGCCGAGCTTGGTTCTCTGGCGATAACCTCTGGCGAGAAGTAGCCTCTTCACCACCCTCATTAATGTACTCTTCAATGGTGAAAGAGTAGGCGACGATCGGCTTAGCATCATCCTTTAAGAAGGAGAACCATTAGCCGATTGATCAGAATTATTTGAGAGATCAATAAAATAAAGTATTACCTTTTGTGCGAAAGCTTCTTGGTTGATTCTGTCTGGCTTGATTGAGGGCTTAGCTGGATGCCCAGAGAAGATGAACTTGAAGCCTTGATGAGGGGAAGATCATACGCTATGTCATCAAGATATCATCTGAAAATAAGTAATGAGATGCAAAGTGCGATAGATAAACCTTGGCGAGAAGAAAGAAAAAAAATATGTAGAAAACATTATTACCAATATGACCAATAGCCTCATGAATTTCTGCACTATCAATAGAAGCATGAGGAGGAGATTCTTACGCCATTTTATCCAGGAATGATGCGCTTCGAGTATCAAGTAGCAAAAATCAGTTCATTTGGTGCAAAAAAAGGGAACAATCGATTAAGAAGGTAATCACACTGTATGGCCAGTGGACTCTTGAATTTCTGCATCTTCCTCTTGGGTTTCAACATCTTCGGGAGCACGAGAAGATGTTTCGGTAATTCTCAACACATTGGCTGATTTTGAAGGCGACGACATGGGTGAAAGGAAAATATATAATAAGTAAAATAAGCCCCATCATGGTTCAGAACAAAACCCGACCAAGAATATACCTTGGGAGAGAGCTTAGCCTTCTTGGATCTTGTTCTTACGGGCACATTAACATCTCTACTTGATCCGATAATAGCTTTCCTCTTGCCTTCTCCTTTTCGAAGAAGCTGCACCCGAGCTCTTGGTGTTTTTTCATGAGGGTTGCCGAGGGGATGGAGCATTAAAACCTAAAGGCGGGGATGGGTCCGGCTTGGTAATATTGGACTACTTGTGAAGGAGGGGGGTAGGCTCGGGATCACGCAAAAAAAACAGTACAATACTGAAATTTAAAACAAAGTCGGGGAAAAAAGGTAATTGTGAGTATGAAGAAAGTTACCTCACTTGTCGAGAATCAAATTGAGCATACAAATCTTGACACAAAGGGTGCACTTATGTTAAAAATATGGGCACGCCACTCTTGCCACCAAGAGGAAAACAAAGGATGAGCAGCTTCTATTAATCCCAAAGGTAAGGGCATGAATTACAGCGAGATCCCATCCAAGCTCAAAAACCCTTTTGGCCTCCATTTCATCTCCTATTCTCTCTCTCGGGCCTTATGATGGTTGAAAAAACAGTCTTGGGGGCGGTTGCCCACCCTAATTGCACAGCAAACATGTTTGGGTTATAAAATTCATAGGAAGGATTCACAACCTCCCATGATGAAACTTCTGGCGGCAAGACACGGGGCTTAATGAAAGAATTGAAGATCTTTGTAGCAACCACATGCGGCGGCCGGACTCATAGCTGAATTTGCAAGGCGAGTCAAAGTGTCACTTTCTCTATAAAGGGAGCCATATCACATGATTGAAGCCCTTAAAGAATAGCTTGAATAGATGGCCAAGATCTATATCAATGGTGATGGCATTTCTTTGCTTCTCCATAAGTTTGATAGGCCTTTCTTTTCATTTGGCCGTCCTCATCATCATTGACAGAAGGAAAACCCAAAGTGTTAAGGTCCACGGAGACTATCGGTGCATGTACAATTGTAGCCACATCTGCACAAACCACCGGGGGACCATTTACACAATGAATTTCCCCATGTTGGCCTTGTCGAACAATGATCGATGCATCATGTGATAAACGACTCCCGGAAGATATTTGCCCGGAGGAATTAAAGTTCCTGCGGCCCGCTCCTCGGCCATCACCATGTGATTGAGAGTTGGCTCATTGGATTTGCCACAAAAACAAACCTGCAAAGCCACATGTTCGGGGAAAGCTTTATATTCCTTGTTGTCAACAGATCCGTGGACATGTAAGTCTGCGGATATATTTGGTCCACCCGCTTCCCGATTTGGCCCTTTTACGGTTCTTCTTTGTGCTTGTATTTAGAAGGGTATGTTGGCTCCGTTACATTGAGGCTGTCATCATGAAAATGTCGGCCAAAGTAAAAGACATCGGGCCATGGCCGAAGATGAAAAAATTAGTAGCATCGGACCAAAAGTGGGAAGCTGCTATCAAAAAAGAATCATTCGAAGTGTTCCCGAAAGAGATAACTCCAAGCAATCTTTGGATATCACAGGAGTCCCAAGTGGCTACTTGCTCTTGTTCAGCATCCTTTGGTACCACTTCCGCCATCCGATCGGAGGGAAAGGCCGGGTTTTGAAAGTGTTTGGCCATCGGTTCGGGGAAGCTACTCGGATTTGAAGGGGATCCTCAAAGTTTCTTTCTCCACAAATTCGATTGGATTGGGATCTCCCATCGGACCCAAGAAGTGCGAATCGGGGTTCGCGGCATAAGGAATCAAAATTTCATCCTTATATTCCTTGAGGAAAGAGTGGAACGGCCGAAAAAGAATCGAGAAAAGTGAAAAACCAAGGAAAAAAATTGCCGAATACATGAAAGGAATCGAAGATACCTCTGGAACTCCATCAAGGGTTGCCATTGGGGATTGGAAGTAAGCTCGAATCTGGAGCGAGGAAGAATCGGGTTTTTGAATGGCGGCCGCGGATTTGAAACGTGTTTGACCTAGATGAGAAGAGAAGTACGTGTTCAATTTCGAACAAAATCACTTTTATCCCGAAATTGAGGGGGCATGTGTTAACACTTTGGATTTTGGTAAAGGCCAATGACAGTGGGCCCATTCGGTAAAATCTATGAGAAAGCGAGAAATCCAACGCGTTCGGCAAATGAGCGTGCGGTCGGCTAACTTTGAGCTATTCGGCAAGCGTATGTGCAATTGACTCTGGGTGATTCGGCAAGCATTGGTGCGGTCGGCTATCTTTGAAGACAGTGGCTCCATTCGGGAAGCGAAAGGTGGCAAGCAAGAAGCCGAATAGAAGGAGAAAAGCGATGATCAAGGATTCCGAGGAGAATTATAGCAAGAGTCTCGCCATACTTTTGAGTTACCTTTAACATATTGTGTACGTCGTAATCTCTTAGGATTCATGTTATGTCCAGGGTATAAATATAGACCCTCGACCATTGTAAAGAATATACACAATCAAATCAAAATAACCGGCCCGTGCCACGTTTTCGAGTCCCTTTTTGTCGTGTCGTCGAGTTCTTCGAGAGGAGCCAATCGATCCGTCGACCTCCGTAAGTTCCGGCAACCTTGCTATCATGTCTAGTATCATGCGGTGGATTTAGATCTTGATGCAAGTAGTCTTGTTCGTCTCGATGGGATGGCCGTGCGGCGGCAGCGTCTACTTGATGATCAAGAAGTCTTTGCTTATGCTTTGTCTATCTCGACTAGATGGCCGTGCGGCGGCGTCCCGCTTGATAGCGTAGCGAGGCAAGATAGTTATCGATTCTTGGTTAGATCGTGAGTCGTGCGGCGAGGCTAGGATCTGGTTCAAGGATTAGTTATCGGCTCTATTAGATTTGGCAAGATCTAGTAGATTCATTAAGTTATCACGTGTTGCATGACTTTAATATTTTATTTATTTGTAACATTCTTTTGCCCAATCTAGATTTGATCGGTTTCGGCTTCTTATTTTATAGATCTATTTTGCTCTCTAATGCTCTTTACTTATCATGATAAATAGATCGTATGCTTACGTAGCCGAATTAGATCAATCTAGATTGTTACATGTTGCGGGTTCTTGCATGTTAGAAACGCTTAGACTTTGATAGGATCGGGTATCGTGCGGCGGATCTTGGTCTTTGATTAGTTTAGTCGTGATAATTTGTATGTTCCTTCTTCATGGACCCGAGAGTCGGCTGTATTGCCGAGCTTGGTTATGCTTCAATTCGTAGTTAACTTTCACTTGTTCAAACATGTCTTCTCATACATGCACGTTCGGCAATCAATGTACTACGTGTTTCACCCTCATATTAGCCGAATGAATCGTATGCATGATTGGCGAGCAGCTTCTATAGGCGTATGTCGTCGTAAAAGTGGCTTCGGGGGCCGTATATACGGAACTGTGCGGTCTCATCCGACACGTTCCGATTTTGTATTTAACAGTTTCTTTGTCCCTTGTCGGTTTTTCAGGTCAAACCGACCGGCACGCTTCGGATCTCCAAACCGTGCGGGCCGTCCGATTGAAGTCACGCTTTTTCTTGGCTGTGTGCTTGGCGCAGGTGCAGATTTTGTGCCAACAGATGGATGGACGGATGGTGTGTGGATGTGGTGTTAAACTATATATACATACTTATAATATACTATACTTGACAGATATTGCATAGGAAACCACAGCCAAATATAGGTTCTCTTGATATAACCTTATTGCATCCAGTTCCACAAAGCATAGCAAAGCATAGGGTGAAAATGTGGCCAGTACATATCGTACTGATACTTTGGCACGCAGGTTCTGAGGAGGCTTACAACTCCGAAGGATTCGATGGTTAGGGGTTTCGTCGCTACGCTCAAGTCGTTGGATAGAAGTTGCTTCCGCACCCTCAAGCTGTTCCAGTTGATGCTACTTTGTGATTCACGCCTGTTGGCGTTGTAATAAGTTATCGTAAACCTTTCTATTTGCACTCTATTTATCGTTGTATGGATTTGATTATCGACTGGAATATGGGTAATATGATTTAAAAGGTCATATTACACTTCGACTGTGTGGATTTTCCCCTTCGTGGAAAATCGGGTCGTTTCACCACCACGTGGATACATCTTTACAGCAACTGTGGGCGCTACTTCAACCTTCACCGCCACTGCAAATGATTTCATAGGGGCTTTCCTCTAGAAATGCCCTACGAATTGAGCTAGGGATTTGCTTGAAGATGGAGAGGGGGTTGATGGATTGGGGATTGAATCAGAGGTGCAGCTCCTGACTCGGGATGCTTCACCAGATCCGGAGATGGAGTGCCCCGACTCGCGGTCACTACCCGTGGTAGACTCACCGATTTGTGGATGATTGGCGCGTGTCACATCTGACGGATGAGCACCCAGAATCCCCGCTATGGTCTGTACCTTGGGCGGTGGCCTGAACCATCTGTGTTCACCAAAATGCCCCTCACCAGTCTCTGAATTCACCATTGCTGCCCTTCCCAAAGTATCATCTGAACTCCGACTTCTCCCGCTCTTCTTCCAGCATAACCGAATTGAGATTGCCTTGATCTTAAGTGTCTCTTCCTCGACTTCATCGAAGGGGGAAGCTCGCACCATTGCAGTATGACGGAATCCCCTGCTTCGTGTGTCGAATGGAGGCGCATACCTTTGACTTTTCGGTTTCCTCTGTGTGGATTCCCGCAGCGAAGGGAAGTCCTGACGTCTGAATCCCGGCGGGGAGGACGAGCGTCGCCGCTCCATCCGCCCACTTCCTCGCTTCATCTGCACGCCTCATCCGATCACCCCACCGGAGTTCGTCGACGGCCATGCCGTAGCCAAATCGCCCTTGAAAGTGGAAGTCGATGCGGTCCGCCGCAGAGAAGGAGGTGCGGGCTCCGCTGGGAAGATGTTCCTTCCCTTGATCGTGACGCGCTCCGCAATCAGCTGCACTATCTCCTCCGTTGATGGCGTCGCCGTCGATGGTGTCGCTGTCGGAACGCGACGCGGCGTGGTCGCCACGGCACCGCCTTTCATCTGTAACTAACCATCTCCTGACTCCTGACTCCACGGCACCGCCTTGCATTATCCTCTGATGGGAGTTCTCGATGGCATTCAACTTCTCTCCGGCTTTCAGATCACAAGCTCAATCACCTTATAGCCGTAACTAACCATCTCCTGACTCCACGTCCACCATTTGTTGGAGGTTGGACCTACTCTTTCCTGAGGAGGTTGTAATGTACACTGGACTTCTGGTACTTAGTTCCCACACGCCTCCTACATGGCGCAGGTGAGGTGCTACAACATGTCCTGCAACCATCGTTGGCCGATGAACTGGAGCCACACGGCCACGGGGAGACCTCCACGGCTGAACCCAACCGGCGACTGTTTGCCCACAGCCCCATGGAGTTCCTTGTGATCGAGTACCACACCTGCGCAACTGCAAGTTATTTTTCGTAGAAAGACACCTAATGGGGGTGAAAAATAGTCTTATCTCAGTAGTAGTCAATATCTAAACATTAGATAAATTTACAGAGTGACGTAGACAATGATAATATTCAGGGACACAATGGTAGTAAAATTTGTTTGATGACCAGATATATGCAGAGACATTGTCCAGTTGAAACAAAACAAAAGGAAACAATGGGTGGAAATTTGTTAGGTTTATACAAGTATTGGGAGAAAGCACCATAATCCACATGCATCGACAATTGGTTGAAAGGTGCAAAACAGGTGAAACTGAACTGCAAACCATAATCCTTCTGCAAAGCACAGAGATAAGAGATCAGAGAGACATCCATATGAGTGAAAATAGTTTGTAATAACAAAAATTCTTAGAATCATTCCCTGACAGACAACCACAACACAGATAATAAGATAAAGAATAATCTGCTGTTAGAATTTGTTCAGAGTCAAGGGCAGAGTGGTCCAAATCATTTTATCATCCGAGCTAAATAATATTCTGGTTTTTTTTTTTTTTTTTTTTTTGTTGCAACTACTACTGCTTGGGCTTGATATTTGTCGCTGCTACTTGCAGCACTAAATAATAGCAAGCATTCATAAATCAGTTACTTGAAGAAGGGATGAACCTGAGGTAGCAAGCATTCATATAGTAACAAATGGATGCAAGAAAATGGATGTTTAACCAAAGAGAGGTCTAGAATTGTTAGATTAACCATTTTCAAGGTCACAGCGGCAATGAGATCTACACTGGTGCCAAACACTTAGTCATCAGGTTTTATATACAATCCAGAATCTTTCTGCATATATGGATCCTTGGAGTTAGTTGCATAAACTATATTCCCATACATATAAATATTCCCTCAGGCTGTCAGGCACTGTAAAATCCTTTATGAAACACTTATGAAATTCTGTCTTTTAATTGGGTTGAAGAAATTCTGCATTGAGCAACCAAAGACTTGTGTTGGTGATATGAAATTCTGGAACAATGTAAGCATATGAGATAGATTGATAGTATATAGCTGAAACAACACACAAGAAATTCACAGCTAAATCCTGCCAAAAGAAACACCTGCGAGCTCATCATATAGCTCACCTGGAGTGACATCTAAATCCTGGAAGTGTACTAAGAACGATTATTTCTTTTTTCAAAATTTATAAGATTTATAGTCAGCTATCAATTACCCATATACCCGTCCGTACATGATCAGCACCAAATTAGCAGCTAAAGTAACCACCGGAGCATGGAATATGCAAAACAAATCGAATAATCAAAAGCAGAGAACAACACTTACGATCCAATTTCCTGGTTTCGTTAAGTCCCTGGGCAACCCATGGGTGCAGTAGGCAACATCTAATACCAAAGACACAATAGGAAGGAGGCACAGACGCAGACTGAAGGGATTGACAGAGAGAGGACATGACAACCTGAACAACATTGCCACCATAAACATGTGCTAGACAATAACCTGTATGAAGATATAGGAACACATTCGAGCAAAAACAGTATGTATGCAGATTATTGACGTTGCTATTCCATCTAGAATGCATAAAAACAATGTGTGTTACCTGCTTTCATTTCTGGTGAGTTCAAATAGATCAAATAGGCCTTGCACTGATAGGCTTATTGACCATTCTATCAATTTTTTAGGAAACATTCTATCGATATATTATTCTTCATAAAATTTGCTCATACCTAGATGAAGCAGAGCTGCGGAGGGGCATGTAAAGTACCCTGTAACACCTGGGGTTGTAGACAGTAGTGATATGTGAGGCTAATTACAAATACTACTAAATTTTGCATCAAATTACTATCATGCATGCATATAAAAAGCTACTTCGCATGGGTTCAGAGATCAGAATCAAGGGAGGCCTGAGAGAGGGAGGGCAGCATATATCGCGTACACCATCAAGGCATCAAGGATCTCAATCTATATTTACATTACATTAGTTATATAGCACGAAGCTGTTGCATCTAAATTACAAAAAAGGAAAAAAGAAAACATTTGTACCTGTACACAGCACCTCCATGCCTGATTCCAGTGGCGGAGCTAGAAGATTTTCAGAGCCTGGGCAATTTTTACTATGGAGAAAATTTATCTACTAAATTATACAGCTTATCTTTGATGTGAAGAGAAATTTCTTTTGAAGATTGGTAACTGAGCCCGGCCGGCCGCCCGGGGTGGCCGGGCGGTGGCTCCGCCAGTGCCTGGTTCAAGAAGCTGTTGCATCTAGATACTAATGCTAAGTAGATGTACTCGCAGTCGTCAGGCACCACTGGTAGGCCGCGCTTGGCCGAATGGCGTGCCATCACCTGGAGCCTGCACACGGCCTCCTCAGGGTCACCGCTGGTGGACAATGGGGTGTCGCCGCCACCACATCCACCATGGGCTGGGGACAGGAGCTGCCATCAACGACTCAGGGGAAGTGACTGCTCGTGGTGCGGCTGATGGTGGCGCCGCCGCCTCGGGAGAAGTGACCTTCGTATACAAGTGCAGAGAGAATGACGGCGAGGTGGGACAGAACGGATTCGGCTGCCGCATTTTAGACCCGTGTCGCTGCCACATCTAGAGACTGCGCCGCCACATCCCAAGCCTGCGCCTCCACATCCCGAGCCCATCCATGGCCTGCAGCAGTGCTCATAGCGTCGGACGGCAGCGAAGGGCCACTAGTACAGAAAAGCTCATCACCGGGCGGTGGTAAACACCTCACCACCGGGCGGATCTCGAGCCGCCCGATTGGAAAAGGCCAATAGAAATGGAATATTTCCACCGGGCGGTTGCTTGAGAACCGCCCGGTGGAAATACGATTTCTACCGGCGGTTGGTTAAGTCAACCGCCAGTGGAAATGTGATTTCTACTTGGCGGTTCACTTCCCCAACCGCCATGAAAATCACATTTCCATCGGGCGGTTGTCAAGCATACAACCGCCCGGTGGAAAGATTCCCGCCATTTTTAAAATTCAAATGGAAACCTATTTATTTATATTAAAACTTATGATAACATGCAATGAAATTCTATCATACATTTATATACATCAATAAAAATCCATTTACATCAAAATTACATTATATCATACATACATACTTCAATAGAAATCCATGTACTCACATATGTATCATACATATATACACATCCAAAGTTTTCTCTTTTTCTCTAATTAGGAAAGCCTTAATAATCGTCTCGACTAAGATTGAGACGCCTAATATCAATTAGCGCTCTATATTTCGGCTTTCCTAATTCACTGTTCGGATCGTGATATTTCCCTTTGGGTGGGATGGCTTCTTTCATGATGAATGAGCAGAGATCCTCAATTATGTTGTATAATGCTTTTTCATCGAAATTGGCTGTTGGATCTTCTGCATAGGCCTGAAAAGAAAGTATGTTTATAATTCAACATTATATATTTTTACTTGGTAACAAATATTAACAGCATTAGTGACAAAACTTATAAATGACGGCTACTTATACCTTATCAGGGTTTCTGATGTATCGTCCGTTGTCTCTCATAAAATCGCACACGTAGAACCCACAGTGCAGCGTTCCCAGTGGTTGCTTGTGGCACTATAATGGACAAATGTTTATTGAGTTTCTGAAACGTACAATGTATTAATTGTATATGTATGATATGCACTTATAAATTTACGTACCGGCCAGTTATGAAGTATATCCATTGGCTGTCCTTGTTTAGAAAGGTTATATGGACCTTTCTGAATCTTATAATACCTATATGCCCTATGTTCTCAAATAGAATCACCTAGTTATTATGCAACTCTTATAGATAAAACAAAGCATGCATATATATAGGCTTACCGTTCTAAGATTGTCAAGAATGGTGCATAAGCTTCAGTTGTTGTCGGTGTTTCGTGAAAGCACCAACTAGTAAATTTATAAATGCACGTTTATGCCCGAATGGTTCGCTAAGAGGACACGGGGGAGTATACTGGTTCAGACGTGAGGCCCTACGTCCAATTCGAAGGAGTCGTGTTACTTAGTGGCGGTTCGTAGTAGGGGGTTACAACCGGTTCGAGAGAGGGAGGGGCTCCCAAGTCTCTAATTGAGCGTGGTGCCAATATCGTGGCGTGTGTGTGATGGGTTTCGGTGATCTTTTATGTGCTATCAAAGTCTAAAAGCTTTAGAACCTATCTAGTGAAATAGCTCGCCCTCCTCTTTATAGATAAAGGGAGGGAACGGCCTTACATGAAGAAGGTATGGGCGTGCCGTGTAAAAAAGGAAAGGAAAAGGACAATGGTGGAGTGGCTTGTCTACCCTCCCAGGGTCGGGGCGTCCTTCTTCCTTGCGTCGCACGCGTTGGTCGCCGGTGAGGTCGCGTCGCCGGAGTGTCTGCCCATGCCTTAACAGTGGATGGAAAGGCTGAGCAGTTGATGGGAACCCTTGTCGCATTGGGTTAGACTTAATGGCATCGTACAGCACGGGCATGGGTTGTGGCAGGCGGGTCGTCTGGTCTGTCACGTTATAAGTGTGGTCAGATGGTGCGCCATGCCCTGCGACGCGAGAATCTTGACCGCAGAGTCGTCACCCAGGCTTGCGGTACAAGCCTGGGTTGCTTCCGGGCGAAGGCAGGTGCGGGGGTCATGCGGGACGCCGCTCCCAGGGTCGTGAGCCCAGAGTCCCCCTGTTCGGCCGAGGGGGTCGTGCGAATCACTCATCCCGGGGTCGCGGCTCCGACCCCTTTGCTTCGGGCCGCGTGGCGTGGGGTTCGCTCAGGCCTCCTCCCCCCAGCCCGTTGGCCTTCCTGTCGCAGAGCAGAGCGACCGCCCCACGGCACTCGGCCCTTCGATGGGTCAAGCCGGGGTGCTAATGATGGCCATGACGATTACTTATCTGGGGGCTTGACAGGCCGGCTGTTTGGCCCCGACAGTAGCCCCGAGTCCTTGCGGGTGTGGGTTCACGCCTGCAGGGACTTGCAGCCGAAGGGTTGCGTCGAGTTCTCCAGTGGGTGCATGCGAGCGCACCCACCGGGTGTAGCCCCGAGTCTCTGGGGATGTGGGACACGTCCGCAAAGACTGAAACAAGCGCTCCGGGTTAGCGGCGTCGCGTGTTGGTTTATCGCGACGTGGGACGTTTTGCTCGTCACAACCGTCATGCAGCTGATGGGACAGGATGTTGGCCTCGGTGGCTCCATGTCATCATCCTGGTGTGAGGTGGAAGGCCAGATGATGCTGACGATTCACGCATCGGCTGGCTCTCGATGTGCGCCTTGATCGCCAAGGGGCACCCCCTGAACCTATTCGCAAGGTCAGGGATGGATAAAATGCAATCAACGCCACCCTCTTGGTAGCCGGTCCATCTAGTTCACAGATTCGGTCGCACGGATCTGAAGGCTCGTTGCCTTCCCTTCGCGGGTAAACCATGGACCTTGGTCCCACCAAGAATTTGGACGCAATCTTCGAGATTGCCTTTGTTGCATGCCCTAGAAGATAGTATGGCAAATGCGCCTCCTTTCTCCGCGCCCGAGGTCTATAAGGACCTCGCTTTAGGTTCCTGCAGAAAAAACATAGGATGCGGTTCTCCCCCCGAAGGGGTAGACAAGTTAGTCGATGTTCGGGCTGTCGTGCCAAGAACTTGTAATCAAACAAGTTATTTTGTTTTAAAAGGGTTTGAATAAGTTTTGGTTTGTCAACCTTTTATTTGCCTAAAACGTCGTCTGCGTCCCGCCCCTTCGCGGTCGTCGAGTTTTAAAATTTGGGACACGGGCGTAGGCTCTGGTTAGGCTAGTGAGTAGTACCTTAGCCGCCGGGCCGTAGGCGCCTGCAGTCCGACTAGCTTAACTCGAAAGCGTTTCCCGTGGCTCTCATATCCGAATCGCATCGCAAGAGGGATCAAAGTGCAGAATGTTTTTACTTTTATTGAAAAAAGTAGTTGCATTTCGACCCTCCTGTGCTGTTAAGACCTAAAGGCTTGAGGCAAGGGCGTAGGCTCTGATTAGGCTAGTGAGCGATGCCGTAGCCGCTGGGGCGTAGGCGGTCGTAGTCCAACTAGCTTTGTTTAGAACCGTCTCCCTTAATCCTTACTTCAAGATCTTATCAAAAGAGGGTTGAAATGCGATTTATTTCTGAAAGAATGTACATCTATCGAAATATAAAGGGCGCAAGTACGTTTTATTTTAGAAACATGATTCATTTTTTCACAAAGGTACGTACAACTTGGAAGAACTAAGGGTAAAAGCAACTTAACTTTTCGATGTTCCAAGCGTTGGTGCATTGTCATCCGGGTCATCGCCGCCGGGAGGTAATCGTAGGCATCCAAGAAGCGGCGTAGAGCCCCCGGGTTGTCGAGCCTAGAAATGTCAGAGTGGCCCCAACTATCGGCATATTCGTCGGAGCTAGCGGCGAGGCCACCTCAATGGTCGCGAGGACTTTGGCAATGGCCTCGGTGTCAATGACGGAGGGAAGGAGAAGTAGTCCACCCCCGTGTTGAGGAAGTCCGGACTCCCAGATCGAAGGCGGGTGCACAGAGGGAGGCGTGGATCATCGGAGTTGGCGATCCGGAGCTTGGATTTGGAGACGAAATGCGCAAGGCCCCTACCTGGCGCGCCAACTGTCGGTGTTTCATGAAAGCACCAACTAGTAAATTTATAGGTGCGCTGTTTATGCCCTGGATGGTTCGCTAAGAGGACACAGGGGAGTATACTGGTTCAGGCGTGAGGCCCTACGTCCAGTTCGAAGGAGTCATGTTACCTAGCGGCGGTTCGTAGCAGGGGTTACAACCGGTTCGAGAGAGGGAGGGGCTCCCAAGTCTCTCATTGAGCATGGTGCCAATAACGTGGCGTGTGTGTGATGGGTTTCGGTGATCTTTTGTGTGCTATCAAAGTCTAAAAGCTTTAGAACCTGTCTAGTGAAATGGCTCGCCCTCCCTTTTATAGATGAAGGGAGGGAACGGCCATACATGAAGAAGGTATGGGCGTGCCGTAGAAAAAAAAGGAAAAAAGGATAATGGTGGAGTGGCTCGCCCCCGCCTCCCGGGTCGGTGGCCCTTCTTCCCCTTGCACGCTTGGTCGCCGGTGAGGTCGCTTCCGGAGTGTCCGCCCATGCCTTAACAAGAGACGGAGAGGCCGAGCAGCTTGATGGGAACCCGTGTTGCATTGGGTTAGACTTAATGGCGCCGCATAAAGACGGCATGGGTTGTGGCAGGCGGGTCGTCCGGTCTGTCACGTTATAAGTGTGGTTAGACGGTGCGCCATGCCCTGCGACGCGAGAATCTTGACCGCAGAGTCATCGCCCAGGCTTGCGGTACAAGCCTGGGTTGCTTCCAGGTGAAGGCAGGTGGGGGGTCATGCGGACGCCGCCCCAGTGGTCGCGAGCCCGGAGTCCCCCTATTCGCCGAGGGGGTCGTGGCGACCGCCATCCCGAGGTCGCGGCCCGACCCTTTGCTTCGGCCGCGCGTGGCGTGGCCTGCTCTGGGCCTCCCGCCCCGGCTCGTTGGCCTTCCTATCGCGGAGTAGAGCGACCGCCCACGGCACTCGGCCCTTAGATGGGCCGAGCCGAGGTGCTAATGATGGCCGTGGACGATTACTTAACCGGGGGCTTGACAGCCGGCTGTTTGGCCCCCGACAGTTGCGTAATGCGTGGAGTCTAGTACCAGCGTCCTTCCTTCCCTAGCATAAATTAAAAAACAGATCCAGTGGTCCCTGCAGGATCAAATTTGTGATGAGGCATGTGTAATGGAATTCTTAACTTGATGTATGTAAACTCACACTTACCTAAAATTGTAGGGGGCCACTATGCAAAGCCTGTTTTTGAATTTTAGCATTGCTTCTCCTATGTAGAGAGAGTATTTGGCTTCAAATTTCTTTTTTAGATCCGCTCTTTTCACCTTAGCCTGTTCAGGTGTTAAGCCCCTTAAATCATCATGGCCATCACCGATTGTAAACATGTGCTACTCCTCGCATATTTTCATTGGGCTGAGATACCTGATCCTTTTTTTCCTTCATATGTCTGATCTGGACCGTAATGCATCTCTTCCCCATCATATTGTATTCTGCAAGGCACACGTGTATTTGTTAGAGTAAGAAATAAAAGCATGTCTGTTGATTTGGTTCACCTCAATGATATACGTGTATGTGTTAGTCACACTTACAATGCAAACACTGTCACGAGCTGTACATCAAGTCTCTGGAGGTTCATTATTAGCCACAAGTCCTCGAAGATGACCATAGCCTTTTCTCGACCAGATGCAATAGCATTTGCTGGTATACAAACGTTGATCACCGAGATCCCAGCAGCAGATGCTCTCATATACCAATCATGCATCCTTTTGATCCCTGCTGGGATTTGTTTAAGTTTGTCCCAGCTGAGAAGAGGCCTGCCATGGATATATTGAGTCGGGACATTCTGGTAATCATCCCACGTTGGCTTCATTATCTCTATGATCTTCGTATTATGCTCTTTGCCCAACTCCGAGGATTGTGATGTTGACTTCTCATACTCGGCCAAGTCAACGATACGTGCTTGCCAAGACATTCCAATTCCTGATAAAAACCTCGCCGTGGCAGCACTTCTCTTCTTTGGCTCGAATGGCGAAACCAATTTGGGTACCGAGAACTTCTTCGGTACGGGTTTCTTCTTCTTTGGCTTTGGTGGCGGCGTTGGTGTTGGAGTTGTTTCCAGCAGCTTTTCCATTGCTGGCGGGTAAGCAGGGAAGTAGAGTGGTGTCGGTGCTAGAACTAGCGGTCCTAGCACCAACGAGTGAATTTGTGGTGCGTGTTCCCAACCCCCGGATGGTGTACAAGATGAACACAAGGATTTATACCGTTCGGGCAAGAGAAGGCCCTACGTCCCAAAGGGGGGGGAGGAGTTCTTGTATTATCTTGCAACCAAGTGCTCGTAGGTAGGGTGTACAAGCAAGTGAGAGAGGGACGGGGTCCCAAGTCTCGTGATGATTGAGGAGGGTGCCAATATCGGGCTCGAGTGTGTGAACTTGTCATCTAAGGGTCTCCCGATTCCCTTTATAGCCGCAAGGGGAAGGCAGGCTTTACAAGAGGCGACCGTGCTCGTGGCTCGGGTCGTGGGTTTCCATCCTCCCTCGAACGAGGCTTCGGCGTGGGCTGACCGTCCCCGGACCGTGACGAGGCAAAGGCGACGCCGCCTCCTTGCCCCTGTTGTCCGGAATGACGGACGCCCCTCGTTGGAGTTGGTGGAGTGCGCCGGAGGGGGCGCCGAGCCCTCTGTAGCTTTGACCCGCATGGAGGCCGAGGCTTGGGAGGCCTCGAGCTTGTCGCCATACGGAGAGTGGTTGGAACAGCCGCGCCGGGGCCGCCGACATAGTGGTCGCCCATCCCGGGCTCGAGCTCACGGGTGGACCGTTGGTTGACCGGAGGGGGTGTCCAGTCCACTCCCAAGACGGGTGGTGACGCCCGCCGCCGTGGCCTTGGCGTGGTGGATGGCGCCCGGGTTCCGCGATGGGACCCGGGCGTAGGGGTTAGGCAGCACAAAGGCCCCACTATGGCGGGCGGGCCTCCACAATGCGGAGACTACGCAAGCATGATTGCCTGGCGTGGCCGTGACGGGCGAGCGCCCATCCTCGTCGAACATGGAGTGCTCCCCGACACCGGCGGTGGGTGGATATGCCAAGTCGGTGGTACGGGCTCTTTGACTTTGGCGACGCTGGCCCCTGCCCGAGGCCTGCGGTGGGGCCCGGGTGGGACGGAAGCCGGTGGTTAAGCCGAGGCCCCGCCGGGGCCTCGGGCGGGACGGAGAGTGGGAGGCTCGTCCCGGAGACCCCCGGGGCCTCGGGCGGGACGGAGTGAGGCTCGTCCCGAGGCCCCTCGGGGCTCGGGGTGAGGCGGAGAATCGGGCTGTCCGAGCCCCCGAGGTAGGCTCGACGGGTCGTCAGGCCGTGGCGCCGCCCGCACCGACTGGGGCTTAGATAGTGGAAATGGGAGGCCCGGCCGGGCCGAAGTTTTGGCGTTTTGTTGGGCTTTCCTTAAGGGGCCCTTATTTCGTCCCCCGACAAGAGCCCCCCGAGCCTTCCCAAGGAGTGGAAGCACTCGCTCGCAGGCTGAGGTCATGCTTCCTTGGTTGCCATCGATACTTTTCCGCAGGGTGCCGAAGGCACCCGCTGGTGTAGCCCCCGAGGCTTCTGAGGAGTTTGGGGACTCCTTCGGCTTTTTGCATTTAGCTTGCACGACGTGGCTTTGAGGCTTGTCCCGAGAGTCGTATTATCCGGGGGGCGCGCGAGCGCATCCCGGCCGGTAGCCCCCCGAGGCCTTGGGCGAGTGAGGGCACTCGTCCGAGGGCTAGTGCGCCTTTTTGGTGGACAGAACAGGCCGCCGAGCCCCCGGCCCGCCGGCTCGTCAGGGGTTCGGGCTGGTTTTTAGGGCGTTTTTCCAAATTGGTTTGCTCGTTAGGAAGCCCCCGAGCCCCTCGTGAGCTTACGAGGGGAACCCAATTGGGACTCACCCGCCACGCACCTCGCCTTCCCTTCCGCAGGGAGGGGGTGGACTTCGCCGCGCCATCATCGACGAGTGTCGAACACGACTAGGTCCGTGAGCTGTTAGCTGAGAATTCAAGTGAACCGCCCCGGCCCCATTCGCTGTGGGGTTGGCCGGGCCCGAGGCGGCTCATAAGAGCCTCGCACGGTATGCCCGGGAGGTGGGGCTCGGTCCCGTCCGCCGGTCCCGAGGGCTCGGTGCTCTCCCACGCGGGATCCCCCTACTCCGGGCTGCCATGCTGGCCTCGGATGTCGCAGGCCTTGGGCCGCTGGGCCAGGCCGTGTATGAGGCCGTCCGAGCTGCCCCCGATTGCCGCCTGGGTGGCCGTCGAACCCTTAGATGGGCCACCGCGAACCCCTGGGCCTTAGGTGGGTTGCCGCCTGCCTCCTTCGTGGAGAAGGAACCCCTGCTTTTGCCTTAACGGGGGGCGTGGGCTGCTTTTTTCAGCGCACTCAGCTGGATGCGGAAGGCCAAAGGAGTGGTGGGCCCCACTTTCTCCGGGCATGGGCGCTTGCCGTAGCGCGCACGCCCGCGGGTCCCACGGAGGATGTGATGTGCGGGGCGCCGCGCCTTCCGCTGTGACCACGCTACGGGTGGCGGGGCCCCCCCTGCCCGTGGGCCCGATCCTATGTGAGGGATGCGCCGCGCAACGTGTGTGGCGCGCCGAAGTCCGTGCCAAGCTGCCGCCAGGCGCCGGCGGCGGCCGCGGCGCTGTGTGCAATCGAAAGTGGGCGATCGTGGGCCGATATGCACTTAATGCAAAGAAAGGGAGCGCGTCGGGTATAAATACCCCGGGCGGCGGCCGTGTTGGCCTTTTCTTCAGATTCGCCGCCGCTTTTGCCTCTCGCCTTCCCCGCCGCTGAGAAATCTCTTGAGCTCGCCGAGAGGGGAAAGGAAGAGAGACTTCCCGTGCCGCCTCCTCGCCGATCCCGCCTCGCGATGGCACCCAAGGCCGATGTTGTTGGCGTGGCGGATTGGGAGTCCCGCCCGTGACGGAGGCGAGCCGGTGGCGTTGGTGGAGAAGGGGCTCCCCGAGCCGGAACGACTTCCGGCGCCGGAGTGGATCGCGCTGCCGCCGGATGATCGCGATCCGCGCCTCCCGCCGGGTACGCCGTGAGCTTCACGCCGCTCCATGAGCGCTGGCTCGGGATGCCGGTGGCGGGCGGGGCGCCCCCGAGCACTACGGCTTGAGCCCACAACCTCGCCCTAACTCGCATCTCCCACGCAGCCGCCTTGGCGCCGTAGAGGGCTACCTCGGCCGACGCCCATCGGGACCTCGTGGCTCTACTTCTTCGAGGCTACCTTGTTCTCCTGAAATCTCCGCCTCGGGGCGAAGAAAGAGAAGGGGAAGGAGCAGGAGAAAGAGAAGGGGAAGAGGTTGGGTCGTCCGGGGCCGGTAGTCGCACGCTGTACCGCGATCCAGCACCGCAGGACTATATCCCGCGAGGCTCGGCCACCGAACCGTGGTTGGCACAAAGAAGTGGTTCTACCTTCGCAACGACGGTGGCCACCGCCCGCCTACACCGGGAAGGTGTTCGACCGAGCCGGCAGTGGCGAAGGAGCCGATCCCCGAGAGGGTGACCCCACAGGGAAGGTGTTTACCGCCTCGGCGCGCCTCCCGACCAAGGAGGGTCCGACGCCTCTAAGCAGTGGATCGCCGGCTTCCACAAGCGGGCGCGCACGCCGCTCTCATGGCACGGCCGGTACGCAGACAATGACAGAGGACATGCGGCAGGCCCCCGGGAGGGGACCCTGATGGCGGCCGAGGACCTAGGTTCGGGGCCGAGGTCCTTGACCGGACGAAGCAGCGGCATCGTGGAGCATCAGGCATTGCTCAAAAATCCCGATGCAGCCCGACAAGGGCTACATTGGTCCGGTAAGACCTGTTCTCCGCTCGTGCTGCCTCCGCCTTCTTCGCTTTCTTCCCCACGCCGACTTCGGCCGTCGCGGGCTAAAGGGCTCATGAGAGGCCGAGGTCGCTGAAGCCCCGACGCCGCGTGAGAAGGCGGCCAATCGCGAGCACGCGGGACGCGAGAAGCGGGAGAAGGAGAGGGGAGAGCTGCTGGCGCCGCAACGCCCAGCGTATGGAGAGGGAGGACTGCCTCGGCCGCGGGGCGGCGCCAGAGCGTGAGGGTCTCCCCTAGCGGAGACGCTGCCGACACCACCGAGCACGCCGACGACGACGGCGATGGTGAGGAGGAGTGGGACGAGGGACGAAGCTCCGCCGCCCGGGGTTGGATCCCCGGAGGTGATGTCGCGCGCCCAGGCGGGCGGTAGTTCGTCGCCGCACCGTCCTGAAGGGGCTGCCGGTGAGAGGCTGCCCCTCGGCGTTGTCGGACTTGGGGGGTCGCTGATGCCCCTGGGGACGTCCCCCCGGAGAGGGGGCGTGACGCCACGGGGAAGGAGGTCGCCGAGCCCTCCCCCCGCAGAGGCTCGCCCCCACAGCCGCCCGCACGCCGTAGGCGGGTCGGAGGCCCGCGGTGGACGCCTCCCGGCCGGGCGAAAGCACAGCCGGGCGCCTGAAGATTCCCGCCGCCGGGCAGGTCCTGGGTCTGGAGCTAGGATTAAAGTGCGCTCGCCGACAGCATCTGGTCGGTAGCCTACCTTGGGGGTGCCCGAGGTAGTAGATGAGATCGAGGGTGGTGAGGTGCGCGAGATCAAGAGCAAGAAAGTAACACGAGACACGGGTTTAGACAGTTCAGCCGCCGAGGTGACGTGAAACCCTAGTCCCGTGTTCGCTTGTGGATTATGATCGGAACAATCTGCTTTTGAGGGGGTCCCCGCCCGCCTTATATAGTCGGGGGCAGGGTTACAAGATCAATCTAATCTTGCTTTCCCCGATCGGCACACACCACCACCAGAAATCCTAGGTTCAAGGAAACCGACGCCTGACGATCTAGGCGAATCATATCTCGCATGCCGAGTCTTGCGCCTTACCCACGGTCCTTCCGTAGCGCCGGCATGGTCTTCTCGAGCCGGGCCTTTGCCGACCGCCGCCCCAGGCCCCCCTACCGAGGATACCCGGGAGCAATCCCCACGCCTAGTCCCCGAAAGCAGCTTGCGTGTCTCAACCCAAGGTTGGGAACCATTCATCCGCCTTCCTCGGTGCTTCGGCAGTTCTTCCCGACCGCTGTTCGGGGCGGTGCGAAAAGTCGATCAACGGATCCGACGAGTCGCGGGCGGTCGGCGTCGCCGAGGCCGACCGGCACGGGTGGGCCGAGGGAGGCGGAATCAAGGCCGGAACACACAAATGTCGCCGCGGTTGAGAGGAACGCAGGAGGTCCCACCTGCCGTGGAGACGCGAGCTGCTCAAGAGAAAAAAGAAAAAAGAAAGATCTCCGCAGATACGGGTCCCGTGTACCACGCAGTCGCTTCCGCGACGTGTACCAATGAGTCCCCGAGACCGTAGTAGGCGAGGCATGAGACCGGGTGCCGATCAAATTTGTCAAAGTATGAGTTTGTTGAATCTTGACCGTGGCAGCCCCGAGACCGCTTGTCATCTTCTAGGGTCCAAACTTTGGTTCCCTGGGTGTGGGGCCTCGCGACCAGGGCCGAAGCTGGTGGGTCGCCCCACCGGGCCTAGCATCCTCTCGGGAAACATCGCTAAATGGCTTCAGCCTCCCATGGATAACCACGGAGCGGCGCGCGGCGCGGTTTCCCACGGAAGGAAGGCGAAGCGACGCGCCCGGCGCGCCCGACACCGGCCGCCACGTATCCATTTAAAGACCGGCATGGCCTTTCAGGCCACACTTTTGCCTTCCTCTCGACGCCGCAAACCCCCCGCCGCCTTCACCTTCCTCTCGCACAACCAAGCTTTCTCTCCCACATCACCGGCGCCCCCAATCCGAAACCTAGATCCGAAATGGCCGGCGGCAAGGGGCAAAGCGTGGTTCCGCTGGCGGCGGCGCGCCGGGCGCGCGCGAGATCCGTGGCGCAGAGGTCCGCCTAACGCGAAGGTGGGAGGGGGCTACTGACCAGCACGCGGGCGGTCCCGACGAGCTCGGTCCGCGACGGAGGCCCCCGACGAGGCGCAAGCAGGCCGGGCGCCCACCGTGGGGGAGCCATTCCCCACCCCGGCGAACGACAACGAGCTCATTGTGTTTGGCGATTATTTCCGCCCAGCTGGTTCGGCTGGGCGCGCACCCTTCCTCCCTCCGAAGCTCCTTGCCTACTACAAGATCCGCCTCATTCATCTCCACCCCAATTCCATTCTTCATCTTTCTGTTTTCATCCATTTTTGCGAGGCTTTTCTCGGCATTCCTCCCCACTTCAATCTCTTTCGCCATCTCTTCTCGCCTTCTTCTAAGCATCGGAGCCGGCTCACCCAAGGTAGTCGGTGGCCTCTATCTCTCGCTCTTCGGACGGATGAGGAACCAAGACTTGGGCTGCCCTCGCCTTCCATCAAGGGGTGGAACACCCAATGGTTCGTCATCAGCAACCCCGCCCACAGATCTCCAATGAGGTGAACGAGTGGTGGAGCGCCAACGCCAACTGGTCCGAGCGGCCGCCATCCGCCGACATGGTGCGGTGGAGGAGCCGCCGCATCATCCGCCCCATGAACCTCGACGGGGTGGCAAAGGCTATCGCCTTCCAGGCCGCGGCGCATCCACCATGCAAGGAGCGCGAGCACCTGTGGTACGAGTACCTGGGATAATGACTGACGCGTGAGACGCCGAGGCAATCTCTAAGGAGGTTCTTTCTTTCGCGTGCTCACGCCGTTGTTTGAGGTACCCAAATGAGGAGCTCTGCATGCAAGCCCTACAGCCAAGGCAATCCAAGCGACCGGGCGTGAGTTTCCGCTTTGTTATAGTATTATGTGTGTGATTGGCCGACCGCTCAAGCCGCCGTTTATGCAGATCGAGCCGCTTATGTGTCGGATGTGCCCGACGACACCGGCCGACCGGTGTAGACCGGGCGGCGATCAATGGAGGAAATCCGCAAGATTGCGAGGACTCGTGAACGAGGGGACGGGCCGAGAAGGCAGCCCCTCTGCTGCCGAGCCAAGGGCCCATCGGCGAAGGGTGGCTCTGAGGAGGCGCCCCGCCGAAGAGGCGCAAGAAGGAGATCAGGGCCCCCGCCTCGCCCTGCTCGAATCAGCGAGGAGCAGGGGCTGGGAGCGAGCCGTCATCCCTCCCTGATGACGAAGACCGTGGAGGACACGGAGACGCTTGGATGAACGCTGCCCCGGGCGGGCCGGCGGGCAAGGCCGGGCGACTCGCTGACCGTGTTTGAGAAAATGCCGATCGGGGCGCCGCCAAGGCGGCCGAGCGCCATCGTGTCGCCGACCCGACCGACCGAGGCGGGCAGCTCGAGGCCCCCCGGCGCTGCACCGCCAACCGACCTCGTAAGTACCAACTCGCTTTTTTTGTTCCCCGTGTTGTCCAGTTTGGCTTAGGAGTGTCTCTGCCGCAGCGATCCCGTGGAGGAAGATCCCGGCCGCAAGAGGATGACACCGGTCGCCCTGCAGACAGCCCCACCCCGCCGCCGATGCGGGGGTGATTCGCGACCAGCCATTCGGGCCGGCGGGGGCTCAGCCCCCAGCCTCGCCGGGCCGCGGAGATCGCCGTTTTGCCGCAGCCGGCCGGCGTAGGGAGGGCGCCGGGCGGCTCGCTTCCAAAGTTCGCCCCGCCATCCGCCAAAGAAGGGCGGCGCCACGGGCGGAGACCGGTAGGGCGGAGCCCGAGCCGAGGAGGTGGTACGGGAGGTGCCTCGCGCCGCGCTGAGAGGAGCCCGCGCGGCTCGCCGCACGTTTCTACATCGACCCCGAGGTGAACGGGTGGAGGTGGTGGACGACGAGATCGCCGCCGCTGAGTATCAAAACCCGACGCCGATCTCGAGGTCGCCGCAGCCGAGCCTCGTGTGGCAATCATATTGTCTGCTTGATAGTGTTGCAGAGCTTATGTCGAATATGCATGTAGGAGCTGGCCCGTGCCGCCGAGACGCGGCACGCCGCTGAGCAGCGGGCGGCCGCCACGAAAGATGAAGGCCGACAACGAGCGGCTTCTCGTGAGAAGACCAGCTTTGGCGGAGTCGGTCGGGCTCGCCGAGCGCAACCAAGGCCGCTCGAGAGACGACGACCGACCAAGGCCGCCGGGGAAGAGCCGAGCGTGAGAAACGCCGGCTTGGAAGCGCCGCCGCCAGCGATCGGGCGAAGGGGCGCTGGCAAACACTTTGCGTGCGCTGGTGACCGGTATGTTTTCCCTACCTATTTTGGTGCGCAAGTGTTTTCCGTTGCCGACTTGTGTTCGCCTCCCGCAGTTTGAAGGCGAAGCCGCAGCAGCCTCGCCAGCCTGAGAGGAGCTAACCCGTGAGGCGGCCAAGGCTACCTGGGCCGGGCGGAGGCAGCCCGGTCCGAGGCACAGCGTAAGTGTCGTTACCTTTTGCTGTATTTGCCTGATCGGGCTTGTCGGTTCTTACCATTTGTTCTCGCAGCTTGTGAGAACGCGACGGGCGGTGCAAAGCGACTTGAAACGGCGTTTTGCACCGCCGAGGAGCGGATGGAAGACACCATCGCCCTCCCCGACCCGGCCGCTGAATCTCGCCGATCCGCACGGAGGGGCTACGACCGACGCAGCTCGGGAACGCTACCCTTCGGGTCTCGGCTTCTCGGTGCGGTGCCGCATCGCCTTCAACAAACACGGTGTTTGTTCATGGAGCGGCCTGCGCCGCTGCCGCGGCATGCGCCGGCTCTGGTCCGGCCGCACTATCCCCGGTGGAGTTGTCCCGGTCGAGGCGGGTTTTGCTCCGACCACGCCGGTTGCCGACGGGAGAAGCCGAGCGCCGAGTCCTCCGATGCCGCCGCCAAGGTAGTAGAGGACCTGACCTGCTCGGGCGATGCCGAGGCGTATGCGGAGAAGAGTTAGGATTAACTTTATGTATTGCGCTTGGGGACGCCGTCTCCCAGAAATGATGTTAATATCACTTTTGTTGTATATGTAATTTGTTTGCCGTGATGCCCTCGCAAAGGTGTGACTTTTGTCGCCTTGCCGGATCGCCCAAGTTTCCTAGTATCTCATAGCGCTAAGGGTATGTTCCTTGTATTGCGCCGTAGAGGGTACCAGGCCCCCGGGAACCGCCGCTGGCCCCTTCCATAACGCAGCGCCGGGCCGCTAGCACGTGTAGGTTTGGACCAAAGGATGTGGTTGTTCGATCGGTTTGAGTTAAAGTGCGCATCGGGCGGTCTTATTGGCGATAGTGCGTGGATAGCACATGTGAAAAATGAATGCACGAGGAGAAAAAGAGACAAGACAAAAAAAGACATCAAATCATATATATATTTAGATTACAAAGGGGAACAGAGTACATATCTTTATTCATCTTGACTTATCAGCGTAAAAACGTGATAGGTGCTCTCTGCGGCCAGAGTTTGGGATATCGCGCCCGCCCGACTCCACCAAATTTATAGGACCCCGGGTCGGGTGACCTCCTTGACGATGAAAGGACCATCCTGTGGGGAGGAGAGCTTATGCATGCCGCGGAGCTCGTGGCGGCGACGTAAGACCGTGATCGCCGACCGCTGGCGGCGCGCCCGACGTTGCGGTCGTAATAGCGACGGACGCCCTCTAGGTACTTTGCCGATCGGATGCAAAGCGCTAGGCGCTTTTTCCGCGCTGTCGACGCTGCCGGGCGCGCTTGGTCGGAGATTTCCTGAGTAGTTTTCCACTTTGGTGAGCGGAAGGCGACGCCCTCGGCAAGACGGCTTCCGACCCGTATACCATGTAGTAGGGGGAAACCCCTGTTCGATCGAAAATCAAGCGCGCAGTCCCTCAGATCGCTGGTGGAAGTTCCTTCACCCACCTTCCCGGTGCTTGTCGCCCTTCCGTACAGCGCTTTTTAAGTGCATCCAGATCATTCCATTTGCGCTGGCCCGGCCGTTGGCACGTGGGTGCGCAACGGAGACATATTTGACCAAGATGGAGCGCTTTCACAAAACTCCCGTAACTCGCTTCCCGTGAAGTTTGACCCGAGGTCGCTGATGATGCTGTTCGGGATGCCAAAGCGGTGAACGATTTCCTCAAAGAACTCGGGCGGCCTTCTTGCTTGTCGAAATGGGCGAGTGGTTTGTACTCAATCCACTTGAGAACTTGTCGATGGCGACCAAGACGTATTTAAAATTGCCTGGTGCGGCTCAAGGGGCCGACCGTCGAGTCCCCGTGACCGCGAACGGCCAGCCGACGGGATCGCCATTAGAGCGCAATACGCATGTGAGGTCGCTTTTTACTTTTGGCGGCATCCTCGCAATGTCGCACCAGGTGTTCTCGTCGGCCACGGGCGGTCGGCCAAGAAAAATCCAGCTCTGGGCTCTGCCGACCAGGTTCCGAGAGGCGCAATGGCTTCCACAGAGTCCAGCATGTATTTCTTTTTAGTATCTTCAAGCCTTCGGGCGCAGAACGCACTTTTGCGTAACGTTACGCGCATGCGTTTCAAGGCATCGGGCCAGAGCCTCTACCAGACGTAGTGCTTGCTCCGCCAGACAAACGCCCTGTCTCAGTTTTGTCAGCCGACCTCAGAGTTGGTGAGGTATCCGATAAACGGGGAGCGCCAGCCTTTCGGCGCGCTGGCCTTGACGAGTGCGATCGCTCTCCGCAGCTGGTCGCTTGGGCGCCGCCTCCGCCTTGGCCGAGCAGATGGTGTCGAGGTCGCGGCGCAAATACGCCTCGGGCGGAATGGCTGCCGTGTAGAGCCTAACTTGAGAGCCGATCGGCCTCGAAGTTTTCTTCCCCCGAACGATGTGGTGGAACTCAATGCCGTAGAATTTGTTCTCGAAGCCTCCGGATTTCCGAGCAAGAGGGCGCCCATTTTCTCGTTGGTGCAAGACCGCCTTTTGTTTGCCCGTTGACGACCAGCGCCGAATCGCCAAGATTTCCAGCGTTGATCCCTGTGGATATAGCAATCTTGATGCCGTGAATGGCAGCCTTGCACTTCTAAGGCGTTGTTAGATGCCTTGAAATGTATTCTCAAGACGATCGGAGTTCCTCGCTTGAGATACAAGTACGACCCCCGCACACCAAAGACCGCCACATTTAGCGCACCGCCAAAGTACATCTTCCAAAGGCCGGGGTGCTCGTGGGGACTGGTTCCTGCATGTCCGTCCACTGGGCGATGAAGTCGGGCGAGCGCCTGACTTTATCGCCCGGGCGGCTCGCGTATTCGACGGTATGCGCCCGATTTCAATCGCCCATTTGGCGACTCTCCCGCCGACCTCCTTGTTCTTTATGATGTCGCCGATCGGGTAATGGGACACCACCGCCACCTTGTGAGACCGAAATAGTGATTTACTTTACGTGATGTCGTAGGACGGCGTAGATGAGCTTCAGATTTATGGGGTAACGAGTTTTGGACTCGCTCAGACCTCGCTATGTAGTAGACCGGGCGCTGCACCTTGAATGCATGCCCGGGTTCGTCATGCTCGACGACGACCGCCGTGGAGACCACCCGATTCGTTGCCGCGATGTAAAGGAGGAGATCCTCGCCGGTAGCGGAGCCGTTAAGACAGGGGTGTCGCCAAGAAGACCTTGAGCTCCTTGAATGCCTCGCCGCCTCCGAGTCCAAACAAACTTGCTCTGACGCCGAGTAAGCGGAAGAAAGGCATGGCCCTCTCCCTAGCTTGAGATGTACTCGACTTTAGGGCTGCCAAGCACCGGCGAGCTTCAGATTTCCTTGATATTGGTTGGCGGCAACATTTTGGTTATGGCCGACACCTTCTCGGGTTTGGTTCGATACCGTGGTCGCTGACCGTATTCCCCGGAAGCAGATCCCCGAGGAAGCTCCGAAAATGCACTTGTTTGGATTGAGTTTCCATCGATACACTCTGAGACTTTTGAATGTTTGGTCAAGGTCGGCGATTAAGCTATCGGCGGTTTTAGATTTTACCACAACGCCGCCGACGTAGGCCTCGACGCTGATGCCTATCCGATCCTTCGTGCATGCTTGAATTGTCCACCGGGTACGCCGCCTCAGCATTCTTTAGGCCGAAGGACATCGTCCGTAGCAATAGGCGCCGAATGGAGTTATGAAGGCCGCTTTTGACCTGGGTCGGACTCCTTTAAGGCGATCCGGGTGATACCCGGAATAGCAAAATAAGAAACGAGGAGTTCGCAAATGGGCGGTGGAATCTACGACCTGGGCCGATGCGAGGGAGAGTGAACGGGTCTTTAGGGCGTTGTTTGTTAAGATCGGTGTAATCAACGCACATTCGCCATTCTTTATTGTTTTTATGACGAGGACTGGGTTTGCCACCCACTCTACAAGTGATACACTTTTTGATAAAACCGCGGCTAAGAGCCGGTTGATTTCTACCCTAATAGCCTTTTCTTTCCGTCCGCGCGCGAATCGGGCGGAGCTTCCGCTTGACCGGCTTGGCGGAGGATGAGACCTTCAGGGCGTGCTCGCATACTTCCTCGGTACTCCCGGCATGTCCGCAGGTTTCCATGCGAACACGCCCACGTTGTCCCGAGGAAGTCGACGAGCTGCCTTCCTATTTTGGGTCGAGGTTGGCGCCGATCCGAGTGACCTTGAGGGGTCACCCGTGCCCAAGTCGATGACCTTGGTCTCCTTGTTCTTGATGGAGGAGCGCGGTGGTTCATTGACCGATCTCCCCGGGTCTTCCGGCGGCACTTTTTGGAGTCGGCGAGGCACGCTTTTGCATCTTGGCAAATGAGGCCGGGGGGTCTCGTTGATGATGTAGTTTTCTTTGCTCGCAGCGTGGGCGCCCTCGTGTCGGGCGCTGAGGGTGAGCACACCACCAGAGCCGGCATCTTCATCACGAGGTAGGCGAGTGAGGGACCGCCATAAACTTGTGCAGGCCGGGCCCCAAAGATGGCATGATGGGCCGTGGTCGGTCCCGCGACGTGAACAAGAGGTTTTCCTTACGGAACCGCCCGGGTGCCGAATCAGCATCGGGCAGGTCACTTGGCCGAGCGGGTCGATGGGCTTGTCCGGATGATGCCCCGTAACGGAGATTCTACCGGGTCTGTAGGGCCTCTTTCGGGATGCCGAGTTCCCTGAGCGACTTTGGGGAAGAGTATGTTCAAGGAGCTCCCGCCGATGAGGACACGCTTTGAAGTGGACGTTGCCGATCACTGGGTCGAGGACCGTGGGGAAACGCCCGGGTATGGTATGTCCGACCACCGGTCCTCCCCGCGGCCGAAGGTGATGGGCTGGTCGGACCATGGCAGAAGGCGGGGTCAGCGATGGTTTTCTGCCTCGAGACCGCCATGATTCTCCCGGGCGGCCGCCTTCTTGCTCCTCTTGCTCTCCATTGCGTGGGGCCCACCGCAGATCGTGGCCACGCTCTTGACGGTGTTTGGTAATGGCACCGCCTGTTTCGGGTCATCTTCTTTGTCGCCGCCGCTTTTTGTCGCCGCCACGGCGGCGTTGGCGCTTCATGTCTTCTTCCCCGAAAAACTTTGCCGAGCCCGTAGCATTGGCGCATGGTGTGCGCCGCGTTTGTGGATCGGGCACGGCCGATCCAGACTTTGTCGAACTCGGCGCCGAGGTTTCGCTTGACCCGTGACTTGACGTTGTTCACGCCGGGCCGGCGCCCCTGGTATCGGGTCCGAGCGGTCGCGGTTGTCGTGGCGATGATCCGCCTTCGATCCTCCGTCGGTGTTGCGATCGTTGGGCCGAGGAGCTTCCGGCGGCGGAGGAGGGGGCATGGGCCTCTTCCCCGCGACGGTCTCTCGTGGTGCCCTTCGCCTCCTCTCCCTCGGTGCGTAGGCGCCGGGCGTTTTTTTACGCCTCGCCATTGTTTCGGGCGCTTCGGGAGCTTCTCAGCAGGAGTTGCTGTATGTAAGGCCTCGGATGAAGGCCGTGATGACGCCGGGTGTCATTGACGTTGGCGACGCTGGTGCGCAGCTGGAGAAGCGGCGAATGTATTGCCGGAGCTGCCTCGCTGGGACGTTGCGCCAACCTTTCGAGATCGCGGGCGCGTTTGGCGATCACACGTGGCCATGTAGTTGTCCACGAAGAGCTTCCTGAGCTGTGCCCGCTTGTCGATGGAGTTCTTCTTCCAATCCCCGCGGAACCAGCCAGACTGGGAGGCCAGTATGACAGCAAGTAGTTTGCCATCGTGTCTTCCGCTCTCTCGCGGCAAAGAATCGCTACGGGCGCACGCTTGGAGCCACCGCCGGGGTTAGCCTTGCCGCCGTGGGGCTCCACTGCTCCGGGATCCGAAGTGATCGGGCCACCGATGGGACCGCAGCCGCCGAGAGGGGCTTGGGGCCCTCGATCACCGGGCGCCAAGGTGGCCGGAGCCTCGTGCTCGGGCGCCGGCGACGGGCGGCGCCCCATCTCGGGCGTTGGGCGCCCGCTCGCTCGGGCGCCGATGATGGCGCGGGCATCACGCCCAAAGATTGATGAACGCGCTGGCGCCGGGCGGCTGGGTTGATGGACGGGTCTGGGCGGGTTGCCGCCCGCCTCGGCCATGGGTGCGCTTACCTCCCCGTCATTGTGCGATCGGGCGGGACCGCCGGATCTTCCCCGATCGATGGCGGCTTGACCCGGAGGTGGAGGATCCTGACGGCATCTCCCCGTAGCCCTGCTTTCACCTGCACTTGAGCAGCCTTGATAAAAGCTTTAGCCCGGTTTACCCGAGGGGTCGGGGCGAGTGCCTCGAAGTTCGCTGGGCGGCGACGGCGGTTGGCGCCGGGGTTGGCGCCACGATTTGTTCGCCGATGTAGACAAACTCGGCCCGCCAAAAAGTTCCTCAGAGGTGACGCCCCAGTCGGCCAGATCTCGAGGAGACGCCGCTCCCTGTTCCTCGTAGTTACACGGCGCTGCTGGCTCGACGGGGCGCTGCGCGCCTCGGGTCGGCGCGATGTCCATCCGCCTGGCCGGCCGGTGGTCCCTCGTCCGGGCGAGACCGCCGAGCATGAAGATCTCGCGCCCGGTATACCGGAGGGGTGTAGTTTCACCGAGGGTTCCGCCCACCGACAACGATTGATGTATCTAGATCGGATCCGGGAGAGGCACCGGAGTCGGAACCGGGCTGCTTCTCCAGATGGTGTGGAGTGACTCGTCGTCCTCCAAGCGTGAAGTGTACATGTTAACGGCCGGCGATGGGGTGTCGACCGGTGATGGTTGGGCGAAGTTGTCGCCGTATACTTCCCCGGTGGGTACCCGCGACCTTGCGGCCGGGGTGATGCCACCATGGTTGTAGATCTGTTCCTCCTGGGATGTTCCGCGATGGCGTCCCCGCCGAGTGGTTTGGGTGCCGGAGGAAATCTCCCGTAACCACCGGGGCCCAACCGGTGGGTCGCCCGCTAGCTGCGATGGGACGCCCAGTCCAAAGGCTCACCAGATGGCCGGCGGCCTCGGTGGGGGTGGTCGGATTGGGCGTGGTGCCCGGCGGCGACGCCAGCTGGGTTGCCATCCCGATCCGACGGGTGGGTGCTCGCCGGTTGCTCGCGAAGCGCAGCCAAGGAAGTTCGACGCACTGCAGAGGCTGCTCCACCGACCCGGCCGATGAGCTCAATCAGTCGCCGGAGTTGACGGGTTCCTCTCCCGACGGGGCGCTGCAGCGCCGCCCTTCCGGGGAGGATCGCCGTGGCCTCGCTTGAGGCGCTCGCTGGGTCGGCCGGGCCGACGCATGCCCGGCCCATCGGATGGGATCCGGGTTAAAGCTCTCCCGCCATCGTGTTCGCGGGCGACGGTCCACGTGATGGATCCGACGGTGAAGGTCATGCCCGACGCGGCGGAGAGAGCGACGGTGGAAGGAGTAACCATCTTGCTCAGCGACGGATCTGAAACGCACACCCCTACCTCAAGCGCCACCGTGCCGACGATATCTGGTCGGCAGCCTCTACCTTCGGGGGTGCCCGAGGTAGTAGATGAGATCGAGGGTGGTGAGGTGCGCGAGATCAAGAGCAAGAAAGTAACACGAGACACGGGTTTAGACAGGTTCAGCCGCCGAGGTGACGTAAAAACCCTAGTCCCGTGTTCCGTTGTGGATTATGATCGGGAACAACTGTTTTGAGGGGTCCCCGCCCGCCTTATATAGTCGGGGGGCAGGGTTACAAGATCAATCTAATCTTGCTTTTCCCCGATCGGCACACAGCCAAATGACCAGAAATCCTAGGTTCAAGGAAACCGACGCCCGACGATCTAGGCGAATCATATCTCGCATGCCGAGTCTTGCGCCTTACTCCACGGTCTCCGTAGCGCCGGCATGGTCTTCTCGAGCCGGGCCTTTGCCGACCGCCGCCCAGCCCCTACCGAGGATACCCGGGGAGCAATCCCCACATGCGCGGGTAAGTGGTGTCCACACCTTGCCGTCGGTCTCGCCTTCGACTTTTTTTTCCGCCCCGCGACTTCCGACTTGTCCCCATCCGCAGCCTTGAAGCGCACGGCCGGGCGTGGACGGGCCCCCTTGCCCCTGAAACAGCTAAGGCGGGGGTCGGGAGCGGGATCTCGGTTCCGCCGCCGAGCCGACCTGGCCGGGACCGAGGAGAGGGAGAAGGTCGCCGAGGAGCCGCCGTCCGTGGAGCGGTCCTCGACAATGAAAGGCGGCGCAGGCGTCTCGCCGGGAGACCTGGGGCACGCCTGGCGCCTCGGTCGAGGGGCCGGGCCTCCGTCTGGTACCGTCCGACGGCGGAGGCCCCCGCGAGGAGGACGACGATGATCCTGGCCGTGTCGGCCCGGGTAGACTCTCGGTGTCAGCCGAGGCAGCGGGTGGGAGGAGCCCGTGGTGGCTGCCACCGCCGACGTGGCTATGATCGAGGCAGAGCAGCCTTGCCTCTTCACCAAGCCGGCCACCGAGAAAAGGTGCCACCGGCACAACAAGGAGCCGGAGGCGCACCCGAGGCGCCCACCGGGTGCCACGGCCTCTACTGGAGCGTCCCACAAGAACCTGCCGGGGAGCCCACCTTGCCCGGAGAGCCAGCCGCCCTGGGGCCCCTGAGAGGCGAGGGGCCTTGCGCCGATGACGCCAAGGAGGGGGAGGATCTGGGTGAGCGTGGCGGTCGGGGCCGAATGGCCGCGAGAAGGCCGCCCGACCATTGTGTCTGGGTTGTGTCGGAGCCCCCTTGCTTCTCTGGTGAGTGAGCTTTCAGCCCTCCTTGCCTCCCGGGAGCGTCTTCCCAGCGACCGACCGGCTTTGAGCGTGTTGCGATTTGGCGCAGCACGCCGAGCGGAAGTCGGAGGTTCTCTCCGGCCGGCTTACCTCTTCACGACCAGTACTTCAAATAGAGCGGGGCCTGGTCGCCCAGCTGAGACGGCTGTGTCGGAGAAGGATGCCGAGCTCGAGAAGCTCCGCCTCTCGCCTCCCAGTTGCAGGCCGAGGCCGCGACGGCACGCGAGACGCCACCTCGCCAGGGACGCCGCGGCGGGCCACGCCGTAGAGCAATTGACCCAGCCCGGACGGAGAAGGAGGCGATGGTCGCCGAGGCCTCGCGCTCGGCGGACTCCATCAAATCCCTTGTCTGACAAGCTGGAGGCCTCGGAGGCTGAAGGCCGTCCCCGGCGGGGAGTACCCAAGCCGGGCGAGGCAGCCTTTGCGTGGGATCGTGAGAACGAGACCCCTCCGCGGCCAGCTGCGAGGTAAGAGCTGCGGATCGGGCCTTCATGCCTGTTACACCGCCCGAGAGCCTAACTCCCAGTTTCTTGCAGACTGCAGGCAGGGTGACTCGAGCTGAGAGAGCCTCTCCGTGTCGCAAGCCGCCTATAACTCGGGCGCAGGCGAGCTTGAGACCTTGACGCCGGAGGCCACAGCCGCCTGCACCGCGGTGGAGGTTGAGGAAAGCCGGGCGGCAAAGAACTTGGTGTCGCGGCCGGGCGACGGTGCCACGGGGCTGGGTGGAGGCGCTGCGGCGCCGGAGGCTCTCCGAGCCTGGCGGTCACACACGCCACACGCTGACCATGTCCCACTACCGGCTCGACCTTCCTCAGATCGCCGGGGGCCTGCTGTGGCCGAAGAGGAGATGGGGCACGACCGATGTGTTGGCCCAACTCGCCGAGGAGGCCGAGAAGAGCGGGGCTCCCGCCGCACTGGGATACTTTTGCGCCCGCCGTTGCCTCCACGAGGAAGCTAGTGACGCCGAGGCCGCGGCCGCCGAGGTCGTGCCCACCGAGGTCGCGATGCTGGTGCCGGAGGCCCCGAGGCCGTGGATGTCGCCACAAGACGCAGGCCCCCTGATGCCCCCAAGAGATCCCCGCAGTCGGGCCCAAGTGCTCATGTAAATAAAGGTTTATGTTGATTTTGTGTTTATGAGACACTTTATGAATCGCCCGTTGAGGCTTTATGCTTTTTGTACTAGCTTTTTCGTTATCTCGCCTTCCCTTCCGCTTTGTATTCGCTACTTGGTCTTGCGAGGATGCTTTTGCAGCCTGGGGTCGCTTTTTTAACCGAAGGGAGGGATCAGGCGAGTAGATGCCTCGGCCCCGCTTGCCCCCTCCATAGTCGGCGGCCTCCTCGCACTTGAGTCATTCTTTTGGCCGAGGGTGGCGAGTGGAGGCACCGTAGCGCCAAGGCAAAAGTGACCTGCTCGGCCGCCCTTGGCCTCGGATGACCTTGGTCGTGCCTTGTCCTAAGTATGCGAAACCTTCGGAACGAGTCTACGAAAGATAGCCGTGAAAACGAAAAAGATTTCGAAAAAGATTTTTGAGGGTGCTTTCCCGTGGAGGGGGTTCCCCTTTCTAGCCCCCCGAGGGAGGCTTGGTTTTGTGAGCCAAAAGCAAGTCTCACCGAGTCCCACTGGGGACGTAATGCTGGACTTGGAAAAAAAACATCCAAGGACTTAGTTTTATTTAGCCAATGGTACAAAGCGTAAGTACAATGCTTTTGAATTCTAGTAAAAAGCGACGTAGCCGTTGGATGTTCCAAGCGTTGTTGAGGATCTCGCCAGCCTCGTTGGTGAGCTTGTATGTGCCCGGCTTGAGGACTTCAGCGACGATGAAGGGCCCCTCCTGTGGTGGCGTGAGCTTGTGGCGTCCTTTGTTGTTCTTGGCGGAGACGGAGCACTGTGATCACCTTCCCGAGGTCTCAGTCGGACTCGCTTGGTCGTGGTAGCGCCGAAGGGACCGGGCCGGTATCTTGTCGAGTGTAGGAGGGCAAAGGCCCCTTGGCTTCCTCAAGCATGTCCAATGAGTCCCTCCCGAGCCACTTGGTCAAAGTGGCCTCGCCATAGGCTTTTTTAGCCTCGGGATCCGACCCAAGTCGGTAGGCAAGATGGCTTCAGCCACATACACCAGAAGAAGGGCGTGAAACCCGCGCGCTCGGGTCATCGGGCCCCGAGGCTCCAGAGGACCGAGGGGAGTTCCCCGAGCCACCTTTTGCCGAACTTGTCGAGCTTGTGTTGAAGATCCGAGGCTTGAGCCCTGCGCATCATCCCCCTGGCCCGCTTCTACCCGCCCGCCGTCTGGGTGCGCGATCGAGGACCGCACGACGACGCCACCCCTGTGCTTATCGCAGAAGTTTTTCGGAATTTCGCCCCGTGAACTGGTGCCGTGGGTCGGTGATGATAGAGTTTCGGGACTCCAAAAAGCAAAGGGATGATGTCAAGTGAAGAAAAGCACCGCCTGCTCGGACCGAATGTTGGTGACGGGCGCGCCAATCCATTTGAGAACTTGTCGATGGCGACGAGCGATGAGTGAAGCCCCCAAAGCCTGCCTTCTTGAGGGGTCCTACTGCATTCAAGCCCCACACGCGCGAAAGGCCACGTGATCGGATGGTCTGAGCGCCCGAGCCGCGTGTGCCCTCGGACGAGCGTAATATCGACATCCTTCGCAGGGGTATACACTCGTATTGCGCCATCACGCGGGTCGCCGCAGAACCCCCGCCGGAAAGCGCCGCCGGAGGGGGAGCCGAGCGGCGTGGTGGCCGCAGACACCAAGGTGGATCTTTGTGGGCTAGGGCGCAGGGCCTCTCTAATCGTGATGCATCGCCGCGAGACTCGAGGGGTTCGCTTGAGAGCTCATCCCCGATGACGATGAAGGATTTCGCTTCTCTTACAGGGCTCGGCTTGGTTGAAGTCCTCTGGGAGGACTCCCTGATGATCCAAATGAGGTATGGCTTTCTCCAAACCGGCTTAGGGGGTCGGCTCGATCCCCCCCCGATCTCCATGACATCGGGTATTTGATGCCGAGGGATGCCTCGAAGCTGAGGGGGCCTTGATGCCGTGGGGGGCCTTGACGGCCTCCAAATGAGGGGGTCGGAACGATCCTCCGAAGGCCTCCCCTTGCCCCCCGATCGTGACGAAGGAGCCGCCGCGAGGTCTGGTGAAGACGTCGTGGGGAACCGCTTTTCCAATGGGCGAAGCTTATGAAGTTCGGGTTTGGCCAAGCTTGTGCCTCCTGACGACGTGGTTGAGCTCGAGACCGCTCGCCTTGTTTGTCCTGGCGCCGACCGCCTTTGCAAAGACGCATCCATCTTCGGGAGTCCTTCATGACTTGGTCGATGACGAAATCATGAGTCCCCTGACGCCGAGGCGTTTTGACGCCAAGTTCGACGGCGATCTTTAACCCGTTGAGCAGGCCTTCAGACTCCGCCATATTGTTCGATGTCGGGAAGTGAAGGCGGATCACATATCGCATGTGCACCCCGAGGGAGAGACGAAGAGAGGCCTGGGCCTCCGGCCTCATTAGGGACCTGCACGGTACATCGCCCAAAGATTCCGCCTGAGCCGAGTCAAGCAGAAGCCGGGTGTCCGGCCCACTCCGCGAGGAAGCTTCCGCCAAGACTTGAGATTTGGATGGCCTTCCTCAAAGCGTAGGAGAGAGTCTCACCCATGAGCTCGACGACCACTTGGCAACCCGCCCCGAGACCTCCCGATTCTCGAGGATTTCTCCCAACGGAAGGAGGAGACCACCGCTTACTGGTAAGGGCCCGGGCAGTGCCGAGCTTGCGCAATCGTGACCACCGCAGAGCAGCCTTTCGATCTGCTGTAGCGGATCTTGGTCTCGACAGCACTTCGCCGATGAAGTAGACCGGCCTTTGGACCGCAGGTGTGGCCCTCCCCCGCCTCTCGACGACGATGGTGGGCCGACAACCACGGGTGGCCAAGGACGCATAAGAGGAGGGGTTCACCCCCCAAGCGGACGAGGATTGGGGCACTGGGTGAGGGCGGCCTTGAGCTTGTCGAGGGCCTCCTGCCTTGGCCCAGAGAAGCGCTGACTTTTCTCAGAGGCGATACAGGCAAGCCCTCTCGGCCGAAGTCGTGGAGATGAAGCGAATCGAGGGTCAGCCAGACAAATCCTATGACTCGCTGTACGCCTCTTTCAGTCCTTTTGACGCCCCCATGTGCTTGTCACCGGGCCATTTTTCCTGGGCAAGTTGGGCTCGATGTCGCCAGTTGAGATTTATGAACCCGAGGAGCATGTTCTGGGAACCCTCAAGACGCACTTCTCGGGCCAGCTGACACTTTTAGCCTTAAGACAATCGGAAAGCGATTTTGAGGTCAAAGATGAGGTCGTCACTCTTCTTAGTCTTGACCACGATGTTGTCGACGAGGGTCTTCACGGCCTCGCCGATGTGGTCGCTAAAATGCCCGAAAAGATGCATCCGCTAATGCATGGCCCCTCGTTGCCTTAAGTTCGCGGGCATTGTCACGCAAATGCAAAGACATGCCGAACGGGTGATGAAGGACGCCGCGAGCTGGTCGGACTCCTTCATCTTTATTTGGTGGTGAAATTTTAATAAGATCGAAGGATAAGAGTCGCACCCGAGGTGGAGTATATCTGATCGATATTTGGAAAATGGACTTTCTGGACATGCTTTATTTAAGCTAGTATAGTCTACACACATCCTCCATTTCCCACTCTTCTTCCTAACCAAATGACAGATTAGATAACCACTCGTGGTGGAACACCTCCCTGATGAATCCGGTCGCCAAAAGCTTGTTCACCCCCCGCCCGATGGCCCCGCGCTCTCATCGACCTGCCGCCGGCTTCACCGTCCGGACCCGCCCGATATTGGGAGTGTTGGCGACATCCCTCTAATGCCCAAGATGTCCGAGGGACCCACGCAAAGATGTCGATGTGTTCAAGTGGAGAAAGTCGACAGCACGGCTTCCTATTTAGGGTCGAGGGAGTCACAGATCTTCACCGGCCTTGCCGGGACGGCGGAGGGGTCGAAAGGGACCTCCCTTACCCCATCTGACGGCCGAAGGTGCCCCGCGGTGGTTTTGGAGTCGAGAGCCTGAGACGGCCATGGCTCCCTAAGCATGCTCGATGGCCTCCACGCCGCAGCTTGAACGCATGGTCGAGGAGCCAATCGTGATGACGCCGTTGGGGCCTCGGCATCTTGAGGAGGGAGGTACGTGTAGTTCGACCGCCATGAATTTCGCACGCTGGACGCCCGAGTATGCCGTGGTAGGTTCCTCTAAGTCAACCACGCCGAAGGTACTGACCTCCTGCGCGTTTGATGGTGTCCTGGTGTCCTCGAAGACGACCGGGAGGTCAATTGCCCGGGGAGGGGCTGTGCTCGCTTGCCTCGCACAATGCCCCCGAAAGGGGAGAGATGGAGGGCTCCGGGAGGTGCGGGCGCCCACCCCCCAACAGCCGAGGGTGCCTGAGTAGAGGGATGTTGAGGGCGCCGGCCGCCATCCATCAAAGACCTTAGTGAGCCGAACGTTGTCGACGACGGGATCCACCACGAGTGGGTATCTCTGGTTTGGTCAGAGAGCTGGTGGTCGTTTGGGCCATAAGTGATGGCCTCCTACCGACCACTCGTAGGTACTGCCAAGGGCATGGCGCACCGAGAATACCTCAAGACTCGCGCTGATCACGTCAGTGGTGAAAGGTTCGGCGGGAGGCCCTCATGATCAATATGAAGACATCGTGGATCTCTGAACCCCATCACCATCCATGTCAGTCCTCCTCCCTCTTCTCTTCTGTCACGTGGGGCAGCTTTTGGTAGAATTCCTCCTCTGTGCCAAGTCACACACATGGTGTGCTTGACTCGTGGAACCTGTGGAAGGGGCAAGGTTTCTTGAGCATGTCGTCGAACGCGTGTCCTGGGGCCTCTGGTGCCTTAAGGTCACCGCAATCGGGACGAGATCATCCTCTGAGTCTTCCTCCTTGCCTTGCTTCTCCGCTTGCTCTCGTCTTCTTTGGTTGCGGGTCGCCGCCTACCGCCGGCTTCTTCATTCTTCCGCTTGTCCCAGCTCATTGGCATGCCTGCCTAAAGAAAGATGGTCTCCCCACCCGCCTCACCGGAGGCGAAATTTGTGGCCACCTCGGGCCAGCTCTCAAGCGAGGCCTTCGCAGCCTTCATGCACTCAGCCTCCTAAAGCGTTGTCCCGCCTTTGGTGGAACGCGACCGATGATGGCGTATCGGCCACGCTTGGGCAAATTTCTATGCACTTCTTGGAGGCGCTACGATGAACTCGCTAGCCACTCGGGCTCGGGCCTCAGCTGCAGCCTACGTAAGATCCCTTGTGAGTCTCCCTGTGGCGCCATATATGTGCCGAAGCTCACTCTTACGTAAGCATCTTGACTAGGCCTGTCCGCACTCAAAGATCAAGTGCGAAGTGGAAGGTGCTCCTGCAATGCCCTGTAGCGCCTGTGTGAAGCGGGAAGGCTGCGTGATGATGAGTCTGTATGCACGTCCGCGCGCGCCCCACCGGCAAGCGAGGCGGTGAATCAAGCTGAGCCAAACCCTCGGGGTTCGCCTCACCCGAGTACTTGGTGAGGTTGGCTGGCACGTGGGCGACCGGAAAGGGGGAACCGTGGCGCCGCGGATCTCCCGCCGGCGGCACGGGCTCGGGGTCCGCTGGGCCTGCCGCGGTCCTCGCCGCTGCCACGCCTCGCCCGCCTCGGCGTGGCCGGGCGGCTCTGCTCGTCTCCGCTAGCCTCGCCTCCCTCACGATAAAAGCTGCGGCGACGCCAAGCCACACGAGCTCGCCAAGCATGTCTCGACGCGCCACGAGCCTGGCCTCTCGCTCGCAGAGGGATCTTTGGTGGACAGAGGCCCAAGGCTCCTCCCGAGGAATGCCCGCGGGTTCTCGCCCTTGCGAGCTGAGGCGCGAGGACAAGCTCTCTACCGCTGGATCGCGGGCGTCTCGATGAGGTCTCAGAAGCTCGTCGAGCGATGCCTCTCCCGATGGAGGCCCCCGCATTGATCGGAGTAGAAGGGCCGCAAATTGGACGCTTTTGGCTTGCACGCAGAAGACGGGAGGATGCTCGCCCCCTTCGGGCGTTGATGATCCTCCCCGCTCGGACGCCGCTGGCGTGCCGTGTCAGGCGGGGTTGAGCGCCGCGGTGGCCTTGCTCGAAGGCCAAGGCCTTTATCTTCTACCAGAGCTGAAGTCGGCTGCGGGTCAAGCTTTAGCCCCTGAGGTCGCGGACTGCCGACGGTGGGTCGACGTGGCTCCCCGAGGCGTGGCCGCTGATCCTCCGCCCGATGGCCGCAGTGCGGGGTCCGCTTCCCCCGTGGTCGAGAGGCTCCCGGATCCACCGGGTGGTGGACCGCTGGGGCGGCCTAGCGGGCGCGTTTGGGGGTCACGATCCTGATCCCCATCGCCGCCGCCGCCGCCGCCGGCGCCGAGATCACGAACCTCCACGCGGAAGCACTCGGGCCAGCTGGTCATATATGTCGTCCGGGAGTTCTGAAGCCTGGGTAAATCAAGGTGGCGGCGTGGTTCCCGGATGAACCCCGGGTTCCGTGTCTCGAGGTGGCGCCGATCGGTGGGTGTAGCGCCGTGTCGAGTGGCGCCGGTGCTCCCGCCTCGACGTACTCGTGAGGCATGGATGATCCGCGGGATGTTTAAGCCTGCGGGAGCGCTTCTTGCCGGGGCCGACGGCGGGACGCCTCCTCCGGCTCCCATGGTGGTGGAGACCAACGCCGTGTACGTGGCAAGCGGGCGCTTGGCCATGCCAAATGGTTGGCGTGGTGGCGACGGGCGGCCGAGCGTCCCACGGGGTGTCGCCCAGCCCACGCCGCAAGATCTTCTCTTGTAGACCGCCAGCCATGCCGTGGTGCGTCTGCCGAGCGTAAGTGAGCGAGCACTGGTGGTGCCTCCTGGCCGGTTTGCCGAGTCCGCCGGGGCTCCATCGGAAGCCCCCTGAACCCCAGCCGGGAGGGAGTTCCATGTCGCATCGACCCTAGTCGACACGAACTCAAGCTCACCGAACCGATCAGGCCCCCGCCTCCGGGCCGGGCCGGAGGGAGAGGAGTTGGGGTGAGAAGTCGCCCGAAGCGTCGCCACGCCCGCCGGCCATCCGGAGGTTTGGCGGAAGAGAGGCGAAACACGCATTAAAGCCTCTACCGGGGCGCTAACCGCCGGTGCTAGAACCCGGCGGTCCTAGCACCAACGAGTGAATTTGTGGTGCGTGTTCCCAACCCCGATGGTGTACAAGATGAACACAAGGGATTTATACCGTTCGGCAAGAGAAGGCCCTATGTCCAGTGGGGGGAGGGAGTTCTTTATTATCTTGCACCGAAGTGCTCGGAGGTAGGGTGTACAAGCAAGGAGAGAGGGACGGGGGTCCCAAGTCTCGTGATGATTGAGGAGGGTGCCAATATCGGGCTCGAATGTGTGAACTCCTGTCTTTGGTGGGCGCCCCGCTCCCCTTTTTAGCCGCAAGGGGGAAGGCAGTGGCCTTACAAGAGGCTTTGACCGTGCTCTCGTGGCTGGGTCATGGGGTTTCATCCTCCCTGGACGGGCCCGGGCGTGAGCTGATTGTCCCGACCTGCGGACGAGGCAAAGGCGACGTCAGCCTCCTTGCCCCTCGTTGTCCCGAATGACCGACGCCCCCGCTTGGAGTTGGTGGAGTGCGTCGGAGCCGGGGGCGCCTGCAGCGTCAGCTTTGACCTCGGCATGCCGCCGACGCCGGAGGCCTCGAGCTTGTCGCCAGCAAGGAGAGTGGGAGTTGGAACAGCTGCGGGCCGGTCAGCCGAAGATAAAGGGTCGCCCATCCCCTGTGCCCGAGCTCACGGGTGGACCGTGATGGTTGACCGAGGTGTCTGCACACTCAAGCACGTACGCACGGCTGCCGTGGCCTTGGCGTGGTGGATGGCGCCCGGGTTCCATGGGATCCATGAGGGCACGTTTTGCGAGAGAGAGATGGCTAGCACAAGGCTCCCACCTGGTTTTGACGCGGGCCTCCTGCCTCGGAGACCGCGTGCGTGACAAGCTCAAGCAATAGCGGGCAATTTTGAGCAAGGATGCCCATCCCCGTCAACATGGAGTGCTCCTGACACGGGCGACATATGGCCAAGTCGGGTACGGCTTTGACTTCGGGGCGACGCCCCCTCCCGAGTCCCTCGGGCTGCTGTGGGCTCTAAGGGACGAAGTTAAAGTCAAGTCCTGAGGCCCCCGCCGGGGGGGACTCGGACGGGACGGAGAAAGGGAGGCTCGTCCGGTAGACCCCCGCTGGGGGCTCGGGCGAAAGGCGAGACTGGCGCCGTCCGAGCTCCTCAAAGTGAGGTAGGCTCTGGGCGGGTCGTGGGTCGTAAGGGCCATTCCCAAGACCGTGGCTTAGATAGTGGAAATGGGGCCCGGCTGGCCGGCTTTTATGCTTATTGGGCTTTCCTTAGGCCCTTTATTTCGGTCCCCGATATATACTATCTTGTTGATGCACCGAGGGACACGTAGTGCTGTTTCATCCAAAGCATACTACACAACCGACCTTACCCCCTTGAGCTGTCCCCGACAATACAAAGAGAGCCGGGTAATCGTTGATCGTGAATAAAAATAATTGCTCTCAAGCAGAATAACTCTTTTTCAGTATTCGTCCCAACATGGCAACAATACCTATATCCCACAATACTTCCTATTTCCTCCATTAATGACCCAAGAATACATCCATGTCAACACCTACCAGTTGTGTAGGTCTAGAAATAAGAATGGTTAGCAAAAGATATTTGTGCTTCCTGCAATGCGTGAAGGGAGGTTGTAGATGGTGAGGATCATCGGCCATGTGCTATGCTTTTCTTGTCAGTTTCCTTTCGAAGGGATTCATTCCGTCAAGACATATGCGAATCGAATATTTCTTGTCCCCTTAGCAAATTCTCGGTGGTCGCATTGAATTTTTGCTATTGCTTCCTATCGGCAGGATGTCAAGCTTTCCATCTAATTTTGTGCTTGCTCTAAGCATGCCAGGTCATAAATCCCCGGTGATCCTTAGGGGGTTTGCGTGCACAAACACCAAATCGATCAACTACCGAAAAGATACCACATCACCATAGCAGAACCTTTCTCCGGGCGAATACGCTTTCTTTCTTCTATTTTCTTTGTTGCAGGGTTTTAAACTCTGTTTTTTTGGTCTTTCTTTTTCTTTCTTTCCTTTGAAAACGTAAGTTGCATTCTCCTCTTGTAGATAGTCTTTTTGTCTTGTATCAATTTGCACCACAATTTAAACATTGGTCTAAGTCTTTGTATTCACCTTTGATATAGGATACGCGATTTCTACACGCCAGTGATCTTCTGGACACCCATAGTAAAAAGCGGACTGGATTAGCTTTTGCATAGTAAGTGTGCACTTTGTTCTCCTTTGAAGCATATCTCTCGAGAGTACTCAATAATACATCAAGCCGACATCTTAATTCATCCATACCTAGCCTTCAACATCAACAACTTAAGCAATGCATCGTAATGTCGTGAACTCTTTAGTGCAACCCTTGCTCTCTCATCGTATGTATGGGCTTCACGCCTCGCT
>JADLZL010001972.1:0-17394 GCA_015844335.1 Chrysopogon serrulatus | reverse complement strand
TGGTCCTAGTACCAACGAGTGAATTTACGTAAGGCGTGCTCCCAACCCCTCGGGTGTGCAAGAGGGACACAAGAAGGTTTTTTTGTATTATCCTCGCACCAAGGTGCCTCGTGAGGTAGGGTGTACAAGCAAGTGGAGAGAGGGAAATGTCCCAAGTCTCGTGTGAGATGAGTGAGAGTGTGTGTATTTGTTTGCCAAGGAGATTGCTCGATTTGCTTCCTAGGATTCACCTGCCCCTGAAGGACCCCCCCTTCCCCCTTTTTTTATAGCCTAAGGGGAGGGACGGGCTTTACAAAGACATGGTTTGAATAGGAAAGACGGCGGTGGGCGCCGCGCCATCCCGCCGAGGCCTAGGGGCTCCCTTTCTCCTTGTGCCGAGGCCCCGGTGAGGGCGGCGGTTTTGTCTTGCACGGCGCCGCATCAAGCCGATGGCGGGGGCCGCCCCGTGGAGCTCGCTCGCCCTGGTGAACGAGGGGACGCCCGCCTCCAGGGCCCAAGGTGGGCGCCGCGATGAGCGTGCCTGTACCGCGGCCTGGCTGTAGCTTTGACTCACCCCCGTCCCCGGCTTTGAGGGCCACGTATCGTTGTCGATACGGCGTGGGCCGACGTAGAGATACACCAGACGGGCCATCTTTCGCCTACCCCTACTTCCAGAAGCCCGTGCACAAAGGCCGGGCACCTGAAGGCTCGCCGCCGCACAGGTGGCGCTGCGGCTCCCGCCTCGATGCGATGCTCCGTATCTGACTCCCCGTGATGGGACCTGTTACGGGGGTTAGTCATCATGTCGCCTACAAAGGCGGCGTGCATGGCCGGGCCAGAGGGATTGGGCGTGAATCAAGAGTGCGGGCGCAGAGGTGCGTAGTGGTGACGGGACGGCTCTCCTCGCCATGGGCTAGCGCCAACCGAGATACCACCGTGGGAAGGCTTGGGCGTGGATATACGCCAAGTCAGCTGGTCGGCCCTGACCTGTGTGATGCGGCGCTGTCGCCCGAGGCCTTAGCGCTGGGGCCTTGGCCGGGATGGAAGGCGGAACTCGTCCGAGGCCGCCGCAGGGAGGCCCCTGGGCGAGGCGGGGCGCAGGCCCGTCCGAGGCCTCAAGCAGGGAGGCCTCGGCGCGAGGCGGGCGCAGGGTCCCGCCCCGAGGCCTCACAGCAGGAGGCCTCGGGCGAGGCGGGAAGGCGACGCCGCCCCGAGGCCTTCGCCGAGAGGCTCGGGCGAAGTCGGAAAGCGGACGCCCGTCCGAGGCCTCTACGGGGAGGCTCGGGCGCAGGCGGAAAACAGGAACTCGTCCGAGGCCTTGATGAAGGAGGCTTGACGGGCGGAAAGCTAGCGCTTGCTTAAAGTCCCCGCAATGTGGGCTCGGTGGTGTTGGTGCGTTAGTGCCTGGCCTTTGGCAGTGTGCCGTGTTTTGTTACCGTGGTGGCCTAGTTTTGCGCCTCTCTTGGGCCTAATTGTTAGGGAGGGCCCTTAATTTGGTCCCGACAAGAGCCCCCGAGCCTCCTCGGAGTGAATGCACTCGCTCGAGGCTGGTGCGGTGTTGCCTTGGTTGAAGGCGCCTACCCGCCAGGGTGCGCTGCAAGCACTGCCGGTGTAGCCCCCGAGGCCTCTGAGGAGTGTGTGCACCCGCCCGAGGGCTCGTGACGTGTTTTGGGTGGCGAAACGATTACGCGCCGGGCGAGCCCCCGCCCGCTGGCCGTCCGGGGGTTCGGGCTGAATGTCGACGCTTCCCGAGCCGGTTCGCTGCTGGGGGAAGTCCCCGCCCTCGGCGCGTGAGGGGAGCCGTTGGTACTCAGCCGTTAGTCTTTACGCACCTCGCCCCTTCCGTGAGGGAGGAGGGGTTGGTCTTCATCGTACATCGCCGACGAGTGTCGAACACGACCAGGTCCGTGAGCTGTTAACCGGTGGATCCAAGTGAACCGCCTCGCGCCCCGCGCTCGCTAGGGGTTGGCCGGGCCCGAGGCGCGGGTTCATAAGAGCTGCACGGTATGCCCGAGGCGGGGCTCGTCCCGTCCGGGCCGGGTCCCGAGGGCTCGATGCACTCCCACGCTGGATCCCCCTACCGGGCCGCCATGCCGCCTTTGAATGCCGCTATTTAGGCCGCCCCAGCTGGGCTAGGGCCCGGCCGAGCTGCCCCCCCCCGACTGTTGCCTCGAGGTGGCCGTCCGAATCCCGAGATGGGCCGCCCTCCGCCCTCTAGACAGAATGGGCCGCCGCCTGCTCCTTCATGAAGAAGGAAAAACCGCTGCTTTTCACCTCGTCGGGCGCGTTTCCAGGCGGCCGACGCTGGATGGAGCGCCGCTGGGAGGTGGCGGGCCCCACTTTCCCCGCCGCGGGCGCTTGCCGCGGCGTAGGTGGTCGTGGGCCCCACGGGCGGACGTGATGTGCGGCGCCGCGGCCTCCGCCGCGCCACGCACGGTGGCAGGGCTCGGCCTTGCGCCTCGGATCTTTGGGGCGGGCTGTCGCGCAATGCGTAGGTTTTCGCTAACTCGGGTATTTTGCCGCCGTAGCCGCCGGTTAATGTGCGCGTGTGTAATCGATTACGGCATCGTAGATTGATACGCAATAATGTAAGGGACGGAACGCTGGTAAGGTATACTGCGGCGGTGCCAAGATCGCCCTCCCTCTTCACGTTTTGCTTCCTCCTCCGCCATTGCCGCCGGTCGAGCGCCGGGCGAGGGGAAGAAAGGGAGCGAGGAGAGAGAGAAGACTTTGCTCGCATCCACTCCCCTCGCTATGGCTTCGGTGGCCCGGTGATCGCCGGGCGTGGAGGAGTGGGGAGACGAGCCCGTGACGTTGTCGGAGCCGGTGACGCCGCGTGGGGGGGGGAAGGCCCCGCCCCCCGGCGCCGAGCAAGGCCCTCCCGGGAGTGGATCGCCCCCGCGGCCGACCATCTGCCCGCACCCGCCCTCAGTGGATACGTCGTGAGCTTCACGGTGTTCCACGAGAACGGGTTCGATGCCGGGTGGGTCGGGTTCTTGAGGGCCATCCTCGAGTACTACGGCCCGGAGCTGCAAAGATCTCAACCCTAACTCCATCACGCACTCGGGCGGTGTTCGCCGCCCCTATGTGAGGGCTTCCTTTGGGGTCGAGGTCCACCCCGGACCTCCGCTCCACTTCTTCGAGGGCGCCCTTTCTTCAAGAGCGCCGAGAGGGGGAAGAGGATATCCGTCTGACGCCGGCAAATGCATGCCGCAGCTGGCTGGCTCGCAACCGATTCAGATATCCCGCGAAGCTGACCTTCTTCCAACCGCGGGGTCGGGCGCTACAAGTGGTTCTACCTCCCGAACGACTTCACCCCGCCCGCCTTACACCGGGAGGGTGTTCGACGCGGAGCCCGCGAGGTGGAAGGGAGGAGATCATCCCTGCAGAGGGTCATCCTCCGAGAAAGGTGTTCCGCTGGGCTGAGGAGGAGGCCGACCGCGAAGGGGTTAGATGCGGCGGTCATCATCGCCGCTTCCACCAGCCACCGAAGTTCCGCCCTCATGCATAGACAGCCTTGCCTCGCTTGACATGAGGGAAGGCGGCCCCCCTCGGGCTGGGGCGAGGATGTTGTCCGTCGACCTTGATCACGCCGAGATCGCCGAGCGGGACCAAGAAGGCGGGCGCCGTGTCCAACGCCTCCAACCTTCTACAAGGTCGCGATGCGACCCCACCGTAACGCCGCCTCCGTGGTGAGTCACCGCGTCGCGGCGCGGTTGGTTGTTGTTTGCCTCCTCCCCTTTATCTCATCTTGCTCTTTTCGTCAGTAGGATTGGCCGGGAAGCCGAAAGCGCCCAAGCCCCCATCTCCTCCGGAGAAAGAGAAGAACAAGGCCCTTAAGGAGAAGCAGAGGGAGAGAAGAAGAAGAAGTCGGACAGAATGTCCACAAGCGTAACGAGCGGCGTGAGCTGACAAGCCGCGGCGCCGGCAAAGCGGATGAGGGACTCCCCAGAGCCAACGCCTCCGACACCACCGGGCGCCGATGACGATGATGAGGATGACGACGAGGAGGAGCAGGACTACAGCTTTTTCGGTTTGGCCACATCGCCCCGTGAAGAAAGGGGGAGTGGTCGCCGTGGCCGTTGAAGGACACCGCCCTCGCCCCTTATTCCGCCGAGGCTTCAGGCAATGGAGGCGTGACTGCCGGGTGGGGCGAGGCCCCTCCCCGAGTCATCCCACGCCGCTGCCCCGGCTTGGGCGGCTCGGTTCTGCCTCTGAACGGCCCGAGGGGCGGGAGGACCGCCGAGGGTGAGGCGCAGGCCTCGGCCGAAGAGGCGGCGATGCCGGGGGCTAGCCGCCCCGTGCCCGTGACCCCTGAATCGCGCGAGCCGAGGACACCTCAGTCCGAGCCCCAAATAGCACGGCCCAAAGAGCCGATCGTTTTCAACCGCCGGCCGCCAAGTAGGTGTTTGTCCTTTTAGTCTTCCGCCGCTTCTTCTTTCTTTTTCTTTCTTTTTTTGAAGACTCACTCTTCTTCTTGCTACGCAGCAAAAGCGCAAGAAGGCCCCCAGCCCCGCCCCGCTTTTGCTCGCAAGCAGCCGAGGCTACTGTGCCAAGACGGCGGCGCCACCGCCGCCTGGGTGGTGGCCGCGGCGACCGAGGAAGCGGGGTGATCGGGCGCCGGCCATGGAGCCACCTCCGCCCGTGATGGAGAGGGGCGCATGCCCGGCGCTGGGCCTGGCGGCGCCGTGGAGGCCGTGACGGCGCGCCCTCAGCGGAAGCCGCGGACGGCGCTTTTGCCCCGACGGCCACCGGGGCGACATGGTCATGGAGGAGCGAGCGCCTGCCCGCCTTTGCCGCACCCTCGACGCAGGAGGTGGTGGAGATCCTCTCCTCGAGGAGACCACTTCCCGCCGGGGAAAGAGGTGGTCGCTATGATGCTACCTCCCCAGCGCGGTAAACCGCATGGGGTCATGACCCCGGGGCGCCCGCCGAGGGTCCTCCAAATGTAACGTGCAGCCGCCAGATTGTCGGGTCAGACCGGGCCGACCCGAGGACCGCCGCCTACGTGCTGGACGACGCCTTGAGTCGACCCGTGGGAGCAGCGGACAAGTACATGAAGTCGGCCAACAACCTGCTTGGTCTCGCTTCTTGCCGATCTTCTCCGTGGATCTCCCACCGATGAAGGTAATACAAACATTTGTGCATTTGTGGTCGAAGCCTTACCTTGGCAGAGCGCCCAAAAGCGGCTAATCCGTTGGCCCCGACGACAGGGACTGGGCGGTGGCGCCCGGAGAAATCGAAGCCCGGTTCAGGTCCGCCTTGACGAGGCGCCCATCTCCAACGACAGAGGCAAACCAGCCGCGCACCGAGCCGGGCCGCTTGAACGAGGAGCTCGACAAGCTCCGCGCCGAGAAGGAGAGGCGATGAGGACGGGCGCTGTCGGCCTCCGGCACCATCGGGACCTTGACAGAGAACCCGTGAATATGGACACCGATCACCAGCCTTTTGTCGACGACGCCACCATGGTGCGGGCCGAGCTTGGGCAAGCGCTGAATGAGGCCACCCAGCCAAGCGCACCATGCGGAGGAGGTGGCGCAAATGGAAGGTAAGTTTTTGTTGTTTTAGGGCACCGTGATTTTGTATTCCAGCCCCCCAAGGCCGACCCCCGCGGATGCGTAGCCGAGGAGGAAGTCGTCGGAGCAAGCGGCGGACCTCAAGGCAAAGCTGCGCACGGCCCATTCCTCCCCAAGCAGGCGAGCCCGAGGCCCTCGGGGAGAGAAGGTCGGAGCCGCTTGCACAGCGGGTCGAGGCCGGCGAGTCCGCCGGTAGGGGCCCCACCGGGCCGCCCTGAGGCGTGCCCGCACGGTGGAAGCGCGGCCCACGCCGCTTCAGTCCGGCCTCGACCGGTGTGTTGCATACCTTGGCGATGACCCTCTCCTGACACGACCTCGACCTCCCAAAAGCCGAGGGAGGGCCTGCCGCCGAGGATGAGGAGGGTCGCGAGAGGGAGGTGTTCGACGAGCCGCTTCAGGCCGAAGGGGCCACGACATCGCCGGGTCGGGCACTTCCGCACGGCGATCCTCCCCGACGCTGCCGAAGGAGCCGACACCGCAGGTGCCGACGCCAGGGCGGGAGGGGGGTCGGATGCCCCCCCTGGATCCTGTAATTCGGGCCGAAAGTGTGCCCGTAAAAACTTGATTAGTATTTTGTTTTTTCGTGTCGTTTAAGACTTTGGCCCGTGGAGGCCTTATGTTTCTTATGCCGACTTTTTCGTTATCTCTCGAGTTTCCTTCCGCGATGCTCGTTACTTAGTCGCGGGGGGGGGGGAGCTTTGCAGCCGTGAGTCGCCCTTTAGCCGGGTAGGGATCGCTGATTGTCACGGTCCCGCTGCCTTTTCGCAATGAGTGACTTCCCGCGCGAGGCTCGGAGTCCCCTTTTGGCCGAGGGCTGCAAGCGGAGGTACCGTAGCCGGGCGTAGGTGGCCTCGTGGGCCGCCGCCTCGGCCTCGGGTGACTCCAAATGTGCCCTTAACTAAATACACGAGACCTTCGGGAACGAGTCTACGAAGAATAGCCAGAAAACGAAAAGGATTTTCGCGGGTGCTTTTCGTGAGGGGGTTCCCCTTCTAGCTCCCCGAGGGAGGCTTGGTTTTGGTAAGACAAAACCAAGTCTCACCGAGTCCTATTGAGGAAAAAAACGCTATGTCTTGGGGAAACGCCCAAGGACTTGGTGTTTATTAACGAAATGTACAAAGCGTATGTACAATGCTTGGAATTTTAAGGGTAAAAAGCGACGTAGCTGTTGGATGTTCCAAGCGTTGTTGAGGACTTCGCCGGGCTCGTTGGCGAGCTTGTACGTGCGTCGGCTTGAGGACTTCGGCGATGATGAAGGGCCCTTCCCAAGGCGGTGTGAGCTTGTGGCGCCCCTCTCGTTGTCTTGGCGGAGACGGAGCACCGCATCGCCTTCCCCGGAGATCTGACCCGACCCGACGGTCGTGGTAGCCCGGAGAGACCTGGTGGTATCTTGCCGAGTGTAGAAGGGCGGCATCCCTAGCTTCCTCGAAGCGTGTCCAAATGAGTCCTCCCGAGCCACTTGATTTCGGCCTCGTCGTAGGCCCCCGAGCCTTGGGGACCCAAACTCCAAGTCGGTGGGCAGCATGGCCTCGGCACCGTATACTAGGTAGAAAGGCGAAACCCCGTGGCTCGGCTTGTCGTCGTCCCGAGGCTCCAGAGGACCGAAGGGAGTCCCTCGAGCCACCTTTTGCCGAACTTGTTGACCTTATTGAAGATCCGAGGCTTCGGCCCTTGCAAAGATTATCCCGCTGGGTCCGCTTCCACTTGCCCGCTCGTCTGGGTGCGAACTGAGGACCGCACGATGCGTGATCGGTGCTCGCCGCAGAAGTTTTCAAACTTCGCCCCGTGAACTCGGGTGCCATGGTCGGTGATGATAGAGTTTGGGACTCCAAAGCGGTGGATGATGTCGGTGAAGAAGAGCACCGCCGCCGGATCGAATGTTGGTGACGGGGCGCCGCCATCCACTTGAGAACTTATCGATGGCGACAAGCAAATGGGTGAAGCCCCCGGGCGCCTTCTTGAGAGGTCCTACTAAGTTCAAACCCCACACGGCGAAGGGCCATGTGATCGGGATGGTCCGGGAGTGCCCGAGCCGGTAGGTGCGCCCCGACGAGCATGCAGTACCGGCACCCCTCGCAGCGCGCACTACCTCGTGGCGCCACCGACCGCGTTGGCCGCAGAAATCCCCGCCGGAAAGCGCCGCCAACGAGGGAGCGGGGAGCGGCGCAGGGCCACACACCCCGGCGGATCTTGGCGAACCAGGCAAGGCCCTCCTCGATCGCGGACGCATCGCCGCAGACCCCCGAGGGGCTCCGCAGTAGAGGTAGTCCTCGATGACGACGAAGGACTTTGCTCTTCGCGCGAAAAGTGCTCGCCTCGATTGAAGTCGCCGGGGGAGGGTTCCCCGAACCATCCAATCGAGGTATGGCTTTCTCCCAATTGGCTTGGGGTCGCCTTCCGGATCCTCCCCGCCGATCCCGGCCGATCTCCATGGCCTCGGCTGCGATGGGACCTTGACATCTCCCCCAGCCCCGAGGGGGGCGAAAGTGATTCTCCGTGGTCTCCTCCTCGCTTGCCGAGTGTGATGGAGGGAGCCGTGAGGTCCTTTGTGAAGACATCGGGGAACCGGGTTCTTCCAAATGCGATCTTGGCGAGCCTCGTCGGCAGCCTCGTTGTACCAAGACGACGTGGTTGAGCTCGAGGCCCCTCGAACTTGTCTTCCAGTGGCGCCGCACCGCCTTTGCAAAGATGGCCCATCTTGGGGTCGTGGCAGCTTGAGTCCTTCATGACCTGGTCGATGACAAGTCGCGAGTCCCCGACATCAAGGCGCTTTGATGCCGAAGTTCGATGGCGATCTTCAACCCGCTGAGTAGGCCCCCGCATCCGCCATGTTGTTTGACGCTGGGAAGTGAAGGCGGATTACGTGTCGCATGTGCACCCCGAGGGGGAGAGATGAAAGAGGAGGCCGGGCGCCGCTCCACCTTCATCGTGGACCCGTCGAAGTACATTATCCAAAGATTCCTCCCGGAGCCGGGGCGGTGGTAGCCGAGTATCGTCCCACTGGGCGATGAAGTCAGCCAAGACTTGAGACTTGATAGCCTTCCTTGGCGCCAGAGAGGGGTTTCCATGAGCTCAACGGACCACTTGGCGACCCGCCCGAGACTTCCCGATTTTGGAGGATCTCCCCCAACGGGAAGGGAGGAGACCACCGCCACGGGGTGAGCGCCGGCGTAGTGTCGGAGCTTGCGCCGGGTCGTGACCACCGCTGCAGAGCAGCTCGATTCGGATCTATGCGGTAGCGGGTCTTGGTCTCGGACAACACCTCGCCGATGAAGTAAACCGGCCTCGGACCGGCAGGTGTGGCCCTCCTCCCGCTCTCGGCGACGATGGCCGTATCGACTACCTCGTTGTTGCAGCAACATACAGAGGAGGGGCCCCTTTCTACCGGGGCGGGACGAGGATCGGGGCCCCGGTGAGGGCGGCTTTTGAGCTTAAATGAGGGCCTCCCGGCCCTCGAGGTCCGTGAGAAGCGCCGGACTTTCTTAGAGGCGGTAGAGGGCAGGCCCTTCTCGCCGAGCCGTGAGATGAAGCGGCTTAGAGACGCCAAACAAAATGACTCACCGCACACCCTTCATGTCCTCGATCGGCCCCATGCTCGTTACCGCAGCTTACCTTCTCCGGGGTTGGGCTCGATGCCGCTTGAGATTTTATGAACCCGAGGAGCATGCTCTGGGGACCCCAAGACGCACTTTCTGGGTTGAGCTTGACGCCTTGGCCTTGAGACATCGAAATGCGACCTCAAGGTCGAGATGAGGTTGTCGGCCTCCTTGGTCTTGACCACGATGTCGCCGACGTAGGCTTCTACGGTTTCTCCGATGTGGTCTCCGAAAACGCCCAAAGATGCACCGCCGATACGTGGGCCCCCTCGCCTCCTCGAGCCCGGCGGGCATCGCCACGCAGCAAATACCGAAAGGGGTGATGAAGGAAGTCGCGAGCTGGTCGGACTCCTTCATCTTGATTTGGTGGTAGCCGGAATAGGCGCCAAGGAAGGATAAGAGCTCACACCCCGAAGTGGAGTCGACTATCCGATCGATACGCGGTAAGGGAAAAGGGACTTTCTGACATGCTTTATTTAGATTAATGTAATCTACACACATCCTCCATTTCCCACTCTTTTTCCTCGACCAATACGGGTTAGATAACCACTGTGGTGGAACACCTCCTTGATGAACCCGCCGCCAAAAGCTTGTTCACCTCCCCCGATGGCTCAAGGCTTCTCCTCGCCGAATCGGGCGCAGACGCCGCTTCACCGGGCTCGACCCGCCCGGATATCAAGGAGTGCTCGGCGACATCCCTCGGAATGCCCGGCATATCCGAGGGACTCCACGCGAAGATGTCGATAAAAAGGCCAAGAAAGTCGACGAGCACAACTTCCTATTTCGGGTCGAGGGAGGCGCAGATCTTCACCGCCTTGCCGGGGATGGAGAGGCGGGTCCGGACCTCCTTTACTCCGGGCCGGATGGCTCGAATGCGCCAGCGTGACGCTTTGGTGTCGAGGGCCTCGGAGACGCCACGCCTCGCCAAGTGCTCGACCGCCTCGACGCCGCAGCTTGAACGCTGTGGTTCGTAGGGAGGAGCTAACGGTGATGACGCCATTAGGCCCCGGCATCTTGAGGAGAAGGTAAGTGTAGTTGGGGACGGCCATGAACTTCGCATACGCTGGTCGCCCGAGGATTCCGTGATAGGTTCCTCGAAAGTCAACCACGCCGAAAAGTGATGACCTCCTTTGCGAAAAGTTCGATGGCGCCCCAAAGCGCACGGAGGGTCGACAGCCCGAGGGGCCAGCGCCGCCTACCCGCACTACGCCCGAAAGGGAGAGCTATCAATAGCCGCGAGCGCCCATCCCCAACAAGCCGAGGGTTTCGAGTAGAGGATGTTAAGGGCGCTCCGCCATCCATCGCCATTTGGTGAGCCGCACGCTGTCGACAATGGGGTCGACCACGAAGGGTACCGCCTCGGCTTTGGCACGTAGGGGCGGGTGGTCGCCGATGCTGAAGGTGATGGCGCCGCGACCACGGCAGTAATCGCGGAGTGGCGGGGTGCACCGAGAATATCTCGACGCCGCGCTTGATCCGGGCGTGGGGTGAGATTCCGCCGCAGCCCCCGATGACCATGAAAACGCCACGACCTCGTGGAACTCCTCGCCTTTGTTTTCCCCCTCCTTTTTTCTTGTCCTCAAAGGGAAGCTTCGATAGAAGCGACAAGCCAAATCGCACTCCCCCATAGTGTGCTTGACGGGAATTTGTGGAAAGGGCAAGGCTTTTTGAGCATGTCGTCGAAGGCTCCCTGGCCTGGGGCCTCGGGGGTCTTGGTCACCGTGGCAACGATATCGCCCCGGAGTCCACCCTTTCTTGCCCTTTTCCCTTTGTGCTTGTTCTTCTTGTTTTTTCTTGGGCCGCTGGCTGCCTCCCCTCGGCATTATCCTCCTTCCGCTCCCTTTGTCGCCGACGCCGCGAAAATCGCCTCCCACCGCCTCCTCGCCGGAGGCGGTTCGCCGCCACCTCGAACAACTTGCTGGCGGCGGGTCGGCATCTTCCGACCCAACTCGTGGACGAGCTCCTTGCGTGTCGTGTCGCCAAGGAATGCACCGATGATAGCAAAGCCGCCATGTTTGGCAGCCCCCGCACACTTCTTCGAGAAGCCCCGATGAAGTCACGTGAGCGCCTCGGCCGGGCCTCCGGCGGCAGCTACGGAGATCCCACGACTCCCCGGGCGCACGATGTGCCCCCGAAATTTCCCACAAAAACCCCCCGACTAGCTCGGACTGGGCCATGGATTGTGCGGGCGTGAAGATGCTCCACCCAAGCGCGTCCGAATCACCCAAGTGCAGCGGAAGGTTGTGGATGATAAGCCGGTCATCGTTCGCGCCGCCAAGCCGGCATGCTAGGCGAGTCGTTGAGCCAAACCCGGGTTCGCTTTCTCCCCGAGTATTTGGCAAGATTGGCCTACCGCCGGAACCGAAGGGGGAACCGTGGCGCCGCGGGATTTCCCGGCTGAAGGCGCGCTGCCCCGAGGGATCGGCATCGTCGCGTCCTCGCCGCTATCGCGCCCGCCGCCGGCAGGCCGGGCGGCCGCATCCGCCCGGCCCGCCTTTGCGACGCGCTGTTGATGACGCGCGCGCGCCACCATCGCCGATGCCGCCGCTGTCGCCCCGAAGACGCCACGGATTGGCTCGCGATGGGTCCCGATGGACCGAGCCGCCGCTGCGTGGGCTTGGGCCGCCCTCCTCATCCTCGGTGTCCGATGCCGGAGGCCGAAGCCAGCTTGCCGACAGAATGTCTCGAGATAATCTCGCGTATCATCTCGAATCCGCTGCTCCTCCGGGGTCGATGGTTCTCGCATCGACCGGACGAGGAGGGCAGCCGCCGCTGACGTTATAGACTCGCCAAGGGGAAGATGGGGGGACGCTTCTCCACCCTCGCCGTTGATCTATCCTTCTGCTGACGTCACGCCAAGGGCGCGGTCGATTTGAAAGCGCTGGGTTGTGGATTGCGTGCCGCACGGTGGGCATGCTCTCAGACGCTTATCTCCTACCGTAATGCGATTGGCCGCTGCCGAGGCCTGCCCCCAAGCCCCGATCCGCCGGGAGAAGCGGGACGCCGTGGCCTTCGAGGGGTAGCCAGGCTCCGCCGGCCGAGGGCCCGCATGTGCCGGTTTAGGCCCCTGCCCGAGGCCGGGATGGTTAGGTCTGCGCGCCCGCCGGAAATGCCTCGCGGCGGGCCTCGATCACGCCCTGGTCGCCAGCTGCCGTTGCCGCCTATGCCGAAGCCACACCGATCTCCACGTGAAAGCATTCACGAAATGGATCGCATGTCGCCCTGGGGAGTCGAACCGGGTAGCCGGAAGCGGCGGCATGCTCCTGGCGAACCCCCGGGCTCCGCGGTCCTCGAGGTAGCGCCGATCGGGTGGGATGTAGCGCCGCTGCAGTGGCGCCGCCGCTCCTCCCGCCAACTAGGTCCTCATAGGCGTGATGGATCCGCCGGGGATGTCCGCCGAGGCGCCTGCGGAGCGCCGCTGACGGCGTGGACGCCCCTCCGGCTCCCATGACGGTGGAGACGACGCGCACGTGGCAAAGAAGGCGACCAGGCCAAATGGCCGGGCGTGGTGGCGATGGCGGCGCGCTGCCGCCAGCCGCAACGCCGCAAGGTCCTCCTCCGCATCGCTGGCGCTGGTGCGCCCGTCGCGCCGGCGGGAACGCGCCACGGCGCCTCGCGACGGGTCGGTAGTAGGTCCACCGGAGTTCGGTCGAGGTCCCCGATTCCGGCCGAGAAGTTCCATGTCGCATCGACTCCGCTTGACACGAACTCGAGCTCACCAAACCGGATCGGGTCCCCGCCCAGGGCCGGAGGGAGGGAGTTAGGGCTGGAATCCGCCCCGAAATGTCGCTGCCGGCCATTCCGTAGTTTTGGCGGGAAGGAAAGCGGTGCACGCACAAGCCCCTACCGGGCGCGCCAATCGCCGGTGCTAAAACTAGTGGTCCTAGTACCAACGAGTGAATTTACGCAAGTGTTCCCAACCCCGGATGGTGTGCAAGAGGGGACACAAGAAGGTTTTGTATTATCCCGCACTACAAGGTGCCTCGTGAGGTATGGTGTGTACAAGCAAGTGGGAGAGAGGGAAATGTCCCAAGTCTCGTGGTGAGATGAGTGAGTGTGTGTATTTGTTTGCCAAGGAGATTGCCTGATTTGCTTTCCTAGGATTCACCTGCCCCCGGAGGACCCCTCCCGCCCCCACTTTTATAGCCTAAGGGGAGGGACGGGCTTTACAAGATGTTGTTTGAATAGGAAAGACGGCGGTGGGGCGCGCCTCATCCCGCCGAGGCCTAGGGCTCCCTTTCTCCTTGTGCCGAGGCCCCGGGTGAGGGCGGCGGCTTTGTCTTGCACGGCGCCAAGATCAGCGATGGCGGGCGCCGGCCCCTGCGGAGTCGGCTCGCTCTTGGTGAAGGAGGACGCTCATCAGTAGGGGCTCCAAGGCGGCCCATGATGAGCGTGCCCAGTACCGTGGCCTGTCAGAAGCTTTGACTCACTCCCGGTCCGGCGTTTTGAGGGCCGCGGCATCGTTGTCGATACGGCGGGCCGACGCAGATACAGCGCACGGGGCCATTCGCCTTACCCCGCCTCGAGCCTGGTGCACAAAGGGGCTCGGCACCGGCGGCTCGCCGCCGCATGGGTGGCGCCGTGTCTCCCGCCGGATGCGGCATGCTCCGATCCGACTCCCTGATGGGACCTGTTACGGGTTAGTCAATGTCGCCTCTACAAAGCAGTGTATGGCATGCCGCCGAGGGATTGCGTAATCAAGAGTGCGGGCGCAGGTGCAGAGTGGTGACGGGACGGCTCTCCTCCCGCCATGGCTAGCGCCAACCCGACACCACCGTGGGAAGGCGGGCGGTGGATATACAAGTCGCTGGGTCGCCCTGACCAGGTGATGCGGCGCTGTCGCCCGAGGCCTTAGCGGGGGCTCCGGGATGGAAGGCGGAACTCCCCCCCGAGGCCGCCGCAGGAGGCCTCGGGCGAGGCGGGCGCAGTGCCCGGCCGAGGCCTCAGCAGGAGGCCTCCTGCGAGGCGGGCGCAGTGTCCGCCCGAGGCCTCAAGCAGGAGGCCTCGGGCGAGGCGGAAGTGGGCGGACGCGCCCGAGGCCTCGCTGAGAGGCTCGGGCGAAGTCGGAAGCGGACGCCCGTCCGAGGCCTCACGGGAGTGCTCGGGGCGGAAAATAGGAACTCATCCGAGGCCTTGATGAAGGAGGCTTGACGGGCGGAAAGCTACGCTTGCTTAAAGTCCCCGCAATGTGGGCTCGGGCGGTGTTGGTGCGCAAGGCGCCTGGCCTTGGCAGGCCGTGTTTTGTTACCGTGTGTAACACTAAGTCATTATGAAATACCACTAAGTCACTACCACTAAGTCATTAACACTATGTCATTAGGAAATAAAAAGTAAATCATTATGAAATAACACTAAGTCATTATGAAATAACAATAAGTCATTAGGAAATATGTACCGTGATAAAGCGTGGAGGAGAGACTGAATCTAGGGGCGCGGCGGAACGATGAGAAGACAAGTGCACGACAATGATTACTGGCGAGGTATCGTGATCGGTATCTGCCAATTAATAGAGCGAGCATATAATTTAAAAGGTACCATGAGCGAGGATATAACCAAAACAAATTTACTAATTGATAATTGATACAATATAAATTGAAAATGCCACATACAATATTACTAGTTTTTACTTAATAATACAAGTAATACATTTAAAAATTTGACATACAATATTTGAAAAATGCCACATACAATTAATACATTAAGATTTTTGAAAAAGTGCCACATACAATATTAATAGTATTACTTAATAGTATTACTTAATAATACAATTAATATATTTAAAAATTTGACATACAATATTTGAAAAATGCCACATACAATTAATACAAATATAAATTACTAATTTAACTAATTTTTACAATAGTAATGAATACAATTAATACAAAAATTTCACATACAATAGTAATTAATATTTTTCTAACTTTACTAATTTTTAAAATTGCTAACAATTGTTAGTAATTAATACAAATATTAATTACTAATTTAACTAATTAATACAACTAATACTTAATATTTTTACTTAATAGTATGACTAATTTTACAAAAATTATTACATAAAAAAACAAAAAGAAGCCACCGTTGGGCCTTTTTCGTCACCATGGTCAAATGCTGAGGCTGACGTCTCGGCGCTGCTGGGCCGCTCATCGCATGCCGCCGCCGCCGCAAACGCCGGCCCTATGCGCAGATGCAAGCATGCGACCACGCACGTGAAGGTTTTTCTCACGCCGCCATGTACGCACGCCTGAGCGGCCGGCGGCGGTGGATGCTAGCTCGGCCCGTCGGCAGCGTATCCGTGCGGGATGGGGAAAGCTTCTGCGGCTCCGGCTGAAAGGAGTAGGCTTCGGCCGGTCTCGGGATGGCGATGGCTCTCCAAGCGCCCGCTGAAGGAGAAGGCTCGAGCGAGCGCTCCGGCTGGCGTGCCTCAGCAGCGGTGGTCCCATGGGCCGTCGTCGATGGCGCCTGCGACTCGGCACGAATTTCGCTAGCCTAAACGGCGTCGATTTGAGCTTCGCCCACGGACTTGTGAAAATTTCAAGTCCTGGTGGGCGGTCTCAGGGGATCCATTTCTACGAGCGGTGGTCTAGGACAACCGCCCAAGTAGAAACTCGATATCTATCGGGCGGTTGTCCTAGACCACCGCTCAGAAATGGATTTTCACACGGTGAACTTAGGCAACCGCCGGTGGAAATCCATTTCCACCGGGCGGTTGTCTAGGTCCACCGCCTCGTGGAAAATATCCCTTAACCAATTTCTTTTCTCGTATGGCATTAACTTTAATCGAGCTTATTTCTTTTTAGGTTAAGTCTTTAGGTTATAGACTATTTCTTTTTGTGGTTATTTCTTCTACTTATTTGTTCCGGTTATTTTTATCTTATTTCTTTTTAAGGCAATTTCTTTGAGGTTATTTTTGATTGTAGGTTAATTTTTGTAGGTTATTTCTTGTATGTTATTTGTTTTAGTTTACTTGTTTGTAGAACTTAAAATAATTATAAAAATAAATATCAATAAGTACAAAGAAAAAGGACTTAAACAATTAGAAAATAAATAATAATAAGAGCATTTTCTTTAGGTTATTGCTTGTAGGTAATTCTTTTTAGGTTATTTCTTGGAGGTTATTTGTTTTAGCTTACTTGTTTGTAGAACTTAAATAATTATAAAATAAATATCAATAAGTAGAAAGAAAAAGGACTTAAACAATTAGAAAATGAATAATAATAAGAGCATTTTCTTTTAGGTTATTGCTTGTAGGTAATTCTTGTAGGTTATTTCTTGTAGGTTATTTATTTTAGCTTACTTATTTGTAGAACTTAAATAATTATAAAATAAATATCCAATAAATATTAGAAAAAGAAAAGGACTTAAACAATTAGAAAATGAATAATAATAGAGCATTTTCTTTAGGTTATTGCTTGTAGGTAATTCTTGTAGGTTATTTCTTGCAGGTTATTTATTTTAGCTTACTTATTTGTAGAACTTAAATAATTATAAAATAAAAATATCAATAAGTAGAAAAGAAAGGACTTAAACAATTAGAAAATGAATAGTAATAAGGCATTTTCTTTGGGTTATTCTTGTAGGTAATTCTTTTTAGGTTATTTCTTGTAGGTTATTTTTTTTTAGCTTACTTGTTTGTAGAACTTAAATAATTATAAAATAAATATCAATAAGTAGAAAGAAAAGGACTTAAATAATTAGAAAATGAACACCAACACCAAGACAAGAAATAGAGTACAAATTATAAATGATAAATTATTACATATGACAATAACTAATATTTAACTTAACTAGATATAAACTAGCCAACTGCGTTACGCTTTCTCTATCGTGGCGCACCATGGCAATGAATTTTTTTGGGGATGGTACGCTCAACATTCTTCCTCTTTAAAGGATGATCTTCAAAAACATGTGCGAAATGGTTGAAGTCATCTAAGTCAATTACACCATCAACTCCTAACCTTCTTTGCTCGGGAAGAACTATAATAGCAGTCTTGTCATTGTTTTTCTTCTCTTCCTTAGAAAGGATCCGTTTCGCAGCATAGAAGACCTCCGTGGCAAAAGACAGAGAGCAAGGATCCAAGGATCATCCTTTGTAGCCTACTTTTACTTAGATTCTCATAGAACTCTCGTGATCATAGCTGTCCACCGTGACATGGTTTCCTCATCAACCTATTGGCATCGAAACACGGGTATCTTAAATGAATCAAAGTTCAGTTCCCATATAATACGTAACTGAACTAGCAACA
>JADLZL010001971.1:42500-47473 GCA_015844335.1 Chrysopogon serrulatus | reverse complement strand
GGTGCATCCACGATGCAAGCCTAAGCACCATGCTTACACCTACGATAATACTCTACTCACGCTGGGAAGAGAAAGCACTTCCCAAAGAGAGTACGTGATCCGATAAACAATATAGGCATAGAACTTACTTGATTAGAAGTTGATCAGCGTGGAGACATCGCAGCGAGCTCAAGTAGAGCTTGACCTCGCCTTAGCGGCACAAGCCGTGAGAGAGGGCACTTTCGATGCAGGCCGGCACCCCCTCCCTAACTCTTCCCTCACACTCTCCATCTCACTACTATTATCTAAAGACTAGATCCTAGAGAGGACTAATCTTCTCTTGATCTCTAGCCCCAGAGAGGTTATCCTTATTCGAGGGACACCCTCAATTAGGGGTTTGAGAGGAAATTGCAAATGAATGTGTGATGCCCTAGAGTACACTCGGCCTCTTCTTTTTATAGCCCGGTGATGAGCAGCTGAGCCCTTGGATCAAAGCCAACTTTTGGCGGACGGCCGAGATTGAAAGCTAAGGCGGTGGCACGTGGGCCAGCTAGGCCAGCTTGGCCACTATAGCCGAACGCGGCCAGCCCCGGGCCTAGGCCGTCGCTCGGCCTCGCGCTCGTGGTCCGCTGAGCCGTGGTGTCTGCTCGCCTTACGGAGTCTTCTAGTGCAGCCCTCGCTTGTTGGAATTCATATCCTGAACATCCGGGAACTCCGAGGCAAATGACCCATGTCGTCTCTATCGTCTCGATGAGCTCTTCGCGAGTTGGTGCAACATTCCAATTCGTCATTTGAGGCGCTGAGCACTTTGTCCCGTTGGTCCTATAAGCTGATGTGCACCAGCGAGATACAAGTGATTCACCAAAACTTCAGTGGAATTCCATTAATGATAAACCCTAAGTCTATGTTGGTGATCTCCACGGTGCCTCTTCGGGGAGTTAGTTGTGGACTGCAATCAGTCATTAATAGCAGCACAAACTTACACACACTTAACCTTTTGCTAAGCCCCTTAGCAAAGCTAAGCCTCAAAAAGCTTTAACAAAAAGATATGTATAAGTTTAAGCATTGTAACCGCCTTTGATGTAACTCTCAGAAATATCGCATCTCGACGACAAAAATTCTCCTCCAAGCTTTAAGCAATAGCGAGCCGACTTTCAAACTTACTCATGTTACCTTTGACTATGGGGCTTACCGCCTACTTGAGTCTTGAGTAATCGAAAGATGAAAGATCTAGCCAAGCACCATGTCTCAAGCTCTTGTTCAACTTAGAGGGTTTTAAATAAAACTCGGGGAAGCTTCCCATGTATGACACTCCTCAAATCTCTATATAAGGGTATTTGTGGGATTCTCGCCAAGGCAGTAGTGATAGTTGCCTTTCTTTTCATCCCGTAGCTAAAGTTTATGGAGCTTATAGTAGGAGAAAACTTGAAAGAGCAAACTTGCAATGCATATGTTTGTCAAATCAAACAATGGATCCGCGGAGAAATAAGTCATACAATGAATCAAGATGTGTGCAAGTGTATGGATATGGTGGATATGTGGTGGAACCTAATTCTTTCTATGCTCAGAAGACACTGTCTCTCTTTTGAGATTTGGAACTTGGCCGAGAGTATGAGTTATCTTATTTTTTCTTCTTTTTTTCATTAGGGGAGGTAGGTATCTATGTACCCATTTCTCTTGGACACTTGTCCTCTTCCTTTTTTTGTTTTATGATAACTTTGCATAGCTCATAACACTCCTTTTGGCATAAAATATTTATGAGAGATAGCAACAAGAACATGAAGCATTTATTGGAGTGGCTATCTAATGGAAATGTTTTTTGGTGTTATACTCGGTGTAGGAGCAAAAACATTTTAGATGGGTGTAGATGGAATATCATGTTATTGCGCCTACTCCAGTGTAGAGTAGTGCATATGAAGGTGGAGTGTAAGTGGATCTTGATTCAAGAGCATGACAAATCTCTCACAAAGGGTCACAAAGGTTGATAAAACTCAATGCAAGACAAGCAAAGATATATATGGAAGTTTATTAGCCTATCTCATCATGTTTTGGCTCTGTGGAATGTAAAGCTTTTTGTCATACAAGAACCTCATCATGCTTAAGGTTTTTGTATTTTTCAAAAGATAAATCTCCGGAACTCTAGTGTCACTTAGAACAAGATAAATAGTAGCTCAAACTTTCTCAATTAGATCAATCAAATTACCTAGACTTAGTTCAAGCATATACAACCCACAAGTTTTAGGCTCGGGAGCAAATCTTCATGTTAAAAGCAGTTAAAGCTAAAACTTGGGAAAACTTATGTCTAAAAAATCTAAGCACTTCAAGGTGTTATGGCAGAAAGCATTTCATCATTTCATCTTTAATGATCATCTTCGGGGGCTTGTCTATTTATTGACTCTATCTAAACAAACATTTTATTTAGTTTTTGCATTTTTTTTAATACTAATACTATATAAGACTCTTAAGACTCTAGAAAAAGCATGGACCTTCATGTGTCCCACATATTTTTTGGTATTTTTTTTTTAAGTTTTCTTATGATACTATGGTGGTGAACCTTCATGTGCTCACATATTTTTTGGTATTTTTTCATTTTATGATTGACTTGATAATCACGTAGGTACACTTACACGGGTACCTAGGGATGCCTTCCCCCAAAGCCTGGTTGTTGTCTGGTTGAGCATTGAAGGCGGCCGATCCTCGGCGATTGAGCTCATGCTTACAAGAGCAAAAGTGTAGCCAGGAATCTCGATCTCATCCAACAAGAAGTTGCTTCCTCCAATACAGACCAGTCAGTGTGTTGGGAAGGTGTACTGGGGCGAAGACCTCAGGGTGGATTCAGCCTTGAGAGTCCCAGAAACATCCTGGCAAAAACACCCCAAAAACTCAGGAAACCGGATTGCAAGCGCTAGTGGTTAGTCAAGCTTCATGGACTCGATTGTTGTAGAGGTTTTCAAAGGTTGTTGCCAAGTGGTATACAAGTGCCAAGATGCTCAATTATTGTTTTTGTATTTCTATTTTGGTGAAATATGCGTAAAAAAAAAAAACATGTATGCATGATTATTTTTTTGTTACTTTTATGCCAATTACCTGGTGAAGACCCTATGGCTTTTACACACTATAGAACTATTCACATGGGGCTTCAAGTTAATGCATGAATTATCTAATAAGATGAATACCTATTTATTTAGTATTATTATTTTTTTAATGCAATACTAATGTAAAAGTGAACATGCTAAAGGGAAAATAATCCATGTATCGCAAGAAAGTAAATATGGATAACTACCGATGTTACCTCACGACAAGGGTTCAGATTTTTAAAGTCTCGAACAAGACTTCTCCCTTCTTGTTGATTCCTCCGGCGTTGACACAATTAGAGTTTCTTTGGTTGCGTGCATGGGGAGTGCTTCTTCTCCAAGCTAGCTCTTTTCGGTGAAGATTAAGATTCTATCTTTGATGCCCTTTATGATGTGTCACCTTATTCTACCTAACCCGTCTTGATTTTGAGATTTGATTTTGCTTTGACAGGTCCGGGGAGGGAATTGACTCCCCCACACTTTGCTTAAAGTGTGGTCACACGCCCTATAAAGACAAGGTAGAGATCAAGTGCATGGGCTCTCTGCGTGGAAAAACACCAGCAGGAACTAGAACTTCTATTTCACATCTCCTATCCTTAGTCACGTTGAACAACATGGAGTTGATGTTATGTGCTTTGTTCAACATTATCATGAGAGGTAGGATCAAAAGGTTGAGCAAGGATGTAACATTTAAGTTCATTAGGCTACAAGAGTTGAAGTGCTTAACCCATGGAAGGATTGTCTATATGTACATGTTGTGTGAGTCTTTACATGATCATGACTATCATCTTCTAAGTATAAGATGTGCAACTTTTTAGCTCATTTAGTTAAGACTACAAATCAAGATAGTGATGCTATGAACAAGTTTAAAGAACTAGACATGTTGAGTTAATCGAGATTGATCATGGATAATTATTACTCAAACATGTTAAGTTCTTTATTCATGTTCATACCAAAACCAAGGAGAAGCATTTTTAAGTAGTGACCATTTACCTTTGGATGTTACATTCATAATTGGAGCACGATGACACCATATGATGAAGAGTGGATGACTCTTGATGGTCCTTTTGCTTTGCTCAATGCTTTCCTTTCGTTTTGGTCAACCTCACATCTCGGTTTATGGTTCCTCTGTGTTCCTAAGATGGTGCTCTGTCGTGCCATTTTTGTTTCTTTGCCATTTTAGTTTGCCTTGCTTCATCTACGATTTGAATTAGACGTCTCTTGACTTACCTGGGTGGAGTTTGAAATTTCACGTGAGGGGTTAGTCCAACAAAATATCTGAGTGTCTAATAGAGCATGCTCTTAGTTCAAATTAACTAGACACCACGTCTAATTTGATTTAGGAAGATATTCTAGAATTAAGCATCACACTTGGGTAAAAGGCCTTTTGGAAAGTGAGATCAACACTCCTAAACTACAAGCACCATGCTTCTTTTTAAGAGAGATGTATAAAATACTCCAAACCTTAAGCATACTATAGCAAGCACTGTGAGTAGCATAGAAGGCATTGTAGAGATTCATCATTCAAGTAGAGATGAAAGAGCATGATTATTATATGGCAAGTTATTGTGTATAGCTTAAAAGGTAGAGCAACTAAGAATTTGCTAACATGGCATAAGATTTTTCACGCATATCCCCCACGCTTGAGTTCTTGCAAGGCAACATCAAGTTTGGATGGATGTGATCAGAATGTTGCATAATAATTGGTTGGACATACGCTTACACTATCATCCTTCATTCATCTTGCTTCAAACCTAGAAAGGTTAGTGACTAAGAATACCCGAAGGAATATTTTTACAATTATATCTCTATGCTCAATTCACAAGGAGCGCAGTTCGAGGAAAGTTCATGTTGTCTATCGAAAGCGCTAGTCTCGGGATAAAAGCTCATTGTTTGAGGAAACCTCAAAATCGTGCTTCA
>JADLZL010001971.1:0-32500 GCA_015844335.1 Chrysopogon serrulatus | reverse complement strand
TTTACCATGACTTACAACTGTCACACTTAACTTTGCCATGACTTAGTCAACTTTTATGTGCTCTGGGCAAGTCCAAATACCTTCATTTTACAAGTGTATTATTCTACTATGATTTAGATTCGTATTTTTACCATAACTTGGCCAAACTTAATTTTACCATCAAACTTAACTTTACCATGACTTTAGCCAACTTTAAAATTTTAGTCGAGGCTTTGCTCAAGTTAGGAATTTAACCAAACTCCCTATTTTAACTATGGTTTGGATATAATATATTTACATTTTACTGTCTGCAATTTTACCAAGACTTGGTCACATTAAATATTTGCTATGGTTTGGTTTGTCCATACTAAATTTACTATGGTTGCCATAACTTGGCTCAACTTCAATTTACCATGACTTTGTCAAGTCCAAAATTTACATGCTACAATTTGTAGTTCAAACTCTGCATTTTTCCCATGCTTTGGTCACTTCCGTAACACTACCATTTTAGTATCACTTACAACAACAATATTGGCTAAGCTGACATTTTTCATCACTTAATACCAAACTAATCAACTTTACCTTCATTTCGACATAATAAAGGTTAGGTTTCCATTTTTTTTGGATTTCACAATGACTTGCTCATAAATACTTCATTAATTTGCTATGCTTTAACATGACATTCACAACCGTGCCTTTCACCATGTTTGCATTCTACTCTACAATTTTACTATGGTTTAGTCTAAACCATACTTTTTTAATACAATTTTACCATGACTTCGCCATACTAAATATAACTCCTTACAATTTGCATTTTTTAAGTGCTATGCCTACACTTCTACAGTTTACCTCCCATGCCCATGGATGCACCGCTTACAGCTTGCACTTTAAGCAAGCTTTCGATACTACTCAAATTTACCATGCATTGGCAATTTTACCATGACTTCGATACAATGCACACTTTCCTTACTTTAGCGATTCTACCATTTCAACTCGATTTACCCAGACTACTATTTATCATCACTTACACCTACCTACCAATATTTTACCTTGTTTGCGCTAAGCCACCATTTCAATACCCACTAATTTTAAAGTTGTATTATCCTGTGCTCATACTGACGCCCAGACACTTCCATGGGCCTATTATACCACCAATGTATTTCAATACCAGCATGCGTATGTTGAATTTATGTTTTATGCATTCATATGTGTGCTTAACTGCTTATTAATTGTTCTCTGAATATGTTTAGTGCTATCCATCCATGTGCTTGTTTAGAGTTCTCTGGATATATACTGGTCTTCAGTGAAGGACTATTTACTTTCAACATCCACATTGCTTCGCTTTGCATGTCTTGCACAAAGGAGGCCACAGAGAAGCAAACACTTGTGACCTAAGTTTTGCACAAACATTGTTTAATGTTCAGGTTTGCAGTACTGATAATTCTTGTGCATTGGTCTGTGGGTGGAGTAGGGCCAGTGAAATCCTTGGCTATGGTGGATAATCTTCAACGATGTGAACGAGCACCGAGCACAAGTGCCTCAACTCTTGCCTACAACGAGCAGGTTAGTGCACAAGTCCACCATGCCTATGAATCCTAGCTCTTGTGAAATCCTTGCTGATGTTTTGTTTTCAGACCTGCCATACTCCTATGAGCTTTCATGGTGTCATGGTTGTTGTTTATCATTCCAAAATATTAATTAGCTATGCATGACCTTGTGTCTATACATAAGAGTTTCACAATGACATTGCAAAATATTGATTACCTATCACTGTATTGGCGTACCTTGTTCTAATGGTACTAATTTGGTTAGGTCAGGAGGTGAGGATGGTGTAGATGACGTAGGAGGAGGCAGAGGGCAGCTAGCTGGAGATCCAAGTCCCCTTTGGGAAAAAGACCCCAGGCTGCTTCCTCCGGCTTGGCGGCCTGTGCCTAGTGACTCGCAGCTCCAATTGTAGCCGCAATCACGGAAATGTGCGCCAAAATCTTCTACAATGTCAAAATCACGTGTCTTGCAGTAAAAAATCACATGTGTCTGAATTCATGTTGGTCATAATCTGCTGGAGTTAGCGTTCCTATTCTTTTGTCCAAGCAGCTTGTTTCACTTCAAAGTCTATTAGACTTTGGCTGGCATCACGTTCTGTGACGGCTGCCTGTCTAGGTGTGCTCGATCAGTACTTCTGGTTTCAATGAAATCCTGGAACATTTCTGATTCTTTTTGGTCCAGTACTATTTATCCTCTGTTGTTTCAAGAGGAATAATATGCTTAAGTAAATCAGCATATATATGCAATTAAATCCCTACAGTTTCAACATATAAGCACTTGAAATTGCTAGTTCAAATCAGCCTGGATTGGTTAATATCTAAATATGGTGAAAAATTACTACCAGTTCGCCATCTCTTTGACTTGGTTAGTGACTATATGTCAGTCAGAGTATGCATGCTGCTGTTTACAAGATAATATGGCCTAATTTCTTAATGTTTCATGACACTGAACTCATTTGACTGCATGCAAAACATTCTAGTCAGATATGGCACAGTTCTTCTAATGCGTTGAGTCCAAGTTTATAATGTCTGAAACCTGTTTCTTCTCCTTGTTTTAGGGGAAACTACCAGTATGTTCATGGTGTCATACAATTTGCGTTTTCGTTCATATTTTGGGATTCAAAGCAAAGGATGTATAATTAAGTAGCTAGTGGGGTTGCTTGTTTATGATTACAATGTTCCGTGGGGGTTGCTTGTTATTCTTTTACTGAACAAGGTCCGTTTTATATTATATATATATCAGACTAGACCAAACAATCTTGTATACGACCATGGCACCAGGCTTTTATTTTTTGGTTTCTATAAATTGTAATCAGTGACGCGTCTTGCTAATAAGCATCATTCATGATTTCCTCTGCAGTGACGCATGTTGGCTACAAGCGTTGCTGGTTCTAGGTTATCAATGACACGTGTTACCTGTACGCGTCACTGATAAGGGTTATCAGGGACGCGTATTTCCACGTCACTGATTCGCCTTTATCACAGACGCAAAAATAGTGACGTGTCTTTTCCGCGTCACTGATGGTTGTCTACACGCAAAGGAGTGGTCAAGGATGTCATGGTAAGAATTCAAGGTCAATATATACGTGTAGATTTTCTAGTTCTTGATATGTAGGGAGACGATGCATCCCCTATCCTCCTGGGAAGACCTTTCCTCTATACAGCCAACGCAAACATCTACATCGGGTCTGGGCAGATCCACTTCAACTTACCTACCGGGAAGGTACGCTGTCAATTTAGAACACTTATTAACCATGAGTAGATCAGGAAGTATGAAGACTGCTACAAGGAGCAAGAAGAGAACAAGCAAGCGCCCCGCTGGAGTGAGTGGGAAGAGGAAGCTGAAAGGATGGACTAGATCGCCAAGGAAGAAAAAGAGGAGATCCTAGCATGATTAGAAGCATGGGAGAAAGAGAATAAAGCTGAAGAGCTGGAGCTAAAAAAGAAAGAAGCAAAAGAAACAGAAGCAAGATGGAAGGAAGAAGCACGTGCGGCACCATCACGAAACGGGGAGTTGATTGAGGTTACCTCAGACGATGAACCCACTAAGTGTTCTCCTCTATCTAAGTCCTGTCGGTAGACTTTAAATTCCGTACCCTAGCCATAAGGTTAGAATGGTAGTTATCTCATTAAATGCATTAGCAATTTATTTAGTAGCATAATTTTGTTCACACGCTAAAATATGAAAACAACAAAAATATTTACTGCCTTATTCATTGCATCACAAAGCCGTATGTGGATACCTTATGGTATTTTCTCAAGGAATATTTGTTGTGGTGGCATAAAATAAAAATAACAAAAATACAGCACTCATATTTAAATTTCTGCATCATAAAGAGAAAATTCAAAAAGAAGAGAAGAATGAAATCCTGCTTAAATTTGACAACATTAAAAATTGCTCATAAAGATAATCAACTAGTCTTTGGCTGACCGCTAACCCATTATTAAATTCGAGCCTCGAGTTTTGGTTTCTCTTTGTGGAGTGTATTTATGTAGGAATAACATCATAGCAAAGAGAGAGACTATCAGTGCCAACCACCAGGTCCGCCAACGGCTAGCTCACTCTGAAAGCCATTTACATCAGATATTGCAACCATCCAGCTTGGGGGAGGAGCATTCCCTAGTTATCGGTGACTACATCTAGGCGATTATTAAATTTACTTTATATATATATTCATAAAATACCAAAAATATGTGGGCACATGAAGGTCCATAAAGTTATAGAGTCTTTTATCGGGTCTTTAATGCAAAACAATAAAAAGATATATAATTAGTTAAACCAAACTAACATTTAGTTATAAACTATTCAGAGTATAGGCTAGAGCTATTCAAACAACATGATGAACATTAAAATTTATCTTAGAGATAATGAATAGTTGCTCTGTTATAATGCTTGCCAAGTACCTAGTTGCCAAACTTAAATCTTCCTAGTTTTAAACATTGTTGTTTTAATTAGATAATTTACTCTGAACCTTAATTGTGGAGGCATAAGCTTGCGCTGAGTTTAGGTAGTTGATTGATATGATTCATGAAGGTTGAGCTGCTATTTATCTTGTTCCTAGCATTGCTAAGTTCTGGAGGTTTATTTTTGAAAATTCAACACCTACATGATGAGCTCTTGTATGACAAATGTGAATTCCTACCAAAGCCAAAATTAAACATATTAGAGGATAGGAAAACTCTTCACATTTAAGCTACATGCTTTGCATTGAGTTTAGTCAACCTATGTTGTATACCTTATGAGAGTCTTGTCATGCTTTTAAAACCAAGAACACTTGTACACTCCAGTCCACATATGCATTATCCCTACCCTAGGAGTAATCGCAATATTCCACCATTTCCATACTGGGAGAGAACACACAAAAATATACAATTACCCCTTAGGTTAACCTCTATCATTAATGCTCTAAGTCCTTAATCGTATCTCTGTATTTCCATTGTCTCTAAGGAATGCATGTGGCTATGCAAAAGATTTAAAAAAGAAAGAAGAGAAAGAAAGAAGAAAGAAGAAAGAAGAAGAGGGGGTAAGATGGATAAAGGTCCCAACAATCAATGGGTACAAGAAGTCCACCTCCCTGATTCAAAAGAATAAAGATAGCTCATGTCTTTCTGGAGAGTACTCAAAAGAGAGTTATTATTCAAAGAGCAACCCTACAAGTAGAAATTAGCCACAAATAACACATATTCACCTATCCATCATATTCCATACACATGCACATCTTGGTTTGATTGTATGCCTCGATTCTCTATGGATCCATTAGTTGACTTTACAATACATGTATTGCAAGTATGCCTATCCTTGTTACTGCCGCTCCAATAAGCTCTACCATATATATACCCTTAGCTATAGGAGGCATAACATCATTAATGCCTCAAGAGAGAACCATAAATACCATATACATTGAGGGACTTGAGGGTGTCATACAATTAAGCTCTAAGTTTTATTCTAAAAACCTATAAAAAACTCTAGAATATTAGTACTGTAAAGAATTTAAGACATAGTGCTTAATTTGATTGTTCTGTCTTTCAATTGCTCAAGACTTATGCAAAAGCTGTGAAGCCCATAATTACAGGGTAAAATGGGTAAGTTTGAAGGTTAGAACATACAATGTTTGATTCGAAGGAAAATTTTGTTTGAAAGCATGTGTACTTAGAAAGAATAATAACACTGTAGCAACTCCTGATCCAAATATAATAATATTTAGGCTTAGCTTGTTTGCCAAGGGACTGGCAAAAGGTAGGCTTGGAAGAGTTGTTGACGGTGGATAACGTCAACATTCACTAGAACTTTAGACACGAAAGGAAACATGAAAACACACTAGTCTAGGGTTTTATCTGACAATTTCCATGAGTTTTGCATATTCTGTATTTTATAGGGATTATTCCAGAAAAGCTGAAAAGAGGGATTCAAGTGTAATTAAACCATGAAACTTATCCACCATGGGAAATATCACGGGAAGACTCAGGAACACTCTGGAAGACACCCGAAGGAATAGGGGGCCAGGCCGCCGCCAGGTGGGGCCGGCTAGCCCCACCATGGGGCCGGGCAACGCCCTGCCCTAGGGTTTGCGGCCCCCTTCTGGAAGCTTCCTCTGCCACCTCTCCTGATGCATCTCTGCCCTTGGTTGAGTCAGTTTGATCCTATGGAGCACGTGCATCCCACCGGACTATAAATACATGGGTAGACCCCCCTTGACAGAGCCAATTCATTATTCATCAAGGCCTCAAGACATCCAGCATCAAGAAGGCTTCTAGTTCATCAAGAGCCTTCTAGTTCATAGTTCTAGTTAGCTAGATTAGAAGTAGAGGAGATCTAGTTCTTCATCGGGATCTGGGGCCCCCAGCGTCTGTCTAGAGCGCAGGAGTTCGATATAGTTCTAGTTCTTACTTTCTTATTGTATTCATTATTCAGATTAGGGAGACATTACTCTTAATAGTTCATATGTTCTTAATTGCAATAGTCATTGTCTACTTTGATTATATGTCTAGTTTAGTTAGTTCGATCTTATTGAATTCATGTAATTGCTCGTGTAGCGTTTATCCAAATGTACACTGGGTAGATGATAGACGATATGTAGACGTGGTGTCTAGATGTCTTGTTTATCTGCGAGTGCACCCTGATATGCCAAGACGTGTGGTAGTCCATGAAGGTGACAGCTACGTTGGTTCCTCTGTAGTCCACCCTCCGTATGTAGGACAGCAGGGCACGGTCGCGAAGTGGGATAATGTCTCTGCGCACATCCTTCCTAGTTGATGCCCCTTACATGTGATAATGATCTAGGGTTGACTTAGTGATGATTACTAGATGTAATTGCACTAATTAGAGTTATTCATTGATGTAGTTATAGAATTACCTTAGAATTAACTCCCTAGTTTATCCAATGGCTAACTATGATTATGGCTAGTCGATGCTCTAATGATTATCTATAATTATGATACTTGATTATGCTATCATCCTTATTTATCTATATTTATCTTGTGACCTCTGCCTATTATGAGTAGATTAGATGATATTGGTAATATCACTTATTCATTGTATATAGTTCCTTATCAATATAATAGATTAGAGTTTATTACAAAGCTTTCCCAATGGTATAAATATAAATCGACAACCTGGAAGAATTCCCTAGGTAAAATGCTACAACGGTATAATTATCTCGTCCGCTTGCGTAACCCATTTAGTTTATATTCACATTATATTCATATCTTTTATATATCTGCCTAGTCATAGTAATACATGTAAATCTATAGTTATTTCCTAGCAATATAATTGAGGATGACAACTTAATTCATGCCTAGGAATGTTAGTAATAAATGAGTGGCTAGTTGCTAATGATAAGTGAATTTAATACCGAGCACTTCTGGCGTTGTTACTAGGGGTAGGTCTTATCTCTACTTTTTAGTAATGATGTTAGAAATGCAACAATATATAGAGGTAAAACTCAATTTTAATTCTTGATCCTAGTAGTAAAATCAGATTTCTCTACTAACTCGTAGTAACAAAATCCAGTTTAAACTCATATGGTTGAATACACTTGAATGTACATGTTCCATCAATATGATGTCCCACATCATTCTCGTCTACTTGATTGAAACTTGACCTCGTAATATCTTGATAAGATGTGGATGATAAAAGTGATAGATCAGCCACATTAAAAGTGTTGGACATATTCATCTCTCTTGGTAGATCAATACCATAAACATTGTCATTTAGCTTCTTCGAAATAGAGAAAAGACCATTTTTACTTTGCCTTAACTTCCCATGAACTCCGGTATGCAATCGCTCCTGTCGAAGATATACCATTACTTGATCAACATCAAATGAAATATGACTTATTTTCTTGTTAGCTAACTGCTTGTAGGCAATCGTTCCTTTCATTTTCTCTCTTGAGATAGGACAGCTCCAATGCCTACTTCACTTCCATCACATTCCAACTCAAAAAATCTTGTTGAAATTAGGAAGGATCAAGACTAGAGCTTGTGACATATTTTATAAACTTTCTATGTAAGCATGGAGCTTGGATAGATAGTTTACAATGGACAAATGACTGTTGGTTTCCATTAATTAAATACACACAAAAAATAAGATTATCCGCGAGCACTCGGATAGAATACCGTTGTAGCACTTCACCAAGATTAATCCGGTTTTAAATATTGAACCCAAAGGAACAGTATGTGATGATGACTAAGTCTATAAACTTAACCCAATGCACAATCAAGCTAGAAAATAGCGAGAACAAGGAGAACAATAAGGATTATGTAGTTCTAATCTTTGTAAGAGGTTGTTTTATATCATATGATAATGAGCGATAATTTAATAAGATAGGAGTAGAAATTAGAGTTCTCTCCTACCAAGCACCTTTTGCTTGTCAAACCTATTAATTGGAAGTGTACTATAGAGGATTCAACAAAGCTATGTCACCTTCCATGAGCTACCACTATCCAGAAAATCAAGAGGCATTCACAAGTAAACATAGCCCAAGCCACACGCCTACACTACGAATACTACTTTAATCAAGAAGCTATCAAGATCAAAGTACTCAATAACAGTTGCAAACTAGAAGAATAATATGAACAAAACACTTACTTTAATCAAAATTTGACTACCAAATGATCTTAAGATGCAAACTCCAGGCGATGGAGCTTGATCTTGAAGAATACAGCGACGACAAGCGCCAACAGCCAGAACTCCTCTAGAACTGTACCCTCCAACTCTATCTCTCTAATCTCTAAATGAGAACTAGTTCTAGATTGAACTAGGCTCTCTTGATTGCTAGCCTAGATCTACTAGATATGAATTAGGGTTTTACGGCTCTTTAGCTCTCCTTGATCCGGCTTTCCTCCGAGGGGGGTACAGTCCCATATTTATGGCCTGGTGGGTTGAACATCAACCATTGGATCAAATTGACTTAATGTAGGGCCAAGATGCATCTTCAAATGCGGTGGAGAGGTGTGTAGAAGCTGACAGGTGGAGCCCACGTTGGGGGCCGGTCGGCCTAGCAGGTGGGGTCAGCTAGCCCCACCTAGAAGAGGCTCGAGCTCTGCCTTCTTCTGGTGTTTTCTAGAACCTTCCTAGTCCTAATGCCAATATTTTCCGTCATGGTTAAGTTTTGTGGCTTTTGTGTACTTTAATCCTAGATTATGCACTTCATGGATAACTCCCTTGAAAATAAATAATTCACCAAAACTTATGGAATTGCCAGTAATAACCTCCTATTCTATGATATTTGTTGTAATTTGCAAGAAAGATTGTCAGTTAAAAATAGACATTATCTACTGTCAACAAGCTCCCCCACACTTAGACTTTTACTCGTCCATGAAAAAAGTTGGATGCTAACTCCACTTCCTCGGTCCATTCTTTATTCACAATAGTGAGCAAGGCCTCGATAGAGGTTTTGAGGGTTTCTTAGTTGAGGGTGCTGTTGACAGCTATTAAGGACTAAATTTACCTATCCACTAACTCTCGAAAGAGGCACATTTGTGATCACCAATGTAGACTTAGGGTTTACACTGACGGAGTTTCATGAGTTTTGGTGAATCCATGTTTCTATAGGTACATAATAGAAAAGCTATCAAAAATGACCAATATGACAGATTACAAGCATCTCAAATGATGAATTGAAATACACCATTGCGAAGAGCTCGTTGAGACGATCAAAATGGACATATCATTTGCCTTTTTTAGAGTTTCGGATGAAAAGATATCAATTCCACAGCGGGGGCTGCACTAGAAGACTCCAGAAGGTGCGAGAAGATACCACGCCGAAGCGGACCACGAGAGGCCCCAGAGCCAGACCGGCCGGTCTGGCCTAGACTGGCCGGTCTACTACAGTGGCCAAACATGCCTAGCTTTGGCCTACGTGCTCCACCGCCTTAGGGTTTTAATCTCAGCTGTCCGCCAAAGTCAGTGTTGACAGTCGTTATTGTACGAATCCAACCATCAACTAGCCATGAAAAGGATGCAATTGTGATCACCAAAGTAGACATAGGGTTTACACTGATAGAATTCCAAGAGTTTTGGTGTTTCACTGTTTCTGCAGGCGTTGCTAGCGGTGATTACCGACATACTTTAACCACCAACTATTATCCAAAAAGGGAGAATTATCATAGATATATTCACATATACCTTTACTATTGACCTATTTCGACTTGTATTAGAGAATTATTGATTTACAGGAAACATACAAGAAATAGAGGCCAAGGTCACAAGAATGCGCCTTTCGGCAAGGCGTATTTCAACAAAATAAGCAAAGTCCAAAGTCCAAGATGTCAACTAGGCCAACAACACATGGGAGAGAGATCCAGGAGCAGCAAGAGGGCCATGGGCTGAAGCTGGGGCCGAGGGGGCCTACCCCTGGTGCGGGCGCACCAGGGTGCGGCCGCACCCTCAGGAGGCCCAGCCTAGCCCATCTTCTTCTGGCAGTTCCCTTGGTCGGTTGTAGAGGCGTTTGGCTAGGCATTTACTCACCTCAGCCCTAGAACCGACCTCAAGCTATTATAAAAGTAGGGGTGGAGCTCCTCATTTCACACGACACACTACACCTCTCACTTGTACTCTCAAGTGTACCTCTCCACTTTTCCCTTTATCCTTAGTAGTAGTAGAGGGGCAAGGCTCAACTTGTAAGAGGAGGAGACATCTTGGCTACTTTTGGTATGAATACTATTCTTTCCATTATGTTCTTCTTCGCTTTTTATCAATATATCAACGTTCTAGATTTAGAGTATAGTTCTTGTGCTATTATCTTGTTATATGAACTCGGTACTAGTTTGTGTAGATGAACTAGGTACTAGTTTGTGTAGTTAGATCATAGGACCTAGGACTTGTAGTTCATATGCCTTGTTCCGGATATGCTTGCTAGTTCATAGTGTTCATATCATGTTCGTAGCATATAGAGCTCCGTTCTTAACCATTCATACATTTAGATGATGAAGAATAGAGTTGTGTGCGGGTTGGTCATTCATCACACAACATCCAAGTTCTTTACTTGTTCATCCGTAGGGTGAGAGACCTGGGAGGGCTTGGGTAGCTATTTTATATGTGGGCATGGTGCTCGGGTATAGGGTAGCCGGTGATTGCACTTCATAGTCCACGGATGAGGAGGTAGGCGGCAGGTGGTGACAGCCCTGTCCGTCCCTTCGTAATCCCCCATGTTCGTCTATGGTGTAGGAGTCTAAATTACCACCCATCTCACTGGCAGGCCAGTGGCCGGTGGTCTTCCGATCCATCACAAACACAACTCTAGATCTGATTCATATATTTGTATAACTATCCACTATCTTGACATTAGCTGTATTAGGACCATTGCTCCTGTAGGATATTCTTTTATTCTTTATTCTTTTATTCTTTATGCTTCATTCATCTTTCCCCCATTTGAGAGACATTTATCTGTGTGTGTGTCCACTATCATAAAAACCATATTGTTTACCCCTGTTATGAACATTGGTTTACCTTTCATACAAAGTATGATATTCTTGATTATGGTTTCATACTAAAATCTACACTAGCCTTCCTTTGGGAAAATATAAATATGACACCTAGGATTTCTCCGGGTTGAAATGCTACAACGGTAATTCTGTGCACTTATGGAGTAACATCCAAAACTGCAAAGGTTTACCGGATCATCGTTACCTCTTTACTGTAGTTATGAATATAGTTTTAGCCCTAGTGTCAAGGAATGCTGAAAGTGCACCGTATAGCATCTTTGAGGTACTAGTTGCTAAGGCTATAGTCCTAGCGTTATTAGGGATATAACTCTCTTGATAGAGGTAAGAATAGTTTTGGTATGCCACGGTGCCCGTGCCATGCTATTCTGAAACTATCATCTGAGGTATGTCACTAGTAGCAGTAGAGGGAATAACTGGTGAGGTGTGCCTCACTACCATGGCTGATCTAGTGATATGGTAATTGAGGTACACCACCCCAAGCATTTCTTACTTATTACCAGGGATAGACTTGCTCTATTCTTAGTAATGATGTTAAGGAATGTCATCTGCATTTCTGGCGTTGTCACCAAGGGTCCAAACTTGGTGATGTGCTAAGAAACGCCAACAAACATTTCTGGCGCTGTTGTCGGGGAAGTCTATGAAGGATTTTATATGAAAACATAAATTTGGATAATATACTTGTGTAAAAGTAACCTTTGTTCATACAGGATAACTTTTCTTGTTTTCTCCTGTTGACGGTCCTTAACGTTCAAATCTAACCGTCAACTAACCTTCCAAAGTGACATAAAAGCAATCCATCTACCTAGAAGTAGGGCTTTGACTAACGAATTCTACGAGTTTTGGTGAATCAATGGTTTTGCAGGTAAACACTGGAAATGACACACTTTTTAGCTACACTGCAGCATAGAATGCAAGATTGGACACCACGGCAACATAGGAGGATCCATTGAGAAGAGAAGAGCTTTAGCAAGAAACCCTAATTAGGATCCTCAGAGGTGTCCCTGAATGGATGACCTCTTGAGTTAGCTTTCCAAGAGAGATCTAGTTCTATACCTCTAGAAGCTAGTTCTTTAGAGATAGAGAGATAGAGTTAAAGAGAGAGTTTTGGAGGAGTATCAGCCTGTCGGTGCTACCTCTACGGCTTGTATCTGAGACTACTTTGGAATCGACTTCTGAGTTCAAGTAAGTAACATTGTTTATCTTGTTCTACTAGTTAGAAACTCTTTTGAGTACTTTAATCCTTGTAGCTCTTGGGTTAGAGTAGCATTCATAGTCTAAGCATGGTGCTTAGACTTCGTTACTCATAGATGTACCCTATCAACCGGTTTGGTGGTAGCTCGCGGAGGTGACTTTATAGCTCCGTTGAATCTTATATACTCCACTATCCCGTCGGTAGGCCTAGCAGGAGAATAGTTGGTAGTCGAGTTACAGCTTTGCCTATGCTCCTCTATCCAATTCCCTAGTAAAACATTCTAATCATAATTTGCTTGAGCCCGAACTAGAAGCCCTAGTTGTCCCCTCTATATCCCTGCCTTCTACAGCCTTGTTTGCTACTCAGGTGGTTAAGTGTAGTTTAGAAGTCTCTCACACATCTTCCTTTGGGTTCAATATTAAAACTAGGTATACTTATCCGGTGAAGTGCTACAACGTATCTGCACGCTTGCAGAATTATTCAGTAGGCATTAACAGATACCAACAAGTATTTTTGGCGTCGTTGCCAGGGAAGACGTCGCTGAGATCACTCTGAACTTATCTTAACCTGTATTATAATCTTATCTTTTCTTTGTGTATCACTCTTTACCTTTTCCATTTCTCTTTACCTTTTCTATCGTTCAATGGATCAACTTGATTCCACGCCTATCTATAACATAACTTCATGAGCCTATGCTTAGAGCCAGAGCCATCCTAGAAGCCTATCTTAGCCTCTGACTATAGCTACACCCATGTTTAATAGACATGGTCAGAAACCAATCTTTCTTAGGAGAAGACAATGCTAGCCCTTATTCTCACCTCAATGAATTTGAACAAACATGTGCGTGTTTGTGCATTAAGGATATGTGCGATGAGACTATCTGATGGAAGCCTTTTCCTTTCTCTCTGACTGGAGAAGCTAGACATTGGTATGATCTCCACATTGAGAGTGTTAAAGGTGACTGGAGAACATTATGTGCTGAATTCTGCCTTCAATTCTATCCTGTTTCTAAGGTAGTAGAGCTTCGCTTAGAAGTTCTATCCTTTAGACAAGAGAAGGAGACTTTAATCGAAGCCTGGGAATGCTTTAACTATCTTACTCATTCTGGACCTAGTCTGTCTTTACGAGACCCATTCTACTTCAACATTTCTATAAGGGTCTGAATAGAAAAACTTCTAAATTCCTCAACCTTGCTTCTGGAGGATCATTCTTGCATATCACTCCTGATGTTGTGAGAAATGTCCTTACCAAGATCCACAAAAATGAAGCACCCTTGAAGAAACTAGTAGAGGAAGAAGATCTGATAGTTGATCAGGAATCAACACCTACCACATCCCAACCTACAACTATCAGTGAGCTCAAACCATAGGAGGAGGAAGAAATTCACTTCTAGACTTCATGCTCAAGATCGAGGATGATATATTCACCGATTATGGAAACACCTCGAATTATTACACTATTATAAGACCACAGAAGTCAAAGAAGTCGTCACTTAGTGACGAAGTCCTAGATCCTTCTGATGAGGCTTTCCTTAAGCAAAATGCTAAAGAGCTTGTGTCGATTATAAGCAATGATTGGTTGGAAGAATCAAGCTTTCCTCTGATGTCATCCAAGTTGATTTTACATCAACTACCATACCTTGCCAAATCCACAAGGGTTCTTTCAAAGTATTATACAACCCTGTTGTGGGAGTTAACATCATATCTGCAACATATGCTCAAAATCTTTTAAAAGACATGCCCTTAACCCCAACAATAAAGTTTTTGAAAAGTCCTTTAGGCTATATTCTTCCAAGTTTGGGAATTCTCTATGTCTTACCTATTCATGTCAAAGGGATAAGAGTTCATTTGAGCTTCTATGTCATAGAGTTTGGCGTATTGATTGGATAGCCTATAGAGAGACTTTTACAAGGACAAAAAGGGAATCTAAACATTAGCCTTGGGAAGAACTTTAAATTGCCTATATCCATAACTCGTGTTCTCAATAATGAGGCTGAGTCACTTTCTAAGCCTGATCCTATGGAAGAAGTCTTAGAGACAACATTTGAATCGTCTTTCGAGCCATATTTCAAAGATGATTCTGAACCACTAGAAGAGGAAGGAGATAGTACGCTAGAACCCGACCCTCTAGATGAGTCTGAGGAACCACCTAAGCCTCCCATAGAACTCAAACCCCGGCCTTCTGGTCTTAAATATGCTTTCCTAAATAATGATCAAGAATCCCCTGTGATAATAAGTGATAAACTCTCTAAGGAGGAAACCTTTCGATTGATTAAAGTCCTAGAAAAGCATAGATCTGCTTTTGGCTATTCACTCCAAGATCTTAAAGGAATCAGTCCTATTCTTTGTACCCATCGCATCCCTACAGATCTCGAGATAACACCTTCTAGAGAACCACAACGTAGGTTGAATAATGCAATGAGAGATATTCTTAAGAAAGAGGTTTTGAAACTGTTACATACTGAGATCATATAGCCTATGCCATACAGTGAGTGGGTAAGCCTTGTGCAAGTTGTGCCTAAAAAGGGAGGCATGATAGTTGTTAGGAATGATAAGAATGAATTAATCCCACAAAGAACTATCACTGGATGGTGGATGTGTATTGATTACCAAAAGCTAAACAAGGCAACAAAGAAAGATCATTTTCCACTTCCCTTTATTGATGAAATGTTGGAAAGGTTGGCAAATCATTCTTTCTTCTGTTTTCTTTGATGGGTATTCGGGATATCATCAAATACCAATCCATCCAAATGACCAAAAAGCAAAACCACCTTTACATGTCCATACGGAACTTATGCTTACCGTAGAATGTCTTTTGGACTATGTAATGCTCCAGACTTCATTTCAAAGATGCATGATATCTATATTTTTTAATATGATTGAAGTGATAATGGAAGTTTTCATGGATGACTTTTCTGTATATGGAAAAACTTTTGGTAAATGCCTTGAAAACTTAGATAAGGTTTTGCAAAGATGTGAGGAAAAGCACTTAGTCCTTAATTGGGAAAAATGTCATTTCATGGTTAGAGAAGAAATAGTGCTTGGACATTTAGTGTCCGAAAGAGGGAAGAGGTAGACAGAGCTAAAATTGAAGTGATTGAACAACTAGCTAGGACATGTAGGTTTTTATCGATGGTTCATACATAACTTTTCATACATTGCTAGACCCCTAACAAACCTGCTAGCTAAGGATGCTCCCTTTGAATTTGATGACGCTTGTTTAAAAGCCTTTGAAACTCTTAAGAAAGCGCTCATCTCTGCACCAATCATCCAACCCCCTGATTGGTTGTTGCCTTTTGAATTGATGTGTGATGCAAGTGATTATGCTGTGGGGCCACTTCTGGGACAAACTAAAGACAAGAAACATCACGCAATTGCATATGCCAGCAAAACTTTGACAGGACCTCAACTTAATTATGCAACTACTAAGAAAGAGCTTCTGGCTGTTTTTTCGCTATAGACAAGTTTAGATCTTACTTAGTAGGAGCAAAGGTAATCGTTTATACTGAGCACTACTAAATTTCCACCCTATCTCAACACCCTAAAAGTGTTGCTATAGACCTAAAAGCGTTGTAATAGTAACAATAGCAACACAAAAAAACCGTTGGCAGGCGTTGCAAGTGCTTGCGTGGCAATAGGCTTGCGCAACATTTTTCTTTGCGGTGTTGCAAATGCAGTTGTGATGTTGCAACGCCTGGGGCATTGCAACCTTAGTTTTTGCTATGGTTGCATGTGTGGCAACAGCTACTAATGCACACCTAAGGTGTTGCTAGACCATGCATTGGCAACACACCCATATCGTAGCAAATGGTGCACTAGCAACACCAAACATATGTTGCAATAGGATTTATCGCTACGCATATCGAGCGTGCCAACAAGGATTGTTTCGCAACACTAGGAAGTAGTGGCAACATTTGCAATTGCCATGCCAATTGACGGCCACTATTGTGTTAATTCAACCGTCAACTAGCCATGAAAAGGATGCAAATGTGATCACCAAAGTAGACATAGGGTTTACACTGACCGAATTCCACGAGTTTTGGTGTTTCACTATTTATGCAGGCGTAAACCGGAAAAGGCGCAAACATACAAGCTTATCGGAAGAAGAAAACAGAAAACGGACTCCACGGCTACATAGGAAAATTCCAGAAGAAATGAGAAGGCACCACGCCGAGCCAGGGGCCCGGAGGCCAACCGGTCTGGGGTGGGCCCCGGTTCAGCCCCGGTTCGCCCGGTTCGCTCCACCGCCTTTGAGGATCGATCCTAGCCGCCCGTCAATGTCGGTTTGATCCGATGGCTCACGATCATCGCTCAGGGCTATAAAAGGAGAGGCACCCCCCTAGGAGAGGAGCCCCCCATTCATTCATTCTCATTCGGAAGTCCAATCATCAGCCAGAAACCCTAATCACAGCTCCTTAGCTAGGGCCTAGATAGCTAGATTAGAACTAGAGGGAGGCAAGCGCAGTTTGATTCCTGAGCCATCAAGAGCTTGGATTTGGTATAGTTCTTACCTCCTCTCGCCTTTGTTCTCTTTCATTGTATAGTTATATGATTGCTACAATTGAATTGATGAATTCTCATTTACTTATATTCATAGTTATTATGTTCTTTGTCTATTATGGTTATATGCTTAGTATAGCTAGATTAACATTATGTTTATCCGTAGGTTTGTATAGCACTCATCTAATTGATCGTTGGGTGAGTGATAAACATTGTGTAAGCGTGGTGCTTATACATTGTTTATCTACGAATGCACCCTATAGGCTGGGTTTGGTAGATCGCGGGTGTGATATTCCTGTTGAGTCCTATGTAATCCGAACCCTGTTTATAGACACAGTAGGGCTTGTATACGACGGAAGGGTGTGCTATGTTCTCAAACTTCCTTAGTATGTCCACTATGAATAAATGTAATGCTAACCTTAGCCATGATTACTAGGTGTATTGCACTAACCATAATATACATTGACATATAGCTAGGAATAACCCAGGAATATCTCTTGATGTTCTACTAGCAACCCTAATGATATAGCTAGGAGTCTCTATCTGTTTATGCTGATGATTATATACTTATCTTATCTATTATCTTGTGACTTACCCCTGCATTGAGTAGCGAGGACATGGTTATGCCTATTCGTTACACTTTGGGTCAACTCACTACCTTTACACAGCCATGTAGACCTTCCTTTGGGAAAATATAAATGACAACCTGTAATACTCTGGGTAAAATGCTACAATGGTATTTGATCTGTGCGCTTGTGGATACATTTCTTTATTCTAGATGGTGGCATGATTTAATACCACACCCCTTGGTGTTATGCTGGGGATGACAACTTGGCATTCTAGTGGCGGTGCGCTATTCTAGCATTTTTGGCGCCAAGTATTAGAGATAACATTAAGAGATGTCAACATTGACAGAGGTGAACTTTTTGTGTCTAAAGTCATTTTAAAAATTTGACAGAAACAAAAACAATGGCTGATGAAGTCTAGAATTAATAAAGCGGACAACCATGGAGAAAGCATTCCCATGCCCCATCGAGAGCACAACAATTGCTGGTATGATGATAATTGTTACTTATAACTTTTAAATGACAAAGTGATGATTGAACCACTAAAAGTCAATGTGATTATTGCAATTGTGCCTACAAATTAGTGTTGTTTCTTTTATCTTGTAATGATACCTAAGGCAAGAACATAGTATTGTGCTTCACATAGATATAGATGGTCCAGATTTCAAAGATTATGTGACTTCATTTCATGGTCTTGTGGGAAAATAAATTTGGACCTGAGAAGGCTACCACTTTGAACATGCATGTATGCTGTAATGAAGTCTGGATTCAAAAAATAGTGGACCATAGTGGAGGAAGCACTCCCATTCCCAACAGCGGAGCACAAAACCATTTTGTATGTACTTCACTCAGTATATCTATGCTGGTTTTATTTCTATGTGAGCCTAACTGACTTCATACATGTTTGACTCTGGTATTTTGTTTTAGGATAATGATGATAATGTGGTTGATATCAGCAATCAATGGATGGGAGTTGTACTAAGTAGAGTTCAGATCTGTTTGGGTACTAGGACTTATGATTGTTAGTTATGACTGAGATACTATTTCCTTTCAGTGTAATGGTTGAACACCTCATTTGTTTGGAGTGCTATTGTTGGACAGTTTACTTTGTAATACACTTCAACTGAATATATATGCCTGTATTGGAATTTGATTGTATTTGTGTTGGATTGACATCTCATCATGTGCCAATTGAGTTTAGTGACCAGAATCTTAAACAATTTTTTTCGAACCGAGGTTGATCCCCCATTTCCATTATCGAAATAACGAAAATACATTGTTTTGTAGAAAACCAGAAAGGATAGGTAGCCTGTCGGCTGGTAGAGTATTGACACATAACTTCCATAACCTGCAACTAACCAAAGACTCTCAAACTACTAGCTGCGAACGGCAATCAGATACGATACTGACCCCTAGAGCAAGTAGATTAGCAGCGAGAATTACATTTTTTAGAACTAGAACTCCAGCTATGGAATGACCAGAAAAGAAACAAAAAAGTTCCACATAAGTTTCCCCTGCCAGCTTCAACATCATTGGTTGCCCAGCGGTCTTCACTTTGCCTTCACTTGTCTCCATCCTTTAGCTGGTGGGCTTCTTGCGTCTTTCTCTTCTTCATCAGTAACTGGACAGCAATCTTCAGCATCACGTCAACCCCGGCTGTCAGTGTGTCTTTATCAACTTCAGTATGCAGCCCTGCCCAGTATTTCATTAGAGCACATGCATAACAAACGATATAAACTGGATCAAGCACTTTCTTATTCTCAAAGCAGATTTTATTTCGAGTTTTCCATAGAGCCCAGCACACAGCCGCGACCCCAACGATATGAAATTGCTTCCCCTGAGGGAGCCAGAGTTCACACCACCTCCAACACTGTTCAATAGAATTAGGTATATTTGACGCCCCAATGCAGATAGCAATGATAGACCACACTGCCTTAGCCATACTACACTGAAATAGATTACAGAAGTAGCAAGTGGGATCACCAAGCCACTTTCTCTTGATCATGTTGTCTTTAGTAAGAATTTCCTTGTTAGTGACCATCCATAAGAAAATTTTTGATTTTGGACGGTATTTTCCCTTTCCACAATTTTTTATGGTATGCACCAGAATCACTAACAGTAAGGGAATCATAGGCTGATTTGACACTAAATTTTCCATTTTTTCCATATCTCCAGATTACTTTATCTTCTGTGTCAGATAAATGTATTTTGTAACTGTCATTTAGAATTACTTCCCAGTCTCTTTTTCCATCCATCATTCAGAGTCTAGTAAACCTCACAGATTGTGGGTTATTCATCACTTCTCTCACTAAAATTTTCTTTTTTATAGCCATCTTAAAGATATCAGGGTAAAGAGTAGCTAGGGGTTTATCATATAGCCAGCTGTCCAACCAGAATAGAGTTTTCCTCCCATCATTTACACACATCTTTCTTCCATTTAGATAAATCTGTCTAATTTTCATCAGATCAGACCAAATAGGTGAATCATTCTGTCTGTGTTTCACAGTACAGATTGACTCATTCTTGATGTACTTATGTTTAACAATTTTCTGCCATAATCCATCCTCACAATCTAGTTTCCACCACCATTTGCATAAGAGACTTATATTAATTTTCCTGATGTCCTTAATCCCAAGTCCACCTTTTTTCTTACTCTTACAGATCTTGGTCCATTTCACTAGATGATATTTCCTTTTGGTGCCACGTCCTTGCCAAAAAAAACTTCCTTCTAATTTTATCAAGCTTAGCAGTTATGGTCTTAGGTAATAGGTATATCGACATCTGATATATAGGAGCATTATTCAAACTGGAGCATATGAGTGGGGATGAAAACGGTACGGATGTTTTCCGATCGTATTCGAGACCGAATTCGCTTTAGGGAGGTTTTTATCCGTTTGTATCCGAGTTTAGATATTCAACATCCGCTACCGTATCCGTATCCGAATACTCAAATCACATATTTATGATGTCGATATCCAATTGTACCTTATCCGGCATGATTGATACTATCCGTATTCGAATCCAAATCTGGACAAAAATATGAAAACAAATATGGTATCAGTGATATCCGTCCGTATCCGATCCGTTTTCATCCCGACATATGAGAGTGGACCGTCCAGCAATCGACATGGAACCTCCCTTCCACACATCTAATTTCTTAGAGCTTTTTTTTTCTACCAAAGGTGCCCAATCTATTATATGAAGTCTACCAGGACTAGTCAAGACACCAAGGTATTTAATGGGGAAGGTACCAACTTGATAGTTAAAAATTTCTACATATATGGCATCCCAGCCCTCATAGTCATTGATAGTTATTATCTCACTTTTGTTAAAATTTATCTTGAGACCTGTCATCAGCTCAAACATATACAATAGGATTTTCAGGTTCCTAGCTCCTTCCAAATCATGTTTGAGGCAAATGATGGTATCATCTGCATATTGCAAAACTGCCACTCCTTTATCCACAATGTGATCAATAAGTCCACATATCAAATTATTAGACTGTGCTTTACATATTAGTCTGGATAAACCATCAGCTACAAAATTGAATAGAATAGGGGACAAGGGATCTCCTTGCCTCACCCCTTTGAAGCTCTTTATATAAGGACCAACTAGATTATTCAGTTTAACACTCACAGTGCCCCCTGAGACAACTTGTTTAATCCAATCACACCATTGGTTGCAGAACCCTCTAGCAGTCAGACAGTCAAATAAGAATTTCCATTTAACTTTATCATAAGCTTTTTCAAAGTCAAGCTTAAGGATAACCCCTGTCTGCTTCTTTCTTTTAGTTTCATGTAGGATTTCATGCAGAACCATGATACCATGCATAATGTTGCGGCCTTTCATAAAGGCAGATTGATTGAAATGGATTAGCTTGTCAGCTATTTTCTCAATTCTCAAGGTTAATGTTTTTGTTGTCAGCTTGTATAAACAATTCAACAGACATATAGGTCTGAACTGCTATATTTTTTTGGCATCTGAGATCTTGGGAAGAAGAGTTATAATTCCATAGTTTATTCTGCTAATGTTCACTTTGCCCTTATGGAAATTATCAAATAATTGTACAATGTCATCCTTGATTATTTCCCAGCATGTTTGACAGAAATCAATTGGAATTTTATCAGGGCCTGCTGCTTTGTTCTTCTCCATTTGAGAAAGAGCAGTTCTGATTTCAGATTCAGTAAAAGGTTGACATAGATTTCTATTCTCATCTTCAGAAACCTTCTCAATTTCCTCCCATATACTATTATCAATGCAAACTTCATATTCTTTTTCAGGGCCAAAAAGATTGGAATAACATTCAGTGGCATGTCTTAACAAGTTTTCATCTCCTTCTATCAAAGTCCACTCCTGCTCCAAGGAGATAACATTGTTTTTCCTTTTTCTCCCATTTGCTATCTTATGAAAATAGATGGTATTGTTATCACCTTGTAGCAACCAGTTTTCATGACATCTATTATACCAATAAGTTTCTTCTTGATCTAATAGCTGCAAGTATTCTTTTATCAGCTCCACTTTCCTAATTGCCTGGCCAGCATCCAGCCCATTAGATTCTTCTAAGTCTTCTAACTCAGCCACCTCATCATTAATGATTTTTCTTTTTTTTCTCAATTCTCCTTGGAGATTAAAACCCCATCCCTTAAAGTATTGTTTCAGTAATTTCAGCTTTTGTTGGATCTTGTCAAGTCCTAGGGAAGCCTTGCAAGGTTTATCCCAAATGTCTTTCATAGCCTGGATAAATTCTGGATTACTAAGCCAGCTTATCTCAAAACGAAATTGAATGTTCTTGCTAGGACTGTTCTGCCCACAGGATATGATTAAGGGATTATGATCAGACACTTCCCTTGGAAGTTTCCTGACCATGGCAGTAAGGAAAAAGATCTTCCCAGTCTTTGGAGACTAGAATTTATCCAACTTCTCCAACAAAGGAATTTCCTGATTGTTGGACCAGGTGTATAAGCCTCCATTCATAGTGAGTTCCATGAGCTCATGAAAATCTATTAAGGAATTAAAAAAGAGCAGAATGTTTTGGGGTACCAATATTTTTATTTCTCTCATATGAGTATCTCAAGATATTGAAATCACCACCTATCAAGATGGGTTCTTTGCTTCTTTCACAGAAAGCAGATAGCTCTGATAGGAAGTTCAATTTGAAATCTTCCTGAGCAGTACCATATACTACCAGAAGATTCCATTTCATCTTGTTGACTTTATCCCATAAGTTCATCTGCAACATAAACTCCCCCCTGTTTGAATGATCCCACATCATATATATCAGTTTTAACTCCAACTAGGATCCCTCCTGATTTTCCTTTAGATGGATTACAAAGCCACAGGTAGTTTTGTTGGGGATCAAATTTTCTGAGAATTTTATCATCACAATCACCAATCATTGTTTCTTGTAGACCAATGAAATGAAAAGAATACTGATAGATAATATCTTTGAGAAAAGTAGCTACCCCCTTTTTTTTTTAGGCCTCTGCAGTTCCAAATTAAACCATTCATCTTTTATGATTTTTTCTTTGCAGGTTTGACTGATGGATTGGCTTTACAAGGCCTCCCCTCTTTTTTTTGGCAAGGCAGGATCTTCCTGTCCTATGCAATCTCCCTTTTACTAGGGGATATTTTTAGTCTCTTTTTTTCTTTTTCTTCTTTCTTGATTCAACTAGAATGAAGTCATCTGGATCAGAGGTTTCCTCTATAACCCATTCAATAGCTAGTGGATTGGAATCATCTTGAGTTTTCCTAGCTGATTCAGCTTGAGAAATTTGATTTAAACTGCTTTGTTTTTCAAATAAATCATTTCTAGCTTTTTCTAGGTTTTTGAGTAGATCGTGTTCCAAAAGCATCATTAACAACATGAATACCCATATCACTAGATAAACTTAGCAGATCATCAACTTGTAGAGTAGAGAAAGAATTAGATGTACTGTGGTTACCTTCAAGATTCCTTTTTTTTTTTTGCAGCGCCTTCCGCTTTCTCCATGGTTGTAATGTGAGTGTGCTTTTGAGCCTCTCACTCCTTATACCTTGTTCTTCTTTCTTTTCAGCAGCTTCCTTTTCTTGCTCACTGAGGATCCCATCTTCATGGTAGTCCTGTTGATTACTAGGGATATCTTCTTCACCCCCAGTACTTTCTTGAGTTGTCTTGACAATGTTATCTTCAATTGTGTAGACCTCAGGTGACAGGGTAGGAATAATTGTATCATCAGTGTCCACATTCTTGCTGTCAGTTTCTTGCATCTCATCACTTGATTTCTTCAAACAGGATTAATATTTGCCTTCATGAACCAGATTTGCTTGGATGATTCACCTTTTTCCCTGTCATTACTTTCAAATCCAGCCAATTGCTGAATCCTTGTAGAATAGGAATCATTGTTAGAATCTGAGTTCTCTAGAGTATCTAGGATATAAACCTTATCATCCTCATCTCTTTTCTTGTAAGTTTCTGAGATCTCCCATGAACTTACACTGGCTCCTAAGCTTCAAGTCAATCTTGGGAGGTTTAGACCAACACATCTGATGTTTTCCATACTTGTCATTTTCTCCCTTGTTATCAGTATTCTGACATCTTCAGAGTTTGAGTTGTTTATCTCTCTGCTATTATTAGCCTTGATCTTCTCTGAAGGGGTTGATTTTCATCACCAACTTTGACACCACTTTTTAGGATCCTTTCCCCACCTATCTCAGGTACTTCCCTCTCAAACCCAAAGTCAATCAAATGCATCCCAAGAGCACTCTCAGCAGTTTTGGGAACTTTAGACACATTCCTGCGCAGCAATTTTGGCTCGACATAATCATATCTGAATCTAGTATTTTCATCCACCTCTAGCACCTTGCCAACCAATCCACCAACCTTAGCAATTGTCCTCATAGATCTCTGATCAGCTGGAATTCCTCTGATCCTGAACCACCCAGATTGCAAAGATCCCTTTTGCACCTACAACAGAGAGACCAAGCTCCAATCTTGATTCTGGCATCATTTCTCATTGTTAGGTTCCCTAGCCTGGCCCATTCAGATACCATCTTGGCATTTGGAAACTTGATTAGAAACTTATCATCCCCACTTGTCTGGCCGTCCAACGCCAAGCATCAGCTCCAATCAAGTTCATAAACTCCAATTCCAGCTGTTTAGGATTAACCTCTCCTTTAAGAACAAAGATAACAACAAGACTAGCCTTATCCTGCACAACACGATTATCAATGCGTTCCTCTATATAGAAGAAGCCCTGGTCTTCAACCTGAGCAAAGACATAGTTCTAGGACAGCATTCCAAAGGAGGTCTCTCTTACACTCAGCGGTGGTATGATTGTTCAAGCCACATTTATCACATGCCATCCTACGACAATCTCTAGTTTCATGATTGAACAAGCCACGATATCACAAGCATTCCGCTGATTGGAGCTACCAAAGACGATGGATATCAGAAGTTTGATTACCTTGGGTCTCCATCATCAATGATTCATCAGCATTCCTCTCCTTCTTATCATCTTCGGTACCCAAAGATCTTTCTCTCCTCTTTTTGTGTAGCCTTTTCCCACTTATCATCCCTCTTCTCCGGATCTTGGTTTTGAGAACCAAAGACTAGTCGTCTCATCTTCCTTATTCCTTTGTTCCTCAACTCGGTCTCCTCTTCCCGCCTCCTCCAAGTATTGAATCGACCCCCATTTCTTCCACAACCACGGTCGTGGCGACCGCCACCATAGCCGCCTCGGCCATGGATGAATCCGCCACGCCCCCCACCCCCCTGATTCATTCGGGACCACCACGGTGGGAGCAACTACCACCTGAACCGCCGCGGTGAAAGATTTGGTGGGGATTTTCTCTAGAAATGCCCTACGAACTTGGTTAGGGATTTGAACTGAAAGCAGATGAGGAAGGGGAAGAATTGGGGGCTGGTTCCAGGATGACGCACCCGACTCGGGGTTACATCCACCCTAGCTGAAGAGCGGTGCCCCGACTCGTGGTCACCACCCCCGCCATTCTCACCCCCAATCGGATGCTCGACGCGTGGAGCTTCTACAGGATGTGCACCCAAAATCCCTGCAACTATCTGAACCTTGGGCGGTGATCGGAACCAGTGCGAATCCGACTGAAACATCCGAGATTGCCCTCTAGATTGACCATATTTTTCATTTGTGCCATCGCAATTACCATCATCCACACTTTTGCTTCTCCCGCCATTCTTCCAACACAAGCGAATCGGCATATCCTTGATCTTGAGAGCATCCCCCAATCTCATCGAAGGGGAAGGCTCGCGCCATAGCCGTATGCTTGAATCCCCTCCCCCGGGTATCGAAGGGCGGAGCATATTTCTGCTTCTTCAACCTTCGTCTCTCCGATTCACTCAACGACGGGAAATCAGATTGCCTGAATCTGGGAGGAGAAGCAGAAATACACCTTGCTCGAGGCAGACTTTCCTCCGCCGTAGACCCCCGACGACAGCACCCCGATTCCAGCACACGATTGCCAGAGACCGGCGATGAGCAAGGATCGGTCGCCGCCGTCACCTGAAGAGTAGGGCGCACGGCACCGGCCATCTTAAACAATTGATTATTGGAAGTATGTTTTTTGTTGCTTGTATGTGTTTCCTTGGGGGCAGCCTCCAAGGACATCACAATTACCTTGGCGGCCAATAGCAGTCAAGGAAATTACAATTTTCTTGGAGGTTAAGGACAGCCAAGGAAACAACTATTACCTTGGCGGTCCAGATAATTTCCTTGAAGGTTGTTGGCCCTCAAGAAAATTAATTTACTTGGCGGCTGTAACATTTCGTTGTCCTTTTGGCAAATTAAGTAAGTTGCTTGTTTCCTTGGCGGTCAGCCTCTAAGGAAATCATCCTTGAGTGTCAAAACCGTCAAGGAAACTAATTTCCCTTGTGCTCTATTCTTGAGTGAATTTGCTTGGCGGTTTGTGGTCAAGGATCATTTCCTTGGCGGTTTAAGCGCTTTCCTTGGCGGTTTTTGGCACTCAAGGCAATTCGGGATTCTGGTAGTGATTATTTGAAGAAAATATGAATTTGTTTGTGCCACAACTATTTTTAACAATGGTAAAATCGATTTCCTGGGATAGTGGACTTAACAAAACCATCCTTAAAACTCTTGTTCTCAAGGGGCGGTCCTTTTAAGCTGTCCATCTGTGAAAATAGGTCCAATGTACTTAACAGGATCGCCACTGAAAATGTTCAAGGATGGTTTGTACGCTGCAATGCTCATCTCTATGCTTATAGGTGGTTTCTTATGTCATCTGCTTATATTAGAAAAGGCAGCCGTGTTAAAAAATCATTTCCATACTAGTAAATTAATGTAGTAAATTTTCCACTAAGTTGATGAAGTCCATCTAGTTGGTTTGGAGAGTTGCCGATTTCAATCATAAGTTTCCAAACATTATCCGACATGTTCCGAGAGTCCAGATGTTATGTTTCCACTGTTTCAATTCGCAACTAGTTTTGTCAACTTATGTTCCATTTTGGTAAAATTGGGAAGTGAAACTAAAAGTGATTAGAGCATTTTTCCCAGCCGATTTCATCCGTAGTAGTGTACACTGGGATTGCATTGGCAGTGAACTATAAAATGTTAGGGCAGATAATCTCGATACTTAATGCCATGGCTGTCAACTAAACAGAGTAATTTAATAGAATCTGGAATTGGAAGGGAAGAAGAGTAGGGATGTTCGGATGGAGGGGAGAATAGCATGAACAAGTTGAGTGCCAACAAGTTGATGAAGTCCTACTCAACCCAGTGCTTAGCACCTCAGCTGGGCACCAACGTTTGGGTAAGTAAAGACAAACATGTCTCTTCTCTCAAGGGTTTGGTTGGCAGCCAAAAAGGTGACGTGAGGTAAATATGCATAGAAGATTCAGATGTTGGAACTTCCAACTCCTATCAGATGTTCTGACACCCAACTTCGGAGGCAATCTAGCCCTATTATAGTGTGGTGAAAAAAATCGTCATCAATAGCTTATAGCTTTTTGCGATGCTTCCCAATCACATATTAATATCTACAAAACTATTTCTAGAATGTGATTGCTAGATTTGAACTTCACGGAACTTCAAAGTTCTAGTGCTGGGGCTTGTGCCATGAGGCAGTGATATATATATGTTATGGTATTCTGCCTTCATTTCACACAGTGCATAGGATCATAATTGCAGATCAGGGCGGCTCCATGGGTTAAAGGAATATTGGGTATCAAATGTTTTGTTTGCAATAAACTTCAGAATTTCTTGCAGCAGGCATGCTGTTCTTAAGTACAAATTTTTCTGCCATATTGCAAACAGAATTGTAAGGATAGATAGGACACTCAATGACATATTTCACTGAAAAATGTGACAAAAAAAAAAATACCTTAGGACACACTGGCATTCTATTCTCATACTAGTGCCCAAGTCACTTACATGATGAGACATACAATGACATATCTATTTCACTAAAAAAATCACTAAACCCATGCTCATGCTGCTCTGGAGTGGGTCAGGACCATCAGCCATACTGAAAACTTAAAATTCCCTCATGGTGCACTACCATCAGGGGAAAATAAAAATATCGACATGAAAATGTGCGTATGGTCATAAAAAATAAAAAATATCGCTATGAAATTTCTTACGGTGCAATTACCGTCGTGGAAAATAAAAATACCGTCAGGGCTAGCTCGACAGGGGTAATTCCAGTTTTGCCTGACACTACTACAGAACTGGGCTGTAGTCCCGGTGCTCAAGGGCCTTTAGTCCCGGCTGAGAGCCGACTAAGGTTTCGGGACTAAATGTCCCACCTTTTTAGTCCCGGTTCCGCGGCCGGGACTAAAGGTCCATTTTAGTCCCGGTTGGTAACACCAACCGGGACCAAAAAAGGTGCCAAGGTGCGCCACCTGGCCGCCCCTTTTAGTCCCGGTTGGTGTTACCAACCGGGACTAAAGAGTTTTTTTCTTTTTTCCTTTCTTTTTCCTTTTCTTTTTCCTTTTCTTTTCTTTTGGTTTTCCCTTTCTGGTTTACAATTGTATTATTATTATTTTCGAATGCGTATTGTTCGCTGCTTGTTTATATAGACGCCGCACCTATAATTTATAATTTAGATCATTACATATAAATAAATTACATAACACTATTTATATATTATACATATATATAGATCTATGATATAAAATTTACATGTCTCCGTCACGGATAAAGTATTTACAACTTAATTGTTCTCCGCCACTCAAGCATCATACAAATGATCATCTTGGTTTACTTAATTGTTCTCCGTCACGGATTGGCTTGTCTACTGATCTGAGGGCATGCGCTAATTGAATCATGTTAAGGTTATAAGGTTAGTTTCAGTCAGACTGTCACATACTTAATGGCCTATTCTCTTTTGTTTTCATATGATTTTAGTAGACCTCAAGTTAATGCAGCAGCTGTACTAGATTTGGTACTGACCCTGGATGTAGGAAAAATTAGTTCCATCATGTAGTTATTATTTCGTTAATGAAAAAGAAATCATTATCCATATAGTGATTAATAAATGGATAGATAGTGCCAACCACTATGTATGCTCGGAGCACATTTCTGGCCTTGGTATACATGAATTCCTTGCTTCATTTTAATATTGGTCTTATGGATGCTAGGCGCACATATCTGGCCTTGGTATTGAAGAGTAACTGATCCAGATCTGAATAGCAAGTCAGGTTAATGTCTTTTCAAATCTGTGGGACTCATCATAGTCACAGGTTTATACATGTATTGTCAGTCATATATGCTTCTCTGCCTTTCAGTGCATCAACTGCGGGACTCATCATAATATAAATTAAAGCTTGATTGTTCTCCCTGTAGTTCCCTTGCTTTATGCAATGTATACCTGCTATTATATGTGATTGATTAAACAGAATTGGGATTTCTGATATTGGTTACAAGCCTACATACTCTGCATTTTCTTTTATTATTCATGTATTCATCATTGAGCTTAGGAGATTTTTTTTTTTCATATTATTTAACATGGATGAACCTGTTACATGCATGCATTTCCTGTTCTTCTAAATGGTCCCATTGCACCTTGCTTGTGTGCTGTTGACACAACAGCACTGATGACATTCAGGTTATTTGAGCATCGATGATTCTGGTATTTATTGAAGCTGTCCCTGTATTTGCATCTTTAAAAAGGAAAATATGTTTCAGTTGTCTGTTCAGTTTATCCCCAAAGTAAATGTCTGTCCTTTACAGATTCGCGACATACTGAATGGGCTCGCTGAGAGATTTAATAGCGACAAGATAATGGAAGAAAACAATGTTATCGGCCTCAAGCAGGTACGGTTCCATTTGCTCCATCCTTTTTTTGCATTGGCTGCTATATATCTGGCCAACTAGCAATATCACTACTTTGAGAAACAGTTTGAGTTCACTTGAGCAATAAAACTGCTGGTGTTTTTTTTTTTTTGATATTTAGAGCATACAATGAAATAATTTAATTTAGACCATGATCATAGTAGTTACCTCCCTCTCAACTTAGTTGAATGTAGATTGTTACTTTAGATTGGTAAGCTCTGTACCTCGACACAATGTTGGTAAGCTAACTTTCATGGAAGGTCGTGTTGGGTTCCAGTTATATAAATTCGAATTATACTTTTTGCATTGTGAGCTTGTTAGAACGGCTGTTGAGAAGTATTTTAGACTAAACCTATTTATTGATTACTGCAACCTGCGATCTGTACATAAAACTAAGCTTCATGCACCTAGATAGGCATGACTCAAACAGATGTTTTTAAGCCACAGAATGACTTTGCTTCATGTAGCAAGTTCTGTCTTCATGTATAATTCTTTTAACTAGTACAAAAAAATGGAATGAAACAAATGGCAGTCATTGTTTTATCTGTATAAATTTGGCGATTTTAGATCTGCACAATATGCTAAATAGCCTCATTATTTTCTACTTTGCTCTAGGTTCAGAGCAGATTTTCCATCAATATGAATTGCTGAAGGTGTCTTTGTCCTTTTTAAATGCCTATTCAACAGCCAGGTTATGAGCTGTAGCATTCAAACTTCTATGAATCTTGTGAGTAGTAGCTGAAGTAGAATCTGCATTGTTTGAATACAGCTGAGTGAAAGGCTTGATTCGCCAGTCGGGAGGATTGGAGTGATCTTGTTTGTGTAGGAAATGAACTAGTTGTCTTTATGTATAGTCTTGTGAGTAGTAGCTGAAGCTTTGCCTTTATGTATACTCTTATTTCAAGAACCATCAAGGGTTGAAGGCGACTATTTTCCCAAGTAGAAGGATGTTGTGTGATGTAATGTGTTAAATGAATCAACTGAGACATGTGTATTGTGAATCAGTGATGACTGAGACATGTGTATGTGAATTAGTGATGACTTATATATATAAATTATCTTATGTGAATATATATATATATATATATATATATATATATATATATATATATGGGGATCAGTATGTGTGGATCTAATGATTTGTATTGTATGTGTGAGAATTATAAGCTGCTATTCGTGACATGTGTGTACATCTTATCAGTGACGATATTAACTAAGCATGTCACCAGATAACCACTATTGGTGACGCCAGATTAACCAAGCGCGTCACTCATATCACTGTTATTGGTGATACATCTCAATCCAACGCGTCACCAATAGGTTCTTATTGGTGACGTGTTTTCTAGACAAGCGTCACCAATGTTTTCTTATTGGTGACGCGTGTTCCTGTTATCCGTGACGCGTGTTGTTAACATACGTCACCAATGTGTTTTTATTGGTGACGCGTGTTTACGCCGTCACCAATAGACCCTTATTGGTGACGCGAGAAGGGTGACGCGTAAAAAACGCGTCACCAATAGCCCTGAAAACACGCCACGAATAGGGTTTTCTGGCATAGTGGAAGGCTGGTAGCATGTGAGGGGTTGGAGGGGCTCTACATATGCCCTTCACAGATCAATCAGAACCAACAACAAAGCAGAAAGGACTCCTTGGTATACATAATCATGTCCTAAACGATCTCTAAATCATATATGGATGGAGTAATTCATATTTGATGGAGTAATTCATATTTAATTTTCTGGTTGAACGGTGCTCCTTTCACTAATATGACCTCTTCGTTACACAAGGCACTGCACAACACACGCCAGCACGCATGCATACAGGTCACTATCAAACACCAATCATCATAACCAAGTTGTCAATGATGATGCATATATACCTTCAGTTCAAAAAAAAATGATTGTGCATACCTGGACATGCCCTTGGCTGACAATCACGAACTAATCTTGACAATCAGCAATATAACTCATTGATGTGCATCTTCACACACTAGTACACAAAATTTTCTGGTGGTGGGCGTTTTTGTATTAACAGTGGCGCGGTTTTTCAACTGCCACCAACAACAGGTCACGGTTAATCGATAAACTATGGCGGTCGTTTAATGCTAAACGCCACCAGCAATCCGATTCAAAAATTAAAAAAATCCAGTGGAGCTAGATCCAGCTTCTAGAGCCGTCGTCGCCGGGCCGGCCATCCACTGCCTGCACTACCTGGAGCTACTGTTCGCCGCCTCCGCAACATGGATGGCCAGGAGCAAGGGAGGAGCCCAGGTGCCGCCGTATTCACACCAAGATCCAGTCAGAATCGGAGGGGAGTTGGTGGATCTGCGATGAGAAGAAGAGGAAGAAGCACCAATGAGTGGCTCGGGCAGTCGGTTGAGGGAGAAGAAGAGGGAAGAGAGAGATAGGAAGCGAGCCCTACCTATCTTGCCGCCACCGACGATGTCCTTCACTGGAAGCCGAAGTCCACCGGATCC
>JADLZL010001970.1:0-73423 GCA_015844335.1 Chrysopogon serrulatus | reverse complement strand
AGATAGTGAGGAGCACGGCCATGTGCTATGCGTCTCTGCTCCTTTCGGTGAAGGGATTCATTCAGTCGGTACATAGTCGTGAACGAACATTTCTTGTCTCCTTAGCAAATCTACGGGTGGTCGAGCATTGAATTTTTGCCATTGCTTCCCATCGGCGAGGATGTTGAAGCTTTCCGTCTACTGTGCTAGGCTGTGCAGTCATAGCTACATCCTTACAGGGTTTGCAAACAAACACCTTGAGGGCGATCAGCCTACCACATCACCAAAGGCCATTTGACCTTTCTCTTGAGCATAATAGTCTTCTTCTTCATTTTCTTTTGTTCGGGGATTTTGAACTACATTGAGTCTTTTTCTCTTCCTTATCTTTAAAAGCGAGAGAATTTGCATTCTCCTCTTGTAGATAGTCTTTTTAGTCTTATCTGACTTACTTTTTCAATTTGGATATTTGTCCAAGTCTTTGTAATCACCTACGATATAAGATACTGATGGTTTTACACTTGCGTGGATCTTTTGGACACTTATAAAGCGATGGTGATTAGCTTCTTTGCATAGTAAGTGTTACTTGAGGGGCTTTGTTCTCCTTTGAAAGCATATCTCTAAAAAGTACTCAATAATGCATCGAGAGGCGGCATCGGGCCATCGGTACCTAGCCTTCAACATCAACAACAAGCACTGGGCCCAAGTAATGTATGAACTCTTTGGGTACTCTCTTCGTACAAAGGGCTCTGCTGGCACTTTTGCTCAAAGGCCTTCATCCCTTTCAAAAAACATTGATGGATCCATTATGGCGGCGATGCAATACGGCCATCAATTACCGCGTCTTCATCCTCCACGAGTTACATTGGCATCGGTTCCTCAACATTTTGCATCATCATGAACATCGGGCACAACATGTTTCCTTTCTCTTAGGGACAATGGTGTTACATCTCAAATGTCCGGCCGGCATACATCATCAACAAATGCTCTCACGGGCCATTGCCACCTAGATTCCGCGAAGTCTTGACTATATACGTTCTTGACACCACTCATGCTTTGTCCAAATCAAGTAATCATTCATAAATCCTCGGCGGACCGGATGAGCCATGAAGTGCACTTGTGTCTTCAAAACAACAAAGATTTACGCAATCGGCGCCAAAGGACAATATGATAACCGTCCAGGTGTTAAAACATGGACAGACACAAAGAGTATTAGGATGGATCTACGTCTGGGATTATGCATCGAGGAATGCTACAATTTTTGTTATGAAATTTAATGGTTTAAATAATTAAATCACTAAAAAGACATGAATGTTTTATGATGTTGTGCTGGAAACCTTCAGATGATCGGGCAAACTCACTAATGGATTATAGATGAAAGAAGAACTCCTTAGCTTATATGTTTCTCAAATAATACAACGTGGGGCTAAATCACATGTAGTTAAAAAGAACTAGTTAAATAAATATACCTCTCAATAATAAGCCAAAAAGTAAGACTAATTAATAAAACTCTAATTAAAAATCCACTTGATATAGCAATTAAATAAAACATAACTAAATAATTAAAGCATCAACCCAATTTATTAGATGAAACCTTAAACTAAAAGGGACTTAATGTGGAATGCAGCCTGGTAAAGGCCTCACTGTATTTAGTTTAACTAAACATAACTGCATGAACAAACAAACACTTATTTCAAGCATCAATATGACAAATAAACTAGTAATTCAATAAGGGTAAAACATAACTAAATGAACTAAACAAAATAATTTAAAAAATCAATTTTATTAGATGGAACCATACAAACTAAAGAAAGACTACATAATGAAACCTAATCAAAAGCCTCACCACCACTACTAAAAAAAACAAAAACACAACTACAAATTATATTAAACAAAATATAACTACATAATTAAACAAACACTAATTTCAAGCATCAATATAACATATTAACTAATAATTAAATAAAAACTAAAAATTTAATGAAACCATAATTAAAGAATCACCACACTAAAAATCTAATAATAGTTCAACATGGGCACTATGCGTTGCAATTCCGCATCATGGAGTACGAGGGATGGCCCAAGTGTATCTACAAAACGACACTAGATATAGAGCGTGGTACTACATTCTTATAGACATACCTACAAGCATGTCCGGTCTCATCCAAATCAAGAAGAATGCAGGGATGGCCACTCCAATCATTGGAACACCCAATATCATCTCTCACGTGCATGAGTCAAGTTGGAACGAACATGCATATATATGCCTTTGTCACCGGTTACAAAAATCATTGTGTTTCTTCCGTTTTCTATGTATATATTGATGTTAGAATTATCGGTGGTGTGAAGGAAATATTGCGAGCAGTAGCTAGGTCAGGCAATAATGCATCTAAATAATCATCGCAGACGACGATGCATCCTGAGTTCTCGGCTTGTTCACAGCTTGTCATGGCATCGGAGTATATTGGATCCTATCTTGGCAAGACGACAATACATCCTATCTTATGACGATGTAATGTTCTTTTCATTGAAAAGGCATGGCACGATGTGTGGCTTAGATTATCAACATAATGCACACACAGGGGTACAGTTGACTGATCGAGTAATTAGTCCGGCTCAAGATCGATGGTTAGAGTTCGAGTCAAATCTATCATCCCCCCCCCCCGCGCCCCGTACTGTGTAAGGGTGAAGCGGGGTTTAGGCATTTTTATTGATTTGCGTGAAAAGATCTTTTCTTAAACTGAAATGTCGCCATCATGGATCGAATTTTTTAACATAATGCACACACAGGGCACTTTCAATGGTAGTGTAATTTGTAGGATCCAGGTGGGAAATATTTGTTTTTACAAAAATTTGTACTTGTATGGTACAAGAATACATAAACTTTATGATTTTGCTAGGTTAGATTTGGGCACAAAGATGATTACCAGTAAACTTCCAGACTTCAAACAACACATGAGTTGAAGAATTCAATGTATATATATGCTGTATTTGATGTGTACCTGATTCGTCATTGGTTTTTAACAACAAATTAGATTAACGCCTCTACAAAACTGGCATTCTTGATAACCAACTTAACCGAATCGATTTCATTGAATTAACCAAATGCCCAGACCTACTGCCACCTGTGTCACAAATGAAAATGGACGGTTGCTGCCTGGTGCCAGATTTTGGGTAAATTCGATCGGTTGGTGAAGTAGTCGTAGCAACTTTTGAAGATGGAACGTTTACCGGCACCACCCTAGATAGTCTAGCAGGGAAGTACTTACTGGGGACAAAGTAGCTGGTTGTACCAGAACTACCAACCAGCAGCATCTTTGAATCGTGATGCTACTAGGACTGACTGGCTGAGCTAGCGTTCTTTTTAGTTTTTACCACTACCCGAGTCAGGACCTGCGTGGTGCCCTGGTGGGCGTGGGACAAGAAAAGTTCCTTTACATGCAGCAGCAATGCAGAGCTTGTTGATACGGCCATGCGGGAGGGAATGCAGCCGGCGGTCCCAGAGGCAGCCGGCCAGCAGAGAGAAAAAGTGCCCTGACAGCCCAGAAAGAAAGAGGGCAGGCTCTGGCTGTGGCTGATAGGGTCGGTTTTGACCTTTGACAGAGAAGAAAGATGCCTGCTCCCCTGCTGTGTTCTTTTTCCCCAAAAGGATCCTAACTGCCAAAACAAAACGGCAGAAAGAGCAAAATATAAACAAAGCTAGGGAGCAAACAAAAGTGTTAGTTGTTTTCATCCAAAACAAAAACAAAAAGGGTTAATTTTGCTCTGCAGAGGGCTGAATCCAAGGCGCTCCTGTTCTTGTCTACCGATGGCCTACTTGGATTATTCAGCTGCAGGAAGCAGTCTCCCCTCCCATTGAGGAGGCAAACATGGTGTCGGCAGCAGACGAGACGAGGGCGGCGGAACTGTGATTCTTTTAGTATTACTCCGTACAGCATTAGTGCTTTCTCGTTTGTGCATATGTATACTAGTGTGCTACGGACAAACCATTTGGCAGGGAATTAAAATTTAGCATCAATATAATTTGTCGGATCAAACGCAGTTGAACTGATCTGTTTCTCAACGAAAAACAGAATAAGCCAACTAGACGACACCACCACCACGGCACCACCCTTCAGTCCTTGGTCCTTCACTGTCAATACTACAGTATATAAAGAAAGAAGAAGCAAAAGGTGGAGAGGAGTGATGAAGGGAGCGAGAGGTGAGCTCACATTCCTTTGTGCGCTGCGCTGGCCGTTGTTGCGCTCCATTTGGAATCCCCAGCCCAGCTCCCCCACATTGACCGCCTCCGTACCAGCGACAGCCTTTCCTTCTCTCAATCATCCACTGCCAACTCAATTTTCTTGCGGAGGCACCCCATCACTCCACTTGATTCATCCCTGCTGCCACTTTGCATCGCAGCAGCTCGCGTTGCTTCTCCTTTCTCCCTCCTCCCGCTCACCGCCACCATGCCCACCGCCACCGAGCCAGCCGTTGCTCTCGCCGCACTAAACTCTCCTATGCCATAGCCATCGCTCGTTTGGCACAAGCACAACCATCGTGAAATTTCTGATAGGATTTGATCGACGCTACTAGTTTCTTAGCTTAGCTTAGTGATTCGGCCGCTGCTACAATAGTACAGTCCCACTCGATGCTGGCTAGTATGAGCCAAGAACTACGGGGGAGGTCCGCGGGCGCGACGGCGGCGGCTGATCACACGCTGCCATTGGCGTCACCGGCGCCGTCCTGGCCGGTCTCGACGCACCCCGTGGCCGCCGCCGCCTACTACCTCGGCCTTTCTTTCGCTCTGTCGCAGGGAAGAGCTGCCGGCGGGTTCGATCTTGGTGGCGCGAGGCGGCGGGGGTGCCGGTTGTCGCGCGCCACGGAGCTGGCGCTGCGGGAGAAGGTCGCCGCGCTGGAGCGGCAGGTCGAGGAGCTCCGCTGCCGCCGGGCCGAGGACGCCAGGGCCAACGAGAAGGTGGCGGGGATCTTCGCGTCCCACGAGCAGCGGTGGTTCGCCGAGCGCAAGTCCCTGCGCCGGCAGGTGCACGCCGTGGTCGCCGCGGCGCGCGCGCGCGCGGCCAAGCGCGAGGGAGGAGGCCGCGGAGCTCACGCGCCAGCTGGAGGAGCAGCGGGACACGGCGGCGCTCAAGGACAGGGCGCTGGAGCAGGAGGTCCAGCGGCGGCAGGGGCGCGGAGGAGCGGCTGCGCGCCGCGGAGCGGGCGGCGGAGGAGCTGCGGGAGCGCGCCGGCAGGGAGGCGCTGGAGCACGCCGCGGAGGTGCGCAAGCACAAGGCGGCGTTCGTGGAGCTCGCGTCCGCGCAGCGGCAGCTGGAGGCGGACCTGGTCCGCGCCGCGCGCCTCGCGGACACGGCGGAGGCCGAGCTCCGGGCCGCGCTGGAGCGCCGCGACGAGGCGGCCTCCGCGGCCGCCGACCTCTCCGCCGAGGCCGCGCGCCTGCGCCGGGACGCGGAACACAAGGACAAGATCCTCTCCGCGATGCTGCGCAAGTCCAAGATCGACATGGAGGACAGAGAGATGCTGGTGCGGGAGGTCAAGATGTGCAAGGTCCGGCGGAAGCAGGCGGAGCTGGAGGCCGAGCGCTGGCGCAAGATGTGGGAGTCCCGTGGCCACCGCCGGGGCTCCTCCAGGTCGTCGGCGCGGGGCGCGCACGACCTGCCGCTGCCGGCCGGGAGCTCCGACAAGCTGCTGGTGGCCCCCGACGCCGTGGCGCGCGCCACCAATGACACCACCAAGATACTGTTCGTGGACCACGTGGAAGGCGACGGCAAGAAGGACCACCGGCAGACGCCGGCGAAGGAGCTCACCACCATTGAATGCGTCGACCGCTATGCCAGCTACGCCGACGACAAGCCCGGTATGTCCACCCCTCTGTCTTGTACTCTGTTTGCTCCTGCTCTGCTCGCCAATGGCACTACTGCCAGTCTACTAAATAATCTGGCTAGCATATGCTGGCAGGATTCAATTGATAGAAAAAGTTTGTCTTTATTGTGTTGTTTGTAACAATTTCTATTTGGGTACGAGATGGTACAGCTGCAACCGTCTTCCAAAAATGCAAACTTGTCAGTCATTAGAATTTAGAAATGGTGAACATCAAAGAGCACGCAGTGTTTCCTTCAGAGTTGTCACTAAGTGGCTGTGCTTCTTTCTTTGTATAATACGTGCGTGATGTGATGCAGCTGTGGAGGAATACCAAGGCCTGCAGGAGTGGTTCCAGATGGAGACGGAGAAGTACACGGCCATGATCAAGCACCGGCACGCGGAGGAGATCGAGGCGTTCACGGAGCAGCTCCGGCTCAAGGACGAGAAGCTGGAGGCGTTCCGGTGGCGGGCGGTGAGCATGGACGTCGAGGCGACGCGTCTCCGGGGCCGGATCCAGGAGCTGGAGGCGCGTCTGGCGCGGCACGAGAAGCACAGCGCCGGCCTGGAGGCCCTGCTCCTGGACAGGGAGAAGGAGAACAGAGCACTCCAGGAGCAGCTGGAGACGCTCCAGGCGCAGGCGCTTGGTCTGGAGATCTGCACGCCGGCCGATGGCCAAGAAGACGACGGCCTCGACGACCAGTGCACCCCATGTTCGCCCGTGAAGGCCGTCGTCCAGAGATCAATGTCATCCGGAAGCTCGCGGCATCAAGCAGAGGGCACCGAGATCAGCAAGTATCATCATCGTGCAGAGACGAAGCTGGACGAGCCAGGCTCCCTTTCCGGAGAAGATCACAAGGAGGAGGATTGGAAGGAGTCGGATGTGCATGCAACAAAGGCGCTTGTCGTCTCGGTCGGGGATCTCGCGTGCGCCGCGATGGCGGCGGCGTCCATGGAGCACGAGCGACATGATGCCCCGGCGAGCCGCCGGCAGTCTTTCAGGTCTGAGATCGAGGAGGAGAAGGAGGTGTACACCGATCCGGGCAATGCGCAGACGACGACAGGTAGTAGCAGCTCCCAAGAGGCGACGTCGTCTGAGCTGGCGCTCGTGGTCGTGCCGCCGCCGACTGGCCAGAAGTGCTCTGCTTGGAAGACCGACATCCACGCCATGGCGGTGTCGTACAAGATCAAGAGGCTGAAGCAGCAGCTGCTGGTGCTGGAGAAGCTGGCCAGCGAATGCAAGGAGGAGACGAAGCCGTCAGAGAGTGAAGCCAGTTGCAGCAGCAGCAGGGAGCAGCCGAGGTCGAGGTACCACACGATGATGTCGTTCCTGAGCAAGCACGTGAAGCGGTACCAGTCCCTTGACGACAAGATCGACGACCTCTGCGCAAGAATGGTACGGGGAGAAGACGACGCCAATAATACCCATTCCATTCCATCATCGAAAGCATTCCCGGATTATGACCATGCGTTGATGTCTCTGTCTGATCTGATGCCATGCAGGAGGAGAGCAAGAGGGGCGCCGGGCGGGAGCGGCACGGCGCGGGGGAGCAGAGCCAGAACCAGAGCGCGGCGGCGCTGGGGCAGTTCCTGGAGGAGACGTTCCAGCTGCAGCGGTTCATGGTGGCCACGGGGCAGAAGCTGCTGGAGACGCAGTCCAGGATCGCAGCGGGCCTCGATCGCGACCGCAGCGCCGGCGGCGATGGAGACGACGGCGTGGACATGAAGAGGCTGATGGAGGTGGCCGGGGCGCTGCTGAGGGACGTGCAGCGAGGGCTGGAGGTGCGGATCGCGCGGATCATCGGGGACCTCGAGGGCACGCTCACCTTCCACGGCATCCTCCGCACCACGCGCTGATAACAACCTGATATACTACCTGATTCTGTCCTCTGTGTTTCTTTCTGACTTGAACAAATGGCGGCAACATGTTGATCTTCTACTTCTAGACACAGTAAACGTTCTAATTTCTAATACCAATATTATTAGTAGTGCAATGTCTGCATTGCCGGCCCCGACTCCCTGAGTAGATTCGGCCCAGCCGCCCAGTAGTAATGTGATGTCTCTAGAGGGCTCATTTGGATCCACTATTCCACTTAGGGATTGGAGGGTATTGAAAAGAAAATTAGTTCAAATACCTCTCAATCCTCTCCAATTCTAAAGTGGAATGTGTGAATTCAAATTAGCTCTAACTGATTTGTGCCGCTGAACTGTGTCCTTAACTAAGGAAGAGATGAGGGAAGGATAGGAATTTTGTGAAGGCCGTCCTCAATGCTCCGAGCCAGCTGGTAGCTATTTGACGTCCACGTCACTTAAAATGGGTAGAAATCAGATTTACCCATGAGTATAGAATAGGAGAGCAAGTGCCACAGGATTAATCTTAGTTCGAACTCAAGTAGCACGGATGAAATAAAAAATGCAAACAGAACAAAAAGAAAAGGAGAAACAGGCAAATAAAGTGAAACATGTGGATGAATCAAAATTCCACTTGAGAGTTAAATCTCTACAAATAAGCAGACAAGACAATTTGTATAATTTGCTATGTCGCTGAAGAAATTAGATTTTGAATCTTAAACAAATTAGTTTGTGCTAGCCGATCCAACAAAAATAGAAGTAAAAAGAGGTAAGAGTAAGAATTGGAAAGAACAACTCAAATCCACTAGAAAGAAAAAAAGAAAATTGGGGCAACCAAATACGACCAATCATTGTGAGGAAATAAAGGGAAAAACACTAATGACAAGGAAGTAAACAAAGAACAGAACATTAACAAGGATTCGATAGGCATCAATCGCATGAAAACAAACAACAAGGAGATTTACGCATGTCTTTGCGGTAATCCCACGCCCTCACAACTCATGAGTCATCATGTGCCTACCACAGCCCTCGCCGGCGGACTTACAAAAGACTCGGATAGGACCCTGCCGGCCAAAGCTGCTTCACGGCTGGGCGCGCTTTGACCTTGGCTAAGGTAAAGCCGCTTGCCCAGCCACGCTTCACACCAGGCAAATGCCCAAGCTGCTCCATGTCCGTCCGCGCCACCAAACCATGCTCTGCGCCAGGCCACACCGAAGATGCTCCATGGCCGCCACGCTGCCCTGACCCTTGGTTATCGCTAGAATGAGCAGCACAACTGAACAAGTAACAAGAGGCCCGCCACAACAACGATGAGGGAAGAGATCGAAGTCCAAGCTCGAGTGGCATCTGTGATGGCGTGCGTGTGGCGAGGGAGAGAGAAAAAGTTGTTCGAGACCTGCTCCATCGCTGGCCTGCTGATTAGAATTATTTAGTCACCACGTTTAATGTAACACCCGTGTTTTTGCATCATTTTAAAAATCACTAAAAATTTAAACTTTTTATAATTTACAACAAATTAAAACTTGATTAGTTTATTTTTCCGCCAAAACCTTATTTTAAAAAAAACCTTTTTTCCAAAACCTTTGCATTAGAATTCACCATATGCATTTTAACCGTGTGCATGAATGTTTGATTGGTTGCCTTGCTTGCATGTTTGCCCTAGAATTTATTTTGGCACCAATTAGTCTCTCCTTGACCTCCTCTCAAATTCCTTGCCATTCTTTCCAAATAAATTCCTTGATTATTTTCCTTGAAAACTATCCTTGACCAGCACCCTTGATCTCCATCTTGAATCCCCCCTCTTAATCCCTACCACACATGCCTGAATTTATTGCTGGGAAAATGGAAAAGCATTTCAAAATTGGGAAAGGCCAATCGGGCTCATTCCTCCCTCTCCCCTCAGTATGGCCCGCTCTGCGGCCCAGCTTACCTCCTTCCTTCCCCTCTCCTCGCCTTGGGCCGCGCAGGACAAATGCTGGCCGGACAGCCCAGCTCGCAGGCGCAACAAGCAGCCCAGCAGGCCTAGCTGCAGGCCCGCCTCCCATCCTTCCCCTTCTCTCTCTTACACGCGGGGCCCGGATGTCAGCATCGTCTTCTACCTCTCGACGACAGCGGGAATACCGCGTAATTCGCGTCGCTGACCACCGTCGCCTCGGGCTTGCCGTTACCGCCTCAAGGTGGATAAGCACAAGGGCGTCACAGACCCACCAGACCCGCGCCGAGCTTATCCACTCCGCCACGCGGCAGCACCCGAAGCGGCTAGCCGTTGCCACCGCCTTACTGTGCATCGCCATGGCAGCCGGCTGGCCGAGATATTTTCCGGCGAACCGCCTTTGTGCGTTGGCGTCAAGCATGGCTCCCAAAAATATCTCAACCGGCCTACTGTGCGTTACCGCCATAGCTCGACTATAAATAGCCGGCCATGGCCGCCGTCGAGGAGCGCCACACCAAGCTCAGAGCTGCGAGCTCAAGCTCCTCCGTCCCTGCCTCGCTCTCCTTTCCTCCTCTTGCTCTCCTCCCCGTCTCTCTCCCCGTGCTCGGCTCACTCCAGAGCAGCGGCACAGAGGGCGCTGCCCCGGCCCTCACCTAGCCGGTACGCCGCCGTCTCTGTTCCTCTCCTTCTCTCTTCTCCTTCTCCCTCTTCTGCCCACCAACGAGCAGGACCCCGCCGAAGCCAAGCACGCCAAGCTCGCCGTCGCACTGCCCTGCCTCGCACTCGCCGGAGCTATGCCGCCGGCGAGCTCCACTCCCTCTGTCCATCTCACTCCCCTCTTTCCCCTCTCTTCTTTCTCTCTTTCTCCCTCGCTTCTCCCTTCTTCTTCTCTGCCGAGCAGAACGACGGGATGGAGACGACGGGCATCCAATGCCGCTCGACCAATGGGAGCAGGCCACCTCCCCTGCGGGTCCCACACCCCTCTCCCTTTTTCCCTCCCACTGCGGCACTGCCGAACAAGACAGAGACAAGGACGAACGGGCAGGAAAAATGTCAACACCCTCCAACTACCTTCGAGCAGCCAATAGGAAAGTGCCACCTCGCCATGGGACCCGCAAGGCAGCAGCAACAGCCGCTCCACTTCCCTTCCCTTTCTATTGCTTAGACCTGGCTCACAAGAAATAAAGAGAGAAGGCGCAGCAGTCCACCGATCGGTGCACAGACCACATGCACCGTCCGGTCAGCTCTGCCCACAGCTGGACCCCACGCGTGTCAGCCATACACAAAATGCTACGCGCACACGGAGAACGTACACGGAGGAGTGAAAATATATTTTTCCTTATCCAGAAAATTCCCAGAAAATTCTTAAATAAACTAGGTACACCCCAGATCCTACCCAACCTTTTCCAACACATTTCCATTATCCATTTTTCCAGAAATAATTTCCAAAGCAGATTCCAACTCCCTTTCTTGTATTAAACTTTGGAAATTCATATCTTTTCCATTCTAAATCCGATTGTAGAAATTCCACCACCAAAATTCTTCTTAAATCATGCCCTATTTATCCACATCAATATTCCCATTTTTGGTGCCCATTTAAATTCTAGTAATAATTGTTTGCTTCTCTTTCTTTTATAATTAGTGCTAACCCACTTAATTAATATAAATGCTAACCGTAGTAATAATCGTTCGTAGTGCTAGCTAACCACACATACCCATAAAGGTGAGTAGGTTTTGGTGACATGTCATATGCTCCGACATGTCCGTACCCAATCACCGAAAATAGGTACACCTATATATATAAACACACGCACGGACATGTCCGATAACCGGACACGCCCCGTGTGGCTAACTCCGCACCGCCATAGTTAACCCTAGTAATAACCTCCGCCATAGTAGTAGCTAACCCCCGTATATACGCACACGCATACATGGTAGGTCCTGTATATACTCGGGCATATACCTATGTATGGCTAACCCTACCCTCCACCCTATATCTTAACCTAACCCTAGGCGCATACATAAGCATGTGTGTGTGTGTGCGTCGCTAACCAAACCCTAGGCATATATGTATACGCATACGTGCCACTAACCTCAGCCACCACCTATCCATATATAACTAGCCCAAACCCTACGTACGAGTATATAAGTACGTATGCCCGTACCTAACCACCTAAACCCCATCTTCACGTATATGTGCATATACATGAACCCATCTAGCTAACCCCGCCAAATCCTAGTGGACCTATAGAAGTAGGCCAAGCAGTCTATGATGACTTGGTCAAGCTTTCTCTTTTTCGGGTTCACATAATAGTGAAAGATAATAATATGGTGCGGTTTTCCATCAGATAACCACACCACACTAACCTAGCCCGTAGTAGGAGCCATCTTGTTGGATAGATAACCTTCATCTACCTCTTACTTCAAGTTCACATAGTAATGATAGAATTAGGATAAACCTACCCATCACCTATAACCAACCCCGTTAGGATCCCTCTTCTTGTTTTAGTTTAATTATGCTTGTTGTGTATGCATTGTTTGGTTTTGCTCTTTTGTTTGTCAAGCAATAGATCGCGTAGACTAGAAGACGTTACAAGGACCCGATGGATCCCCTGAAGCATGGTGATGTCAAGACTCTAAAGGATTACTACTACACCAAGGCGAATGGCACCGCTACACCAAGACACCGGAGACGAAGCGAAGGAATCAAGACCCTTGGATATACTGTCGGCGAAATGAGGCAAGTCCTAATTTCCACCTTCCTACCATCCTTCTATCCTACTTATATAACGACCCTTTGATAAAGATCATATGAATATTTATGATGAGAAAATGTGATAACGTGATAACATGATAATGTGATAATGAAATAATAAGATAAAGTGACTATATAAGACATGACTTGAAACGGGTAGGGGTAATCTAGGTGTAGATTACTTGGCGGATATGTCTGCGAAGAATATCCTATCGGAGATACCTGTTTTAGTCACCCCTAAGGACCGGTTCATAGTCTCTTATTCATCCCCATTGTGATATTTCGTACGACCACACGTCTATATGGGTAGGCTTGATCTCACACCCCCGTTAGGTCAAAGTGCATTTCCACTTAGGGGGCCGTGTAGGCAAACGGTAGAGCGGAGACGGCGTAGGATGCTAAGTGATCTTCCATGGTCTGGTTGGGCGTGGATGCTAAGTGATCTTCCACGTAAAACTTTTGGGTGCACTATCGCGAGCTATATATATATTCTTTTCTAAAAAGTGTGGATGCTAAGTGATCTTCCACAATGTGTGTGAGGGCATGGGTTGCAAAGTGGGCTTCCATGTCCGGGTTGGGCGTAGGATGCTGAGTGATCTTCCTCGTCCAACTTTTTCCCAACCCCTGAGCGCCGTAGTGGAAGTGTATGGAAACCTAAGTTTCGCGTACTCTCAGTGCGAGATCTCGGTAGTTCTTTTCTAACCACCGATCATGGAAGGAATCGTAATTACCGTGTGGGGAAAAGTGTACAACCTCTCCGCAGAGTTTACTTGAATCTATTCGAATAGCCACGTCCTTGGAATGGGTAGATGTCGGGATGAGACGCTATGATTAGACTACAACAACAATGGATAATCTGGTAAGATGTATTAATAATTTGGTAACTATAACTTAATTCGAACCGGTGAGGATGGTGAATACCCTACCAGGGCCCAACCTATAATTATAACTACTCCACATTTAACCTACATGTAACACCCCGGTGTTACGTTAAGCAAAACCTGCCATGTCATCATCATCATTGCATGAGCATTCATGATTAGAAAACCCTAATTTAAACAATTAAAATAAGTTTACGATTTTAGGGTGTTGTTTGAGCTCCTTTGTATTACATGTGCTTATGTTTATAATCCGAATCCTCGCTCACATGTTTGATTTCTTAAATAAAACCAATCAATTAAAATCAACCGTGATGTTTGCAAGTGCTTGGCTAACCCCGACTTTCACCTCAAACAAGTTTTCTAAATCAAATGAGGTGCAAGAGAGAACCAAGTTTGAAATTGGCATTCAATTCCCAAATTCTAGCTTGAGAGGCTAAGTGTTGGAATTGGAATATCACTTTCAAATTTGGTGAGCTAACCATGATTAATTTTATAAATAAAAGTTGCCAACCAATGGCACCTTTTGAAAGTATGAACTTTGTACTTTGAAAATATGCTATTGGTTGGGTTGGAAAAGTGTCACAGCACCACTATTTATTTGCCCAAGATTTCAATTTGAAATTCATTTCAAAAAGGGATATTTTCGGTATGTTTTTACCCCTTCATAATTTCACCTCAAAATATTCAAAATTTGGGAAAACTTCCAAAATACAGTTTGTGCATCTCTTTGAGCTCTACAACTTTGGTATACAAAGTTTTTCAAGTTTTTGAATAAAATTTGGAGTAATTTCAAAAGTAATTTGAATTTCAAATTGTCCCCTTTTGAGTTTTAAACTACAATTCAAAAATTATTGGGTTTCATGAAAAACTTCCTAAATGAAAGTTGTAGATCCTGAGAAATAGAACAACTTTTATTTTTTTGGAGATTTTTATCTTTTATTCAAAATTTGAAAGTAATTTTGAGATCCCCAAAGTTAGAGTTTTGTCCCTTTTCAAATTTGGAATTCAAATTCAAAAACTAATTTGATTCTGCCCAAACTCCTTAAATCAAAGTTGTAGAGCTGGAAAAGTTACACAATTGATATTTTGGAAGATTTTTGTGAACAGTTCAAATTTTCGGATTAATTTTGAAATTGAAAAATAGGTGTCCCTTTCTACGAGAGGTACAAGGGGGCGCCATGCGGACGGTCGGGGGCGGGTGGCCGCCGTGGCGGTTCTCGCGTCTTCCCGTTTTCCCACCACGACGCCGACCAGCTCACGGCCGTCGCGAAGCCCTTTGCTACCTCCACGACCCACATTTTCCCTATAAAAGCCATCGCCGACCCAGTATTCCATTTTCTTTTTTCCCCATTGCTCACCGCCGACCACCGCCATCCCTCTGTCCAATTCCGCAATACACTTTCGCCCACCGGTTTCAATAGCTCGCACGCAGCTCCGCGGCTTCTTTGCGCACGCCCTGAGCCATCGGTTGCTTTGCAAGACCATCTGAGTCGCTCCCGCGCCGTCGTCTTCTCCTTTCCCGGTCAACTGCCGCCGCCGTGGTGAGCCACCGCCGTGCGCCCTCCTCCGGTCCCGCTCTAGGTTGTTTTCGCGTCGCGTCGGGTTCGCCATGGTGTCTTGAGCACGCTGGTATGTTAGTTTCGGCGGAAGGGCTCGGGGAAGCTTGGTCGTCGGGGCAGCACGGGAGAGCGCCCGGCGTCCTCGGCGTGGGTGCTCCGGCGATCAAAACGGGGGCCAAATAGTAGGTCGTTGGGTGCGGTGTTACATGAGGAAGACGTCGGTGCGGCTGGTTTTGCCGAGAAGCAAAGACCGGCGAAGAACGGTGTCCGGCCGTGCCGCCATTGCTCGGGCCGGGGAAAGAAGAAGGGGGGAGGAAGAAGAAGAAGAGGGTCGATAGGGCGGGGCCCGCCCGCCGGAGAGGGAGGGAGAGCGCGCCCGCCTGCGGCCCGGCTTGTGGCGTGTAAGCAAGCCGGGCCATGCGGGCCGATGGGCCGCACTGATGAGCCCAAGAAAGGAATGGGATCCTTTTTCTTTTTCCAATTTAAATTCCCAAGCACCGATTTCACCTTTTTGATGTAATTTATTTTGGGTAAATAAAATTGTGAGAAAAATATGTATGTGACTCTTGTAATATGCTCTGTCAATGAAAAATGCTAACCTATGTTTTTCAGTAAATTTGCTTTGTGATTAAAATTGCTCCTTTAATTAATAAATGCAACTTCCATGATTTTTAATAATTAAAATATAACTCCAAAAATCATGAAATTTATTTTGAGTGTTAATTGGATGCTAATGACCTTAATTATGAAGTTTGGTTAAGTTTTGATTAAGTTTTGTATTAAGCTTAAGTAATCCCTTTATTAATTAATGTTTAATTAGTTAATTCTTTTGATTAATTAGGGTTTAATTAATCTCCAATTAGTAAGTTAATTAGTGGCTTTCAACGACTGTAAAAATGGTCAATAAATTAGTAATCACCTCTAATCACCATTAGGGTTGCTTGATTTTGGGATTGAGTGATGACCCTAGGTCATTAACCCTAATGACCTTCGGCATTTCATGTTGATTGTGTATCGCTAGTCCGTCGTCGTCGGCGCTAGTTATACCTTCCTAGAGTGAGGTTACCGTGAAGGAAAGTTGTACTCAAGATAGGTTAACGTTTGATGCATCGCCGTCACATGATCATTCATTTATGCATTATAATCATGCATCTCGTCGTGTAGCTACCGGGACTGAGGAAGGGGTTGATCCAACCCCTGTTCTTGAAGAAGGTGTTCTTTGTGAGGAGACCGGTTCTGGTTACGGTGATTGGTTCTCTGGTCCTCACTTCGCCGAGCCCCAAGGCAAGCCCCGGATGCATTCAAACCCCGCCTTGTATTTCGAAAAGTTTTTATGATTTCATGTGATGATACTTTGCATTAGGTGTAGGAGTTGTGTGTTACCCTACTTGATGCATTTACCATACCTTGATATATTATCCTCGGATACTGCTTTTGATTTCGAAATGCTTAGTATGCGCTTAGTCTTGCTACTAGTGTAGGGTTTTGATAAATTGTTTACAAAGGTGTGATCACAATGATCCCCGATGGGAATTTATGAAAACCCGATGTTGCTTGTCGCCTACCTCTCACCTTGGCGGGTTTAGGGTACGCCCAAGAACATGATGATGATGAGTAAATCGAGACGCCGGTGGAGTGACTTGCATCGGGAGGGGCTACGCCCGGTGTAGTGTCGCCCACTTGTGTCGGTTAAGCACCGCTTCGTTGCTTGGCCCTTGGATCATGAGGTTATTGGATAGTACTAGTCGCATGCTAATGGCGGTAAACTCCACTTGGACTATCTTTTACTAGAACGGACAAGTAGCGTGTGCCCATTCTACGATCGCACCGCCCGGTGACCGAGCGGCCGTAGTGAGGTGGTGTACCGCACCTCCGCTACGGTAGGGAGAAATCCGGGCGTGAGTTGATGTATGTAAGATGTTGGTCCCGCATACATCGTGTGGCTAGGAAGCCCCAAATGGTATATAAAAGCGGTTCGAATCGTCGTGTGCTCCACGATATGGGAGCCGTGATCCTCGCACCAAATCGTAGTAATAATGGAAGTTGAGTATGGAAAGTTTTGAATTCGGTATATGTTTGACGAGTGATTGATACATTAAGGACCGGCTTAGTCTTTTTAGCAAAAAGAGTCTTTTGATCTTGCTAAAGCCTCACCTTGATTCCTATTAGCCAACATTCCCGAGTCTTCTCCCCAATTTTGGTCGGGTAAGTCTTATGAGTACTTTTGTACTTTCGGGGTTTGTTTAACCCCTCATTGCGGGTGAACCGCATGGGCAAGCGTACTACGGCCCTTTGCCGCATGACGGTTGTTGAAGAAGTGTCCGAGGAAGAGTGAATTGAGTGGCCTTTGGGCGGGGCAACTTTTGTTGCGTGACTTGTAATCAAGTTAAGTAATGATACTTCCGCTGGGTTGTAATAATACTCTGGTTTGTATAAGTTTTACAAAATGTTTGTAAATTAGGTTATTGTAAGTCTTCCGCTACTCGGTATTTTGTATGAAAGCTGTTGTAATACCGTGATGTATCCGTAAGTATCGATCCTGGAGTGATTGTGGTTTATCGGGGATCCACCCGACGGAACATTCTAGGTTATATGGTGTATAAGCATGGTTGACTGAGGTCTTAGGGACAAGGTCAATGCTTGTGGGCCATATAATTTAGAAGGTTCTGCCACACTACATCCACCCAAAGTTAGGGCTTGCTGAGTACGTATGTACTCAACCCCCCCTTCTCCCTATGTTTTTAGACAGGAATCTGCAGGAGTATATCCGGGGATGAAGCTATTCGAGAGCATACCCCAAGATGGACTACTGGAGCTACGCGAGGATAGGATACCTAGAAGATACCCGAAGATGGAGCCGCACGACTACACGAAGGAGCTACGCTAGGACTACGCTTAGACTATGATGTTCGCAATATAGGAATACGCTAGGGTTTTGTCCGCACTCGAAGTTGCTGTAGGAATGGAGCCACGATAATATAGAACCGCTGTCTTAGAACTCGATATATATGTTATAAGGCCGGTGGCCCAAGCTATGTAAACTCGAACCATGTATCATGTTTTCCCATTAGCAATAAAAAGTATGCTTTTTGATATCAATCTTGTGTACTTTGTGCGTGTCGACCATCGATCCGGGGACCGACATATGATGTACAATGGACCCTAAAAATCGTGGGCGACATTTAATCTCTAATAAACTCTTTAGTCATGGTTAAATCTCTAATCAACTCTTTAGTCATGGTCAAATCTCTAATCAACTCATATTGCAAATTGATATCAATAATCAAACCGAACATTTGAATCAAACAATTAAGCTAAAACTTGAGAAGCAATTTTTTGAAACATTTTTTAAAGGGCTTGAGCTCCACTAAATAAGACACTTCTTTAGGGAAGTTGGAGTAAGAGCTGTTTTTAGAAGCCTCCGACGTTGAGAGAGATAGTCATGGTCTCTACACCCGTTGTTTTGCCCGATTAATAACCAAGGTCGTACGTTCACCGCCCACCTCTCTAGGATCAGTGGGGCTGTCCCATTATGCATTGTTCACGGCCTTCTCTGGCTCCTCTCCAGAAGCTCCTTCTTTAGCTAGCTACCTGACTCACACGTAGGGGAGGAGACGAGCTCCTCACGGAGTTAGAGAGTAGGGTAGGGTCGAGGGGGGTGGGGCAAATGAGTATATATGTTGAAAACACATATGAGCATGCGACCTGGATGGCTAAGTTCTTTATGAGAGCAAATCTAATAATAAAATCATATGTTTAGCTTAAGTCCATCAATCAATCCTGGCCCTAGGCAAATAAAATCAGACGTCTAATTAAGCCATGTTTGATCAGGCAAGTTTCTAAAGCTTTAAACCAAACAGGCACAGGCATTGTTTGGGTGAAACAATTTGTGAGTAAAACAAGTTGGCCTAAACTATTCGAATTCATCACTTTATTACTTGATTGGGTATTTCTATAGAAGTAAAAAACATAGCAGGCACATGTACTTTCTATTTTTTTTCTGATATTAAAGTACATATTGTTTTAATGATCCTATATTTTTTTTAATCTATACCAGTTCAAGTTGTGTGATGAAAATACAATCTCAAGATCAATTGAGAACATGACATAATAATTATTCTTGTAACCTCTCTTGTCCAATGTATTAGAACAACATGTGCAAAGCACCTTACAAAGTCTAGTTCTAAGATGCTGAAACTCATCACATGATCGTTGAATTTTCGAGCTACAAATCATTCAGTTATAGATTTCAAAACCCGTTGCAATACACGGGCATTTTTGCTAGTATTATTATAGCTAATGGTGTAGAATAAATTTAATAACTAACTATTGCAAACATAACATTTAAAATATTTTATATTTTCAATAAGAGTATAACACGAGTTTAAACTTAAATACTTTTATATTATTTTTTCTGTGCAACGTAGTTAAAATATTATATTTTTTAGATTAGATGTAAGAAGAGTACAACACGAGTTTTTGCCGTAAGTGCCCTAGGGATCTTAGCATATGTACTTGTACCTGATAACGGAACACCGTTTGCAGCGCCGCCGCCTCCATCTACAGCAAAGTTCTTCCTCTCGACGCGAATAACCATGAACGCCGACCGTCTCCTCCAGTCTGTCCGCGCGCGGACAGGTTCTCCGGCTGCCGGCCTCACCCTCGTGCCTCGTCGGGGTCTTCCACAGACGCAGCGCCTCCACTTCTGGCAGGGTTCTGCGGCGATGCGGTGCGCGTCCGTGTCCTGCTCGAGCACCAGCTCTGGCGGGGAGGGGGGACAGACGTACAGGGATGCCGGCGTGGGCAAAGACGCTGGAACCCAGATTGTGCGCCGCATCGCCAGGATTGCACCTGGGACTGGCGGCTTCCGCTGCCACTACCCCTTGGGTAATCACTACATATTTGCTAACTTTTCCACCGTGTTGTGTGTGCATTGGGCGTGGTGAAGACCGAATGCCATGTTGGGTGATTAAGTGTAATTGAATTATCAATTTTACTTGGTGAAAGGTGCAAATCAATGCTCTTGTTTGCTCGGCATATTTCAGTGCGAGTGTGCGACAATTATAGAATTCTGTACCATACTGCAATATAACAGCAAGTTTGTTATCCTTCCTAGTGCTGCTCTTTCTGAAATTTTTTGCTTTCTTGTTTTGTTTTAACAGGGGGCGATTACCTTAGCACTGACGATGGAGTGGGGACAAAGCTGAGGTTTGCTTTTGAAACTGGTATTCATGATACAATCGGCATTGACCTGGTATGAGCTTAGTTGCGATGTATGCCGTTTTTCCTTATCTCTGTTGTGAATTGATTGAATGGATTTAGGTCATCGTGACAGGTGGCAATGAGCGTCAATGACATTGTAACTTTAGGTGCAAAACCATTACTGTTCCAAGATTCGTATCTAACGAGCAAACTTGATGTTGATCTTGCAAAGAAGGTATTGACACTTTATTTTCTCACTGAAACAAAATAACTTTTGCACTGCTCATACTTATTTTCCTCGCCCTATGCTCATGGAATATTTTGATTTTGCCCATAAGTACTTTATATATTGTGTAGGTTATCAAGGGGATTTTGGCTGGGTGCCGACAATCAGATTGTGTCCTCCTAGGAAAGGTGGTGAGATTTCCTGAAACTAAATTACCATGACTTTAGTAATTCAACCCTGCGTATTATCCTTGTAAGTCACAGTAGCTGTATATGAGTAGTCAAATTATCTTGCGCTATGGCTCATCGTGACATCCCAGGCTCCCACCTCCCAATCCCATCCTTTCCTACACCAGCGCCTCCACCCACCACACCCGCGTCCACCGTGAACCTGGCCGCCGCCATCAAGGTTGCGAGCTCTGTTCTAGGCCGGCCACCACCCTTTCTGAGGCGTCTTTCTGCATGTCCCCAGCCATTCGCTATTGCTGGCCATTCCAAAACCTAGTGCTGGAGCGTTGGCATCCGCTGAGGCTGAAGTGGCGCAGGGTCTCGTCAATGCCGGTTCCCACAATGGCCCCTGGACCGACTATAGAAGTAACGTCGACTGCTAAACATGATGGTGGCTATGGTCACAGAAGGGGGTATCGGGTTCGCAGATGGTGTACTGCTGATCATGACGCCCCTCACCCTGCCCATTCTCACACCGGTGATGATCACAACAATGAGTCCAGTGCTCCCTCCTCTGTGTTATCGGGTGATGACTTTCCTGCCAGCTCCGGTGTGAACCTTTTGCGGACGCTGCAACCGGGAAGAGCTCTCACACACTCTTGTTATTACTATCATCGGTAACTCCTGACACTGCTGAGAAGTTTATTGTGGCCAAGATTAATCAGAGGTTTGATATCCCTATGCCTGCTATGGTGCTTCTCTGCACTGCACCGGCGAGCTTCTTGCTCTTCTTGCCCGACCTTGAGTTGGTGGAGAGAGTCAACAATGGGGACCTGCCTTTTGTATACTTTAAATTCATACAAATTCAAATGAATCTACCTGAAGCACTACATATGTATTACTTTTATAAAAATCCAAAAACAATCGAACTGATTATTGAATGATTGATCATTACAGGCAACAGAAATGCCTAGTTTCTGCGCTGAGGGTGAATATGATCTAAGTGGCTTTGCTGTGGGTGTTGTGAAGAAGGATAAAGTCATTGATGGAACAAACATTGTTAAGGGTGATGTCCTTATAGGTCTTCCTTCCAGTGGGGTTCATGCTAATGGGTTTTCTGTTGCTAGAAGGTATCACACCTTTTTCAATTCCTCTTATTTCAAATGTGTAATATGTCGTTGTATTTACATTTTATATATTTTTTGTTTCTTCCTATTGTTGAACATTATATATATATCTGGTTAATGATGGTTGAAATCCTTAATTTTCAAGAGTACTAGAGAAAAGCGCACTTTCCTTGATTGACCAGCTCCCACGAAATGATGGCATAACTACTACTGTTGGTGAAGCTCTAATGGCACCAACTGTCATCTATGTAAAGCAGGTTGGGTTTGCTTGTGTATCCTTATATCCTATTTCCTTCAGAGTTTTATGGAACTTATAATCTAAATTGTTTGAAATGAAAAAGGTGCTTGAGATTATTAGCAAGGGTGGTGTCAAAGGACTAGTCCACATTACTGGTGGCGGCTTTACTGAGAATATTCCAAGAATATTTCCTTCTGGACTCGGGGCAAAAATTTTTACTGGGTCATGGGAGGTGCCTCCTGTCTTTGACTGGCTTCAACAGGCAAGAACAAATGACCACTGATGATTTTCAGCATCTGCATGTTGTTACCTTGAACAGTTGTCATTATGTATTTTGTAGGCTGGAAACATTGATGATTCAGAGATGCGGCGAACATTCAACATGGGCATTGGAATGGTTCTTGTGGTCAGCAAAGAGTCAGCAGACAGAATTATCGAAGACACCCAAGGATCAAATCCTGCTTATCGCATTGGAGAGGTGATCCAGGGTGAGGGGGTTCAGTACGTCTGACGTTTTATTTATGCCTTCACGGCTTGTAGTGGTTTGAGACTTGGTCAGCTGGCAAAGCAGCCTAGCTTATGTAACAACAGAATCTTGTGGGGTTAAGTTTTGCAGTTCTATTCCCAATAGAACTTGAAGGGTAACCAAATAATAAACGGCTGATACTGTTATTTGGGTTTTGGGACTTGGTCCTTTGGTTCAGATGTCCAGAATTTTGGTTGACAGCAGTATCAGTTTGTTCGATAAAAAAACTAAACTTTTGTGGTCTAAACCTACAATCATGGAGAGTTTCATAGTGGCTGTAAAAATATAGACCGTTCATGGGTCGAAGCGTAGGGCAATGGGTCGTAGCGTAGGGCAAGTAACGATATTTTTCTTGATTTTTTTCTATTTATAAATTTTCTAAATAAAGGGTAGATCAAAATTGAATTTATATTTTGTCGAAATAAAGAGTAAATCAAAATCGAGTGGTGAAAAAAGTAGAAAGTACTTCATCTGTTCCGAATTATAGGACGTTTTCGCACTTCTAGATACATATTTTTTTAATATGCTAAAATAATTTATATCTAGATGCATAGCAAATTCTATAGATGTAGAAAAACCAAAACATCCTATAATTTGGAATAGGAGTGTCGCGGAAAAAAAATATGTTTAATTTGAAATGGAAGGAGTGCCGAGGAAAAATATATTGAGAAACACTAAAAAGGTAGGGACAGAAATGCGTAGGAAAGGTACAATATTTATATAAATATGTTTCCCATTTATTTTATCAAAATAAAGGGCAGCTCAGCGATTTGATTTGACTTTATATAAAAAACAGTGGGTACAATAGCTGCTGGGCCGAGCGGACGTTCGTGGCCTGTTGTGTGAAAATTGATGGGCCGAATGCCTAAAAAGATCAGCCTGACCATCATGACTTGTTTCAAAAGTTTTAGTACAATTTTTGTTCAAGTATCCCGACAAAGATACTTTTATATTTGGTTGAGTTTGTTCGGATGACTCAATGGTCTGACCGAATCATTGTAATCAGTGAGAGGCTTTTTGTTGCTTGTACTAACTAAGAATGGCAAGATAGTATACTCGACATTGGCATCTCTATATATGAATCTTGCACCCAAAAGATGGGCAGCGGACCATGTTCACATCGCGCGTTAATCTGCAAACCGAGAATTTGAAAATCACACGATATCCACCGTTCAATTGGAGTCATCATGGGTTCGTTGCCCATTAAGCTAGAAACCTAGGCGTTCACAAATCTTCCATACCCGCTCGGCTCATAAATTGTTTTGCCTCCACGAATCCAAGACCGCACGAAGCCACCTAGATGGGCCAATGAGGAGGAGGAAGAATAAGAAAGAGGGACGCGACCAACAAGGAGGAAGAATAAGAATAGTTCCTCTGATAGTTGGTCAACAAGGCCTAGTGCTTACTACTCGGGAAACCTTCTGATTCTTGTCCACATAGTTGCTACCATGGGATCATTGCCATATCAAGCAAGAACCCCCTCTCTGACCTTGTGGAGGCAACCACCACCGAGCCTTGCACCACCTAAAGGGGAGGTCTTCCAAATCCCAGATAGTAATGAATATGACAAGCAAGAAAGAGACATCTCCAGCAACAAGGCTAGCATGGTCGTTGAGTCAGATGCATAGAAGGCTACTCAGTAATGCAAGAATTGGCAACGTGCGCAACGTCGTCTGCATGCCCAACATTGCTACGAGAACGTGAGCGATACAATGCTGAACAACGAAACCACGAAGAGGACTGAAACACCCACCGTAGTCGATGTCATGTCCTGAACAATACATAACCTTCAATCCAACTTCTAGGAAGTCAGAGAGCAAGGTCTACAATACCGCGAAGGTAATGTTATGTGCTTGGCAGAGGCACTACACAATGCTCCCAACCTTTTACCCCTCGAGTTTGAGCATTACAAAGTCATGCTGGAGACTACAATGGTTATGTTTCATGAATGACGACAAACAATATCACAAGGTGCATCCTCTCGGGACAAAGCATGCTTCCAGCAGAGGACCCAAGAACATGCCACCCTCAAGGCAGTTGACATCAAGTCAATCAACATAAAGGCGGGTCTAGGCGACGTCCTTAATAATCGTGATCTTCGTAAACAACTAAATGCCAGACACGCAGAGTCTTCCCCTAGGGATGAAGAATCTTACCCTGCTTCTCCATCCAACTAAACACTCTCAAGTATCCAAAGAAGTTCAAACCCATCAACATCAATAAGTATTATGGCAAGAAGGAACCGAATTAGTGGATTCAGTGCTACTCGCCTGCCATCAACCCAAGCTATTCCACTAACTTGACTTGGCTCGAACAGCTCCTCAAAGGATCCATCGAGCCCTCTCCAAGAAATTCATGGAGAATTTTCACAGTGCATGGCCTCAACCAGCCAATCATCATGAAATCCAGAATTGCAAGTAGAAAGACGATGAAAGCATACATGACTATATACTACAAGCGCTTCGCTAGAATTCGCTCTACTCTGGTGGATGTTTTTAGAGAGATGCTATTGACTACTTTGGTGACAATATCCGGGACAAATTCATGTACCAAGATTTTGTTTGACATAAGCCAAAGACAATAGCCGACTTTTCGAGATATGATCGACAACTGGATTGACGCTGATGACTGAAAGTACGAGAAAATATCAAGGGTCAAAACAGTTGAGGACGACAAAGACGACAAGTAGAAGGACAATTGGGGCGGATTGTCGAGCAAGAAGAGGGGCGCAGACAACAATGCTGTGGCCATGAACAAGTCAAAAGAAGGGCAACAAGGCCAAATCTTTCAATGAACTAATGCAGGAGCAGTGCTCGTACCACCAGCACTCAGCCGTAGATTGTCAACAACTTAAGAAGTCGCGGGCTAGTCCCTTACTCCGAAGCCGGACAAAGCCAAAGCAAAAAGACAAGGCAGATGAAGAAGATGACCAAGATAAGTGGGACAAAGGAGAGTTCTAGCCGGTTAGGCGTTGTGAACCTCTTCGGAGGAGTAGATGCCTTAATGTCCTAGAAGAAGACGACTAAGCTTACTCTCTCGCGAGATCATGGCTGCTGAACCGTACCTACCACTCCAACTTGCCTATGCCCTGCCCCCCTGCTGAGGCTTTCTTAAACACACTGCATCCACACAGGGCTAGGACCCACCACCATCTGCGACCCAGCGCGAGTGAGTGCAGGAGAGAGATGGGGATGGAGAGAACAATAGAAGGGTTGCCTGTTTTGAGGGTAGAGAGAGTGACCGGGAGAGAGAGAGAGAGAGAGAGAGAGAGAGAGAGAGAGAGAGAGAGCGCACCGGAATTGACAGTTATCGGACTTAACTGATTTGGAGGGTCGGAATTAGGGTCCGAGCCGACCCACAATTCATTTTATTTTCAGTTTTGAAGGCAGCATCACTTCCGGTTTGGGTTAAAACCTGTTAGTAGCACTAGCAACATTGGTTTTCAACACCAATCGGGCGGACTGAGAAACCTGGAAACAATTATTTTTTTTTGTCCCTTTTTTGCTTATGAACCAGCATATCACAGGTTTTAAACTTTCAACATGATAATCTATGAAGAGTTATCTGTTTTGGTATAGTGCTCTTGATATGTTTTTTTTAGCGTTGCAACAATTGTAGCATTGCTTATCCTCATTGGTGAGGACCAACTGCTTTCCTAGCAATATCCAAATCAATTGAATTCTAAAAATAAATATTACTTCATCCATCCCAATTTATAAGACGTTTGAATTTTTTTTGTCTCAAGTTTGACAATTCGTCTTTTTTTTAAAAAATATATAAATATAGTTAAATTTCAGTTGTTCTTGAAGAACTTTCATTGATAAAGCAAGTCACAATAAGAGAAGTGATATTTCACACGAATTTTTTAATAAGACGAGTGGTCAAACTTGAAATAGTTAAATGCAACGACATTTTATTGTCGTAGGGGATTATAAAATGCATTACTAGTATGTGCACACATAGCTATATATGATGAGATGGTATTGTTTGGCAAAGCATTGCAGATATAGGTTGCATAGATTTGGTTGGATCAGATTGTGCAGTTCGATCTACGTATGTACTCTGAGCAGGAAGAGCGAGGGGCGAGGAAGGGGAATCATGGCATGGCTCACTCAGTCACTCGCCGATCGAACGAAATGAAAGAGGTAAGGCTTTGTCCGCTTTGATCAAGGAATCGGAAGGGTCAAAAGCCATTTGGTTCTGTTTGGACGAATTGGGTTGAGACTTGAGACGCCTGGATGGCTTGAGCATGCTTCGCTCCAAATAGGAAAAGCGCCTCGGTGACGCACCCATTCGGCGCGGTGCCGCGGAGAGAATCTGCCGACCGATGCAAATGCTTCGACAAGGACATGAACTGTCACGTACGCACGGCGGCGACGAACCGGTTGTCTCCAGTCGAGGCCCCCGGCCGGCGTCGTTGGATCGGAAGGCAAAGCATTTAAGCATTCTAATAAGTTTAACAAAGTTTACATTATTTTTTTTTCAAATTAACTAATAAGCTTATAAAGAACTAAATAAGTAACGCCATTAGTTTTTTAAGTGAACAAATAAATAGTAGTATATTTTTTTAGAACGTCATAAATTTTTATTACATTTTTTCTTATATATATTAATTTTTTAGTCAAACTTTATATAATTTGACTCCAGAGAGAGCTAGCTAGAATCGTGGCATCTTTTTTTTTTTTAGGATGGAGGTATTAGCTTTCTATATCTATAATAACACATCATCAAAGAGTTCACAAACTGAGAAAGATGCAGAAACTAGGCCTTGTTTAGAACATGAACAACCGTGATAGCTTTACGCCATGGGCGCAAACGACTCTTGCTAATTAACGGCCACACCTTAATAACGTGCCATGATGAGCACAACTTAGTACTACGACTCCGTCTCCATATACATATATATAGTAGGATATACTACGACGAAGTACCTAGAACGACATGGCATGACCTGCAGGGGACTGACTGAAATGAATCGGAAATGCTACTACATACTGGCCGGTCTACGTACTACTAGTACTTGAGTGTGGAACTCGTTGACGGCGTGGCGTGCGGCCTCAACATTTTTGCACCCTGCTAGTTTGTGGTGTACTCGTCGATCATGGAGTTGATGTCGTTCTTGACTGTGCTGAAGGTGTGCTGAAGGAATAGAGAGAACGAAGCCCGGCTACACAATCAAACAAGATACTATAACATATGAGATCGATGGGTTCATGTCATGGCATATATGTTAGCAACCCTCTGGTAGAACACAGAACTGAATCGTACCAGCACAATCTCAGGCAAAACAAGTACAATAAGGGACACAGATCGCGTGCAGTGGCTACTACTACTGTAAGATAAGCAGTGGATGCACCTAAGCCATCCACTTGAGAATGAACGGCTTGGATGCAAGCCCTCCTTTTTCTCTTTTACTTTATTCTGCCAACAGTCCTTTTGGAGGGAAATGGTAGGAGCAGAGAAGTCTTTACGGCTATTTTATTAATAAGAAATGCAAGGACGCGGCGCCAATTCATTTCCTGAGCATGCCCTTCTTATTGTAGTAGTTCAAACCATCCTTTTCCTTGTTCAGTTTGTTCAAATCAAGGTTCTCGGTCAAGAATAAAAAATTGTGCATAACCTTAGTTTAAGTAAAGTGATCTTAGTTTAACCATATGCTTTCTTGTCAATGTAAGTCTTTGTATATTAAAATAGGAATAGATCACTTTTTTGTGATTTAGGAACAAAAATCTTGATACATACATGCAAAAGAATCTCATTTTATCATTTGCTCTTTTGTGTTCAGTATATGCTCCCTCTTTTGTAAATATAATTAGAGGACATTAACTCCCAGTGTTGAGCAAAAATATATGCAGTGTATTATTACTACTAACGGGCTGTCATGTGTTAATTAATTGCATTATTCTTGATCTCTATTCTTTTTGACTCAAGAAGAACCGGCTGATAGAAAAAAAAAAAAAAAGGGAAAAAGGAAAGCTCTCATCCAAGCCGTCCCTTCAGCTGTGGATGGCTCAGATGCAGCCACTGCATATATTGCAGTAGTAGTAGCCACTGCGCAGAATCTATGTCCCCCCACCCCACCAACCTTACCCCTCGGCACCGAATAGTCCACAGCCTCCACCCCCTTCTATCGGTCCTTCCAAAGAGTTCCAGGCCGGGAAAAAAAAAAAGAACAGGTGCCGCTCCTCTCGCCTCGACACCAACACCGGCTTCGGCCGCCGCGCCGCCGCTCCAGCTCCGGCGCTCAGCGACCCGGTGACCGGCGCGCTCCACCCGCCCCACCCACAGCCGGCCCCCTCTGCGTCTCCTTGCCTCTCTCTCTCTCGCTACGCGCAGCCTCGCCTCGCCGCCGTCGCCACCCACGCCGGTGCCTGACCCCGCACCGCCGCCGCTGCAGCGCCGGCCAGCGGCGCGTCTCAAAAAGCAGCCACCTTCCTCGGTCCTTCCGCATCCAGGCCCCCGCCTCTCCAACCTCTCCCGTGATGCAGCAGCTCGCTGTTCCGCACGGCCCTCCTGCATGGCAGGAGCAGGTTTCCTTCTCCCGCCGCAGGTTTGTCCTTCTTCATCTTACTTTCACAGTTCGTGCGTTACTGCATAGAGTGCCTCTCCACGACGTCCTTCCATCTCTCTGATCCCATCTTCTATTAGCAAATTCGTCACTCATGGATGATGCAGACCATATCTTCGATGATTTGCCTGTACACCGATTTTTTTTTTTTTTTTTTTTATTTTTTTTTGTTGCTAACCAAATAACCATGCTTCGCTTTATGCAGTAACAATGATGAAGATGCACACACACACATACATCTGACAAGGAGTCCAGTTGTTGAAAGAAGCAAATGAAGTATAGAAGGTACCCATGCTTGAAGGCTACTCAATTTTCCAAGCAGTAACTGTTCAAATAAAAAAAATGCGTACCTTCATGTTTCATCTGTATGCAGTGATTATCATATTCACTGAACGAATTGACTTACTAAGTGATCCTATTTGCATGACTTCAGATATGATATCAGGTGCATTATTTTCCAACTCCGCATAAATCTGCTTCTGTGCACTTAATGAACTTCCATGGATTTCATCGTTTGAGTTTTACTCACAATTTGTGGATTTTCATCTCCTATTTATTGAGAATGTATATGTATGAATTGATTAGATGAATTGATTAGGACATTCTGTTCATACTGATTTTAGATCTATAAAATGTTAGCATCTGGACTTCATCTAGCAGAATAAAAGATGCATATGGCCATAGCACAGGGTGCTCAAGAAGCAATTGGGATGCTCCTCATAGTGTTTCTGTACCAAACGTTAATTCCTACTCTCTTGCACAACATTTGTTGCTCCTTTTCAATTGGCCTGCAGATGCTCAGGTGGACTAACCTGCAAATTTCATACATGGTTGCAAGGTCTATGTGCCCTACGTATGTATCTCTGCTGCCCGCCGCCCATCTATACAGTGCAAGAACAACTTTGAAGTCAACCTATTATTATGGAACTAAAACATGCAATGCATTTCATTGCATTATGAGTGCATCGTAGTAAATATAGTTTATCAGTGTTCACATGCCTTCATATTCAAATTTGATTCACAGCGCTTTACATATATGTTTTTCCACTTACTACAAATGTGTTTCTGCACTTTCACTACACAACTACCTTTCTTCATATATTAGATTGAAATTTTGTAATGTGCTTTAGGAAGATGTGTAGCATAATGCTACTGTTTATGTGCCAAACTAATTTTGTATGACTTTCCATAGGACTTCGATGCATACTAAAATTGCGTCTTCAGGGATTGGCGTCATGCAAATGGTATGCAAATCATGAACTTCCTCAGGTTACTGGCTTCAACATTGTAAAATTTTAGCTACAATTACATTTTTCTTGCAATCCCTGTACTATGCTACCATTGTCCTACGAAGGTCTCAAAATTTTCAGAACTTACTTTTCGTTCCACTATGTAATGATGATAGAGTACTACATACATCTGTTGCTCCTTTATCTTTTGAGATTCACTTATCTATCCTGCATATACTGTGCTACCACTATTCTACAAAACTCTCAAATGAGAATACATTTCTAACTAATTCTACTATTCTTATTTTCATGTATGATCATATGATGTGCTACAATTTCAACCTGCTGCCCCGTGCGAAGCACGGGGATACCTGCTAGTTTCTGAATATTCTATTTCATGCCCAAAACCTCACGTTGCCTTGCTTCCTTTGTACTACTCCAGCAAGTCTGAACTGGGCTCAGGCCCAGGCCCTTGTGACTGCCCATCCATAGCTAACCCCTGACAATATATCATTACAATCTGGACGCCTGCCCAAACGCAAACGATCGAGCAAGGAAATAAGGGATTAATTGCATGATTGGGGTTGCATTGGAAGCACTTGCCTTGCTGTCATACTCCATGGGCACCACGGCGTACCAGGTCCAGGAGAGTGGCAGTGGCGCCTGGAGGGCCGACGACATGATCCGCCTCAGAAGCTCGAGACCCTCCCCCAGATCTCTCGCGCGCTTCCAGGAGATGGCCCTCTTTCTGGCCTTTGCGGCGACGAAGACCTCGCCGCACTGGTGAAGTCCCTGCATATGCAATTAGAGAATAATCAGATCAGATGTATGCACAAGTATAGATCGATCGCCTCGCGCCCTGCTTGCATGTATTAGAATGAAAATATTAATTTATCTAGAGCAGCTGCGATAGAAAAAACCCTGCAGATTGCAAGCATGCAAATATGTATTCGTTCGACTTGGGACATATAAGATCGAGTGCTACCTTATGGATCTCGCTGTCAGTAGGGGGCCTCAGGCGGTTGGCCACATCCACCCACAGAGAAAAAGAACGGTCGGCCAGGTCCCCAAACACCACCTGATCATGGAGTCCAGGCAGCTCCATGTAGTTGGGCTCCGCAGGGAGAAGCTATGACGCCATGAGGGCCACCTTGAACTTCTGGACGAGCTCGAACTGCAAAATTGAACGAAATAATCTAGTAGTAGCATGAGACGAAACAGAAATCAAGACGAAATCGAAATCTCAACACATGTTCATGTAGTGGCCGGTGGCCGGTGGCCGGTGGCAGGGCAGTAGTACTCTACCTACATCCTCCTCATCATCCCCGGGGGCCGCACCCGATGGTGGCTGGCCAGCAGCCTTGAGCGCCCATGCAGACGCGCCCTTCCAACATCCAACATGAATGAAAGGAATGCTATAATTCCATAATTGTGTTGTGTACCATTACAATGTCTTGTTTTCGCATCATCTCATCCCGATATCATTAGTGGATCTGATACAGCCGTACAGGCAACGTCGTTCAACTTCAACCTAGCATTCATGGCATGCATATATGTATGCACAAGGATGGAATAATCCGTAAATCTAAGGGGATATATATAAGTGACACGGTTTGCTCAAATTTTCGCTTGCGTGCAGTAGTAATTGTCCAAGTGTCAATTAAATTGTGCAAATGCCAGCTAGAGACTTTTTCTCCCGAAAACAAGATCGAGTGACTTGCAATCTCCCATTCTCTGAGAACTTTATCTCTACGTCACTGATGACTCACTCATACGTTGCTATGAGCACACAAATTTTGAATGTAATAACCATTTTTAGAAGCACATAAAACATGTACGGAGAACTTTATCAATAGACAATAGATCACACGAAACACACGCAAAATCAAGATGCTAGTCAGTAAGCTAAAATTGCGCTAGCCTAAGACACAGTCCAACTACAGCAAAATGCAAACCCACCACCACCATTCCCATGACCCAGCGAGAGCTGCCGCTGCTGCCACACCCTCCACCACCACTGGTTATTTCCCTTTCCCTTCCAGCATCTCATCAGAGACCGGAGGGGCGAAGATTCATCATTTTTAATAAGTTTTCTATTTAGCACATTGATTTCTTAGGGCTACTGCCTCTCTATGTCAAGTTGCTTGGTATTGGAGATTTATCTCCTCCTCCTCCTCCTTCTAAGCGACGGCAAAGGGACAGGGTGGATTCGTTTTCTCCATGGTGGCTCTATTAAAGATGAAGTCGACAACAACTACGATGTCTGCAACTTCCGTGGCACAACATGGATGGAGACTTCGTTTTCGAATGGTGACATAAGGAAAAAAATGATGTCACCATCATGGGAATATTTGTTTTGGTCTCTTATTTGTTTTGTTGTGGTTCGATCTTACCACAATGAAGGACTAAGATTCAAATCAGTATTTCTTATTCAGTGATAGAAAGAAGAAGGAAGTCACAAGAATAAAAAAAGTTTCTTAACTCGCCTATAGAAATGTTGGCAGTCGTTCGTTGCACATCTATCGGTTCTCATCGGGGGTTTGTGCGGTGTTTGCCTATATGGTCATTCATACGAATTGTCATATTGATTCAGATTTGAGATTTGTAGCTATACAAAGCGTGAGTATAATATAGATCAAGATCATTTTTGATATATACATAGACAATTTCTGAGTGCTTAGCATCTCCAGGAGTCTTAAATTACCTCCTAATCTTTGGTTTTTAGAAAAATGAGAAAAAATCTCTCTCCAAAACTCCTAACACTTCCTTCCAAAATTTACGGAGTTGGAAAATCCCCCTCGATTCCACGTAACTGCGAGTTTCTTTTCGTCCTTGCGAATCACGGTGCTCCCACGCGGCATCCTTCCTCCCGTGCCGTATTTTTGCAACGGTTGTTTCACGCGTGACTCTTCCATGCGCGAAGTTTTTGTCAGCGGTTCGGTGGCGATCTGGTTTCTTTGTGTCGTTTATACGTACTCCATCGATCCGCTTTCCGTCGTGTTCTGCTCGATCGATCTAGTCTTGTGCCGCCGCCCCACGCTAGGTTTCCCACCATGACTGCCGCCCGGTAGAACTGCCTCGTGCAATGTCGCTTGTGCGATGCCGGCATGCTTGCGTGGTGCATGGTATTGTGCTTCTTGCCATCCAATTCTCTTTGCAACCATAGCCGCCTACTAGAAGGTGCTTGCCGGCGAGCTGATGCCGGCCTGCAAGGAACTACTCACTACAGGAAATGGGTTCTTTGCCGAGTCTTTGGGAGCACTCGGCAAAGCCACATTTGCGCCTTCGGCAAAGTGCTCGGCAAAGCCACATTTGCGCTCGGCAAAGGCTTTGCCGTGCCGCACTCGGCAAAAAGGCACTCGGCAAAGAAAGGGTCGGCAAAGCCCTCTTTTGCCGGCGCCGGGATGTTGGGCACTCGGCAAAGGCTTTGCCGAGTGCCAAGCTTCCCGCTTCGACAAACGGTTTTTCAGCCGTTAGCCTTGACGGTCTTCTTTGCCGAGTGCCGAGCGGCCGACACTCGGCAAAGAGTTTTTTTTTTTTTTTTTTTGCTTTGCCGAGTGCCGGGAGGAGGGCACTCGGCAAAGAGCATTTTAATTTTTTTAAATAATTCTTTGCCCGAGTGCCATGGCAGCGCGGCACTTTCGGCAAAAAGCGGGAGACCAGTGCCTCTGTTTCCCAGCTTTGCCGAGTGCCGCCGCCATGGCACTCGGCTAAAGGCCTTTTGCCCATGTTACACTTGGCAAAGAGGATAAAAATGTTTTTTTTTTTTTTTCTTTTCCGCCAACACAAACAATAAAATCACATCACAGAATACATCACAGATACATGACATCTATCAAACATAATACGACGCATACGCATACGCATTTCATCAACAATACATCACATACATAAATATTGTCCATAATGCATCACATACACAAATATCATCCATAGTCCATCACATACGAGTCATAATCCATCACAAGTCACATACGAACACATGTCTGGGTCCAACAGAAGCCTAACAAACATCAAGTGATAAACGACGGATACCTACTGCCATCCTGGCCACCCGGGCTATGGAGCGGAGTGCCCAGGCGGTGAAGGGCCAGTTGGCCACCCGCCCTGTGGCGAAGGGCCACCCTGAGGAGTCGGGTTAGAACCGGCCGACTGTGGCTGCACCAAAGAGAAGCGAGTTCATGAGACCAATATTAGCAAGGCATCCACGTATACCAAGGCAAGAAATGTGCTCCGAGCATACATAATGGTTGTCACTTTCTATTCATTTATTAATCACTATATGGATAATGATTTATTTTTCATTAACGAAACAATAACTACATGCTGGAACTAATTTTTCCTACAACCAGGGTCACTACCAAATTTAGTACAGCTGCTGCATTAACAAGAGCTCTAATAAATCATGATTGGCACTAGTAGTACAGACAACTGAAATTAAGTATGTGATAGTCTGACTGAAACTAACCTTATAGCCTTAACATGATTCAATTGGCTCATGCCTTCAGATCAGCAGACAAGCCAACCCACTCGACAAGATGATCCCCTGCAAAGAGAAGAGATGAAAAAAATGGTGTATTCAACTAATGTAGTAACAGAAGTTCAGTTATCTCTTACAGAAAATTAGAACAAGCTCTAAATGTACAGAAACACTATGGAACTGTGACCTGTGTAAAAAAATCCATTCCATGAGCATGCCGTAGTGTCTCAAATCCCAGCATGTTATAACAAAAAAAAAAATCTATGGAACTGTCTTAACTTGAGCAGCCTCTGTTATGATTTGCATCATATCGATGTGTATGCCAACACAGAAACTGACCTTGAGCAAAATGATTTTCGGTATGCTGTTGTAAACAGAGGAGGTTTTCTGAATGTACATCTATAAGCCTATCTTATATATGAGCGAGAATGAAAATGGAATTCAATGCCTTCATCAAGATCAGAAGCAAAGACAGTTTGGAAAAGCAGCAATAGTAACAAAATTAATGAGCTGAGTAGTTGACAGCTCATAGAACCTCATTGGCATGCAGTAGCTACATAGTAAATTTTTTGCTAACAACTAGGGAACAGCTCATCTATTTGGACAGATCACTGAACTTAACAAATATATAACTGAGACGATCGAAACCAAAACTGTGATCAATGTACCACAAGGTTATATGTAAAGACCAAATATCCTTTTTAATCTACCAACTCATATTATTGTGGTACTGAAAAATTGTGTTATGTCATCACAAGTGACATTAATTTCTCACTTGCATGTGATATTCAGCGCATTAAGAAATTAAAAATAATGTGTTCCACAGCCACATACACAGCTTTGTTCAGTACATATTACACAGGCACATTCTGGTTAGCGTGTTCCATAGAAACATGAACAGAAATTGTGTGCAGCCTCCATGGAACAGATCAAATAAACTAGTGTTACTATGAACATGTGTTTCACCTGGAAAACCAAATCTTTGCAAACTCAGAAATTAAAGCAGCACATGTGCACGCGTGAAGCTTCAATCTGCAAGTACAGGGACACTTCCTGCTTCCCCCCTACCGGTCCAGCAACCATAAACCATTCTAAATCAAGGTGCATCGATCAGTCAGGCACTTAGGCCATTACAAACTATGCAGCAGGCCAGCAGCAATGCAACATTATTACAGAATGCAATGCCTTAGTTTGTCACAGAACGACAGAAAAGTTTACGTCTCCCAGATTTCAAAACCCATTGGATAAAATTGGACATTTACGACACAATCTAACCATATCCAGCCAGTTTATGGAACCCTAGTTGCCCAAATCGAATGCCATGGGAACTGGAGGTAAGTTATGGTTGGGCCTCACCTTGGAGTGGACTGAAGGAGGACGTGTGGATATGGATTGGTGAGGGGGAGTCGCCCTGGTGGGTCGAGGAGGGGAGGTGCGCCGCGTCACCGCCCTCCGGCACGGGGAGGTCGCAGCCGTCAGAGCCGGCCTCCCTCGCGGCTGATTGGTGAGGGAGAGCTGCCGGGCGGGCTCGAGGGCGGCCGCCGCCGTGGAGCCTTGGACGGCGGGCGAGGGTGGCCGGCGGCCGGGCCGGGTGGCTACGCCCGCAGGGAGGCGCCGGCCGGCGCGGGCTCCCCGGCCCGGCGGGCGGGAGGCCGGCGCGGCAGCCCGGGGCGGGCGTAAGCCCGGGCGGCGTTCCCGGGAGGCGAGGCGGCGGCAGGTCCGCGCTGGGGAGGCCCGGCACCAGAGGGGGCGGTCGCCGCGCTGCCGGGCGGAATGCCGGCGTCAGCCAAGCTCGGTTGGGCTACGGGCGTTTCTCAAGGGCTCTCCCGCCCTACGAGGGGGGAGAGCGAGGGGCCGGCCGCAGTGAAGTGGCGGGCCGCCGCCTTGCGCCGCCCGGGCGACGGAGAGGCGGCAAGCGGCCGGCGAGTATACGGCGGCCGGGTGGAATATTTGAGAGAAAGAGAAGGAGTGAGGGAGAAAGAGAAGGAGAAGTCACCTGGCCTTTTTTTTAAGCTTTGCCGAGTGCCGATCACGGGCACTCGGCAAAAGCACCTCCCTTTGCCTAGTGCCGTGATCCGCACTCGGCAAAGCCAGTGACACCCTTTGCCGAGTGCCGGATCACGGCACTTTGGCAAAAGGTTACTTCTGTCGAGTGCCTAGGGTTGGCACTCGGCAAAGAGAAATTTTTTTTTGATTTTCGAACCAAATTTTTTTGAGGCTCTTGTACACTGCCACAAAGAACATGTCAAACTTTGGGATGTTTTCAATGCATTTTGTCATATTTCTCTAGTTATTTTGTTTTTTGAATTTTTTTTAGGAAAAGAACGTTTGAACTACAGGTGCACCGAGTAATGGTTTTGTTTGATTCAAAAAATGTTATCTTTGTTTGTTACCATAAATTTAGGCTAAATCCGGGACCGGTCTCGAATTTTGATCAACGTGCGGGAGGGCACACGGCCGCCTACGTCGGCGATTCGTTTTTTAATTGTATAAAATGCGAAATAGCCCCAAAAATTATGAAACTTGGTGACAAGTCTTGAAATCATATGTGTGTGCTGTGGTAAAAATTAAAAAGTTTCGAGCACGTAGTGATGTATGGTGCTCGTAATCCCGAACATCAACACTTGTGTTTCTTATATCGCATGTGAGGGTGCTCTGGTTTGTGAACATCATACGCCGCCACGTGCTCCAAACTTTATCAAATTTTACCACAGGACACACATATGATTTCAAGACTTGTCACCAAGTTTCATAATTTTCGAGGCTATTTCACATTTTATACAATTAAAAATGAATCGCCAAGACGTAGGCGGCGCCCTCCCCTCCCCGACGCTGATCAAAAATTCCGAGACCAGTCTTGGATTTAGCCTAAATTTATGGTAACAAACAAAGATAATATTTTTTGATTCAAACAAAACCATTACTCGATGCACTGGTGGTTCAATCGCTCTTTTCCTAAAAATTCAAAAAAACAAAATAACTAGAGAAATATAACAAAATGCATTGAAAACATCCCAAAGTTTAACATGTTCTTTGTGGCAGTGTACAAAAGCCTCAAAAAATTTGGGGTTCAAAATTCAAAAAAAAAGTTACTTTGCCGAAGTGCCAAAGTTTGGCACTCAGGGCAAAGTGCCTTTTTGCCGAAAGTGCCGAGGTCCGCACCGGGCAAAGTATATTTTTTGCCGAAAGTGCCAAGGTTTGGCACCGGGCAAAGTACTTTTGCCGAGTGCCTAACACCGGCACTCGGCAAAGTTAACGGTGATGGATGCCGCCCACCCGGCCGCCCATCTTTGTCGAAAGTGCTTGCCTTTGCCGACGGGTGGAGCACTCCGCAAAGGGTGTCTTTGCCGAGTGCGACTTTGCCGAGTGCCGGGCACTCGGTGAAGTGTCCTTTGCCCGGTGCCTTCCTTTGCCGAGTGCGGCACTCGGCAAAAGGAAGCCTTTGCCGAGTGCCCGATATTTGGCACCGAGCAAAGCATTTAGCACTCGGCAAAAAGTCCGAGTTTCCTCATAGTAACCGGCGGGCCGCCGGTTGGGAGCAGCAACACACGACCGGCCGGGTCGCCACCCAGGTTAGGGCCGGGCAGGGGAGCAAAGAACGTGAATGAAGGCAGCGGCGACGCACGTCTGGCGGATGAAAAAAAAAAAGAAACGCAAAAAAAGAAACCAATTTTTAATTTTAGCGGTTGGTAAATATAGAGTTTTTAGGAGTATATTTTAAAGAACTCTTGGAGATGCTCTTAGACCATAATGATTTACCTAGCTATAATCTATAATTCGTCATTTCAAAACAAAAAAACAGTCTAACACGATAAATGTCACCAATCGTGCAACCTGACTATTATCACCCAAATATAAATGACCATTTTCACTACTGGAAACTTGAAATTCACGACCAACGCCGGGCAAAACTGAATTACCCCCGTCGAGCTAGCCACGACGGTATTTTTATTTTCCCCGACGGTAAGTGCACCGTAAGAAATTTCATAGCGATATTTTTATTTTTTATTTTTTATGACCATACATACATTTTCATGTATTTTCTCTGACGGTAGTGCACCGTGAGGGAATTTCAAGTTTCCAGTAGTGTTTATTTCTCTACCCAGACCGTACCCTACCCAATTGTTGTGGATGTGGATTTTGATACGGGGATTGAATATCCAGCGGCAGGAACAGTAGTAGTAGAGCGGCAGCGGCACCGATCGGACGCGGCCTCCCAACTGCAGATGCTGAACTTTCTTTTGCATTATTGTATCACTGCACCTTTTCATTTTGGTGTTGTTTTGTCCCTTTGTTCTTTAGTTTTTTCCCCCAAGAGCGAGGACGACTGAGCAGGGCCTGCATCGATCTCGTCTCTGTGTGGTAAAAGAAAAAAGGAAAGCAGTACGTGCTCTGAAACTAAAAGAAGGTTCACTTTCCTTACAACCAGCTAACACAAAAAGATCACTTTGCCCGTTTGGAATGGAGCATGGGGGGGGACTACATGCGATTAGCCTAATATAATTTATGCAGCCCACAAGTAAGGAGCACATATACAATTTTGTCCACGCATAGTCACAAACGATTATCGAACAATCAGTTAATATTTCATATTGCCAAGTTTTAGTTGCCACGATTGCATATGTATATATGCCCGCATGCAGGCATCACCAACAAGAGAGTTTTCCTATTTCTTTCGCTGGTGCACAGACACAAAGGAACGAAGGGAAACGAACGAACGAACTTGTGGTTTGGCCAGCTGGTACACGGACACATGCATGCAATAATGAAAGTAGCTAGCCCAGTTTCTCCGAGTGAGCATACTTGTGCATGGTTTGGGCGTGTGGGGAGATCGAGATGTGCTTTGGCTTTGCAAATAAGTAAATGCCCAGATCCCAGAGGCGGGCAAGAAGATGGTTGAGATCAGTGTGCTGGGCACGTAATAAAAAGAAGCATATATATATATATATATATATATATATATATATATATATATATATATATATATATATATATATATATATATATATATATATATATATGCGCTAATCACTCCCCAGGGGATTAATTATTATTCAATACCCGAGCCCACCTCACGCCGGAGCAGCGCGCCCTGCCCGATCACTCCTCCCCGCGGTCTGCACCTCCCTCGGCCTTCTCTTTTTTTTTTTTTTTTTTCACGTGACATTCTTTTTCATGCTGAGTGGAGAGGTTGCTGCCGATTTTTTTTCTTTTGTTGTGGCCGATTTTTTTCCTTTCTGTTTTAGGCGATTTTTATTCATTTTTTTTTTGCGACTGATTTTTTCCCCGTGGAGGTTGTTGCCGATTTTTTTTTTTTTTTTTCTGTCTGGTGGCAACTAATTTTTCTTTGGTTTTCTTTGAGCCTACTACTAGTTTTTTAAGGATGAATGAACATCCTAGGAACATAGCTTGAACGTCTATTATTATTTAGTTATTTAGTATGATAGATTTTATATTGCAATAGATGAGGCACCAAAGGAGTCTAACATGTATTATTATTTAGTTATTTTAGTAAGACTGAATTTATATTGCGATAGATGACGCACCAAAAGAGTCTCCAACAATAATTGAATCGCATAAAGCATATTTCAAACAATAAACCATTTTTTTGCCAAAACATTTTTTAGTAGATGAATCATGGATTATTACATTTTGTAGTTGAATACACACATAGTTTTCTAGATGTATCTAAGTTATTCCACAAAATCACATTATAATTATGGCAGCTAAATAACCCCATTGGGATCAATATTGGGGTTCCAATAACTCACGCCAACTTATATTACTTTTTTATCTGAAAAATGACAAAACTAACACATCCCTCTCTTCTCTAGTCCCTCTAATAAGCATCACCTGCCAAAAGAAACAGAACAACAGAAAACATTAAAAAGAATTTTCATGTATGCGGGTTTACATATGATATAAAGAACATTATAATTATAGCTCATGCTAAAGTGCCGATTACTAACTCATGGTACAATAATTTGTCAAAAGAATCTTTTCTAATGAGCATTAAGTTGATGCAGCAGTTAGTATATACATGAATTGAGATGACCTCATGAGCAGTATATACATGAATTTCAGATTGATGATAGATGCGGCCATGGCTCAAAAACAGAAGGTATAAACATATGAATTGATCATACAGCCAAGCAAACCATGAGTTGAGATAGCAGGATATCAAAGGTATAAACATATGAATTGTCATACAGCCAAAGATACTGATCGGTTGCCAATAATTATAATATATTTTTTATTTATTTTTGTAAATTGTAAAAAATAATAAAATGTATTTTTAAGAAACACAGATAACATATTTTAACAAACACATATTTTTTCCAATAATTTTAACATCCATGCAAATCTCACACCGAATCGGTTTCCAAACACAGATGACAGAATACAACATAAAAAATCTCTTTAACATTTGTGCAACTAGTGAACTATAAAAAATGACAATTTTTTAACAAATACCTTGTGAGAATTAAAACCTCCTCTGAAATATTTTAGAACAACACTATGTTGTTGAAACACAGCTTCAACAGAAGCATGGAGCAGTGTTGCCCATGCTCTTGTTTGGTCTTTGATTTAGAACCATTCCTGCCTGTGCCCTTCAAGCAATCTCTTTGCTCTAATGGGAATAGATGACAATTAATGTGTAAAAATTAAATAGTACTGTACAACTAATTTTAAAACTCATAGGCAACATCAAGCAAGCAAGATTTTACAAATAACATGTATGTGAGTCTTAGATTAAAAGTTAAGATATGTGAGTACAATACACTATGATTTCTTTTTTGTAAGGAGCTTTGAAGAACAAAAACAGGAAGGATGAAATAAATTCACTCCAAGAGAGATTTGCTATGTAGCTAAACTGTCATGCACACACACAAAAAAATGCAATTGCACCATATGACACAGTTGAGGGAAATCGTGTCACAGAAAAAATAAACTCACAAAGCAGTGTAAACAATGAAATTAATTAACTCTATTTCTTGCAAATTGATTTAGCAAAGCCACGAAGTATGAAAATGCAGTGATTTAAATTGGACTGATTAAATGAATAAGTATAGGTTGAAAAAAAGGAAGATTGTAGTGATTTAAATTGTTTCTTGAATATGCCGGAGATGTGCATCACTGATTAAGGGGATGAAAGTCCTAGAAATACAGCACATAGCAAACTCTCAGTTACAGAGACGCCCCTGAAAGAAGAACAAAAAGACTAACTGAACATGCAATCCACTACAATGAATTCATGTCAAGATGTGCTAATGGCCTAGCACAGGCCAGACCCTAGAGGTTTGCCTCGTCTAGCTAATTGTGAATGGGAAGCACATCAGGCGAACCCCATTAAAAACACATCCTTTTCCTTGTTTCCAAATCCATGCCCCAAGGATGATTAGCGAGCTCAGACCCCTCATGGCCTCCTCAATGGCAAGGTGATTAGTCTCTAATGGTGATCATATTGATCATGATCCACCAATTACTAAACACTACTGACATTACTATCATACTATGTCCTCCTGTTTTGGGGATTTAAATTTAAACGATGGTATTCCGAGAATCCCAGCAGTAAAGCTATGCATAATAATTACAAAACTTTGCAACTATTATCTTTAGATAGGATAGAATCCAATATTCTCATTACTAGGTATATTGAACAAACGAATACTGTTAATTTGGGCGAGCAAAATTTAAAATACATGTATATTCAATTGTTCTCTAATTCTGTGTCAAGGCATCAGTAATATACATATAAATTTTAAGAAAAGAGCCATAATCAAGATTAGATTAGCTGAAATGAATGTTTGTAATTTTGTCCGGTAAATTTGAAAATACTAATTCCAGATTGCAAACAGATTAATATTATAGTATGGTCATTCCCCTTTGCAGCTCTGTTACGTGGAGTCGGCGCAGAAGATCTACCCCTGTTAGGAGGGTTACCTCTCGTCGTAAAGGAACCTCATACCTAAATAGGGAATCATTACATCAACAGCATCCTAGAGAGCAAAGCAGCTCCTAAGCATAAAAAACCACAAAATTTTTAAACATGTACTGATCATATACATATAAATTATTTCGTTTAAATAACATTGCAGCACCTCGTGAAGTAGGAACACAGTAGTTGCATGGTCTACAATCTAGAAAACTAAACCTTGGGAATGAAAATCCAACACAAAATCAAAATGATAGGATGGGTTTTAGTTGTAATGAAACCAGAGAACAAAGGACTTCCAAGATTCATGATTAGCAAGGCAAAATCTGACAAATCCATAAGACTCAATTTATCCTTAACCATAACTTTTCAAACCATAACTTTTCAATTCTTTTCAAGCCACAATTATTGTTTTCTATTAGATGCACCAATGGTTATGGCCAAATTTCTTCTTAACCACATCCCTTATGATTTCAAGGATGAGTGAAGGAGATAAAACATGGTTTTTTGGCTGACCTGCTTGCTTGTGACCTGCTATCTCAGCTCCTCGCTCAATTCAATTCTCAACGTGTTGATCACTTGTTCCAAACCAGCATCCAGCTCGATCTGAGATAATTGCGTAAGCATATCTATTAGTGGACAAAAAAAAAATAGAGAAGGAAAAAGGTTTTAAAAATAATATCCATGGTGATAAATATGCATGATCCGAGCTCATACAAATCACACATGAAGGATTAAGAAGAAGCAAACTACCAGGAGCATGAAAACTGGATGAATCGTAATGTGGGTGTGCAGTGAACAAGAAAGCTAATCACCATGGTAATTATTCATTGGATTACAAAATCCTTTCACATCACGAACAATAAAAAACCGAACCATAAGTATATGATAGTGCACACCAAAAGGATGGTTAAGTTGGATCATAAAGACTAATGTATCGTTGCTAGAATCCAATTGGATCTCTGCTAAACCAATCCAATAACAAAAAGCTTTTTTTTATGATACAAACACAAATCATAAAATATTTCTGTTTGGCCACTAGATCTTTATCATGTACTAATATCTAATAATAAATGGAGAAATAATGGCTGGAGTGCTCTATTTATAACAAGTCTAAAAAACTGCACAAGTGAAAAAAAAGAGGATATTGAGAAAACACACACTAATAACCTGGGTCCTAGCAACACTTAAAGATCATGGTGCGGTCAATCAAAATAGTATTAGTTAATTAATTTAACACATTGAAAGGGGTACATACAAAAGAACTTAATAAGACCTGAATTGAATTTAAATATGAAATGTACCTGAATGTCCAGTCCGCAGCACTCCTCTATTGTCTGCGAGCCATATAAGAAAAGTATGCGATGGGAGGTCCAGAGCTGTTAAAATCTTTGAAAGTAATTTTGGATCTACCTGTGACAGGATGAGATTGAAATTAATTAATTGAAAATCAAAAAGCTAGCTCAAAAGTACTGAATTCCTTGTTCTACTTAGAATACCACCAGCAGAGTTGATTTATAAAACATCGATGACTATCACTAAATACAAGGGATCCAAATTCTTTTGCATAAGCAAAGTGAGCAGATCAAGAGTGTCTTGCAGCTACCCATCGGTCTAGTCCTTGCCAGCTTGCACCACCTAGCAGCATGGTGAGCACCACCAACACTGGTGCACAAGGGCTGCACCCTATTAGCAGCTCCCTATGCAAAAACATGCCCATGGAGTCTGCAGTTACAGAACATGGACTTTGATGTGGAATACTAATCAGTTTGTAAGTATAGGCTGCACCCTATTAGCAGCTCCCTACGAAAAAACATGTCGGTTTGTAAGTATTCACACGTAATTAGTGCTACACAGAATTTATAATCAGTTTGTAGGAAATAAAAAATTGATATGAAAAACTAGGATATTTAGGAATAGCAGATAAGGCGTCATGCATGCTCCAAACAAAGCCAGGGTTCACACAATGACACAAACAAAGATAACGGGACAAGTTGAACAACAACTAGTGCATATGCATGGTCACAGTTAGTAAAGGTTAGAAACCTTGAATCTCTAATATCAACTAGTGCATATATAGACCAATAGATCATAAAGTCAATGGCAAATTTTATGACTGATGGAGACAGTGGTGAGTCCGGACAAGTGAGCACACCTTTTTTTGTCCTAGCGGCACGCCACTTTGCTTTGATGGAATGCAGATGAAGCCAGCGTCTCCTATAGGTGGAAGGCTAACTAAAACTAGAAAAAACAGCCATAACTAGTGCTAATGATTTAGAGGCCAAAGCAGCCATAAACATGTGTAAATTAGAAAAATAGCAAGGCTAAAAAAGAAGCTAATTTCCAATGAAAACAAATGCAAAATCTATACTCTTGTAAATTTTCAATCATAATTAGCCTCACGAAAAAAATCAGTAATAGTAGAAGAAGAAACTACCTATGTGAGCAATCATGGGGAGTAGATGGATAAGGATGCTTTGATGGCAAGTGACTGTGATCTGCACAAAAAAACAAAGAGAGATAAAAGAGGATAAATAACACTGATGAAAGTATTAGCTCTAACCAGGAAGTGCATATAATTAATAAATATTCAGATCATAGGCAAGTAGAATTTATAGATGTGACTACACAAAAGAAACGATTTTATATTACAATCTCTATACAAGGACTAAAATAGGAATCAACAGCATGTCCAAACAAGCCAAGTAAAGAAAACAAACGGGAAGACATCCTGTAGGACTGGATGCCATCGATCTTTGGTGGAAAACTGAATTCGATAGTTGATGCTCGAATAGATAATGAAACAATAGTCACCATGATTTCACAAGGGGAACTACCATTTTTTCTAAAAATGATCTTTAAGCATTGCAATAAGGGGCTGAGGTAATCAAATAAGCACCAATAGCACCCTAAAAACAATAGCTGTAGTCAAGGACAAACTACATATGTTAATCAACAACTAGTTGCACAAACTGGTGTTTGTGAAATAAGCTCTAAGCATCAGAGCTGGAGGTGAAAAAAAACCAATCTATGAATAAATTCAAAATAAGTAATATAGAAAAGAGTTGGATTCCTCGACACAAGATGAACCGACAATTTAGCTAGACTCCTACAAACGGTGGGGAGAGAAATCATATGCACTCACTAGAGTGAGGTGCAGGATCTAGATTTTGAGTTCTACAATACTATTTAGGAGCATAATCCATGTGAAGAGAACCAGCCAAGCAGCGAGAAGGCAGGAGTCACAACGAGTCGATGCTGGAAGTCAGCAGCAGAATCGATATGGGGCATGTAGTTGTAAATACTAGTAATTCATATAGACCAAATTTGTCTGTGATTTATGCATGAACTGAGTTGTAGGAACACTTGCATGCTGTAAAATATCTACAATAGAATTGATATTTCCACAGCATTCATCTGTATAACATCTTAAAATATATTGATCTGCACATACTAGACTGCCAAAGAATTATCAGAGAAATTGGATTTTCAGGGGGTTACTAAATAAGAAAATTTATCAAATGAAACAAAATTCAGAGCTATGAATACTCATCCTTGGCTACAAGAGCACAAACACCTTAGAATTCCAAATAAACAGCAGGTTCCAAGTATTAAAGCCATATTCAAAGTTTCTAGTATCCTAGATGGCTGCACAAACTGCATCAAATTTGTAAAAAAAATGAATAATAATTGCAGATTAAGCTCCTGGAAAGGGAGAACAGGAATTAGGCGCAATAAATTAGGACAAACCTAAACCCAATCTCCATTTGCACTAGCAACGGACTGGCAACATCATAATAATCGAAAGAACTTGAGGATGGAGAGGTACCTTAAGTGTGAGTGGAGCTCACAAACTAAACCGAACAAATCCAACTATTGATTTGAGGATCCGCGAGCTGCTACAAACAGAGGTGGCTGCTTGCTTGGTGGCAATCATTCCAAGGGAGGAACCTCTCACGGGTGGAAGAACAAAAATCAGAAATTAAAGTGCAAGAATCTTAAATGTGAACCACAACGCCAAGGTGAAATCCTGGTACCTGGAGGGGCGCGCGACAGCTTTTGCTCGGCGTTGAGCGCCTGCCGGCAAGAAGACGAAGACTCGCCGCAAGACTGCGGGGCTGCCGCACCCCCGCCGTGGCCGTGCATGTCTGGTTCTCCAATACCCTCAAGCAATCGGAGCAGGCCGCGGCAGACGGCCGCAGGCGCGACTCTCCGCCCCCCTCAAGGATCCGGCGGGCAGCCGGGCAGGCCGTGGGGCGGCGCCGGCAGGCCCAAGACGGAGCAAGGGAGCGGAAAGGTCCGGGGGAGGTGGGTTCAGGAGGAGCGCCGGGCGGGGTTGGTCCAGAGCAAAGCGAGCGGATAGGGTCCGAGTGCCATCGGGCGGCGGCCGGGTTGCGCTGGCGTAAATGGCGACGAAGCTGGGCTCATGCGGCGGAGAGGGCGGCGATTTGGCGAAACCGGCGTCCCCTCCCCACGAGGCCACGATGTCGAAACTAGAATGGAAAAAAAAAGGATATGATAAAAGAGGAGGCGAGCGCGGGGGACCCGCACGGGAGGAGCGGCGACGGGTTATTCGCTCGGTACGGTGATTTGACTCGGGTACTAATTATTATTTAGTACCCAGGGTGCAATATAGAATAACTATATATATATATATATATATATATATATATATATATATATATATATATATATATATATATATATATATATGCAGGAAACAGCTAATGGAGCAGTACAAATGTACTGTCCAAGATAATAAGCTAGCAGGGTCATTTTATTTCTGCTGTGCGCCCTGCCGCTAACCAATGGAAATGCAAAAGGGACGTACGACCACATTTTTATCTCACTACTACTGTCTGTGATGGCCTGCCGGGGATGAGAATAACCATATACCAACCAAGGCAAAACCGCCCGGCGTCTCTCTGTTGCCGTTCCCGTCCGCTTTAGCGCGCGCCATCTCATCTCATTCAGCTTTTGCAGGTTGCCGCGCCCTGTGCGTGGCTTACAGCTAGTAGCAGGGTAGCTGCATCAAAAAAAAAAAAAAAAAGTAGCAGGGTAGCAGAAATAATAAGCACGAAACTTGCAAATGCGTATAGCAGCTTTAATTTAATTATTTGGACTACACGCATGCATTATCCTCCGATCCGATCGTTATTTTTTTAATTTGAATGAATATATATACAAATATGTTTATTATCCAAGGCAACGGCCGGTTGGCATCGTCGTCATCGAGATTTGAATTAAGCAATGCAACACGTAAAGCACGCAGGCACAGCACCGCCCGGCGGCAAACGAAACAAATTAAGGGCACCAAGAGTTGTTTGTTCTTATCGTTCCAAATCGATCGATCGGTTAGGGTTCGTACGCTGCTGCTGCTGCTGCTGCTGCTTTCGCATGCAGTTGCAGCCTTGCAGGCGCATCTTTTGACCGGGGCGCGCGGCCACATCCCGTCCAGCAACCGCCTCCCACGAGGCATAGATGATCGATCACCAGTGGCTTCCACGCACGTCCATGGCATCCCATGCCATGCCATGGAAACCCCCGCAGCAGCCTGGCAGGTGATCGATGTGGGACCGGCCGATCGAAACATTTCAAATCGCATCTTCCTCCTGGCCACTGGCCACTGGCCTATATATTGTCATGCTGGTAGCCCCCGGCCCTCTCCCCACCAAACTCTCCTCGCCCGAGCCCCAAAGGCCAAAACCCTCTTCCTTCTGCGCGAGGTTCTGCCACGCCCAATGCAAGCGCACGCCATGGTTCCCTTCGCCCTCCGCTCCGCGGGCTCCGCGTGCGTCCTCCCGGTCGCGGGACCTCACCGTTTCGGCGGTGGGAGGCTGCCTGCCGCGGCTGCGGCTGCCCCGGCCACCACAGCGCAGGCCAGCTGCTCGCCGTCGCCGGGTGGGGTCTCGACAGCCTTCGCCCCGGGAAGCTGCTCGCGACGGTTAGCTTCAGAGATCGCTAGCTCCGATCCGGTCGTCTTGCTTTTTACTTAGCCCTCCTTGTTCGTTCTCTAGTTCGCCTCGCTTTTGTTCTTCTCTCGATCGATTCCTGTATTGCCTATGGAGTGTATGGCGGATTAGTACTATTTGCTTTCCTCCATCGTCTCTTGATGAAAAACATACGTGTGGTCGGGGGAAAAAACCATACGATTGCGTTGGGCGGAGTATTTCTAATTTCTCGGTCATCAACACACAACAGTACTGACTAGCTACATTGAGCCTGTCTATTCAACACCCATGTGTTTTTTAGCAATCCAACACATGAATTTTTTTTTTTTTTGTAGGATGAAGATCCAATAGCCCCCACCTCTTCTTCTACCTCCTGCCTCCATCTACCACAATCACAAATCACAAATGATAAATCACAAATTACATATTACAAAAGACAAACTTTTTTCTATAGAAAAACAAATATAATTTTTTTTGTTCCTACTAGCACAGATTCACAAATTACATATTACAATTTGACAATTTTTTTTCTATTGAAAAACAAATACAAAAGTTAGTTCTCGAGCGGCAGTGCGGCGGCGGCCGGCGAGCGGCGGAGGGTTGGTGGAAGATGAAAATGACGAGTGGGACCTGCACGTCATTGGTACAAAAAATTCATGTGTTTTTTAGCGATAAAACACATGGGTGTTGTATAGCATTCCTTTTATGGAAGCGTGAGAGATAGACGGATCGAGTTATTCATCAGTCATGACTCATGACTGCGTCCGTCGGACTCGCGGAGGCAAGGGATCGGAGTAGCCGATCCCGATGACTTGTTGATCACCTTGTAAGAGCAACGGCAATGATGCAGCCCGGCCGGCGAAATAGAGTTCATCGTGGCTAGCATTTAATGCGGCAAGGAGTAGCAGTAACTTTGCAGCAGCTCATACGAGCAATGAGAAGTGAACCCAGCAGAATAACAGCCAATAGGAGTGTAGCTGCGCACATACCGCCTGCTTCAGGCCGGTGTTTTGCAAAACGCCTGCTCCATACTCTCTCTCTTCCATCCTCTATGCCAGCTAGGATTTAGCCAGCTTACCACTAACTATAATACTTGCTTAAGTCGTACCAGTCTATCAGGAACCTTTTTTTTTTTTTTTGAGAATTATCAGGAACCATTTTTGTCGGCCTAGATCCAGGAAAAATAAATTGTTTGACGTCGGCAGGCACCTAGGCAGCTCAGCGCAGCAGGGCCCACGGCCCAGTTAGTTGATCAGGCTTGGCTTGCGACGCGGGGCAAGCCGAGTAGGCCAGGCCTTCGGCCTTCATGGATATGCGCTTTGCAGCAACAGCACAGCTGGACGCATGGACCTGAAGGCGGTCTCGCAGCCGTTTTTTAGCAGGCAAACGGGAGAGGTGGGGCCGTGGGGCACCCGAAAATTTATTTATTATTAAATTATAGATATATCCGATGCTCTGAACTAGAGTCACGGATTTTGTGCACTACTACAACAATTCATTTAATTTGCAGATCTATGACGTTGTATTGGTGACCCTAAACTATTTCCAAACTGTTGAGGGTTTTTTTTCACTTTAGTTATTAATTAGTCAAATATTTTTAACTTTGATTTTTTTATTTGTTTTAAAAAATATCTAGTTATATTTTTTTTTTTGAAACTAGGCAAAACTTTACCAAACTTTATTACTCATCAGCTAACAAATCGTTAGTAACAATTACAAATATGTCATCAGGTATGGAGCTAGAAGTAATCTCCTCACCTTCAGAGCATAAATGACCCAACTTAGCCAGCTCATGAGCGGCTTCATTGCAATATCTAGCAAAACTAATAACGTTTGAAATTGACAGAAACTTGATTTCCTCAATCAGATAAGCAACAGCGGATCCATAATATGCTGTTGAATTCAGGGCTTTTACAACCTCCTATAAAAATAACAAATTTCAAGATAGAAAGCTGTCTAGATGATTTGTTAAAAATTTATTATTTTTATATCTCACAAATGAAATCGAGTTTGAACAAGATATTTTATAAGATTGTGTATCATCATATCATCTACATGTGTGATTTTTTTTTATGAATTTAGACGACTTTTTTTACTGTGGTTTGCACGGATTTTCACGGAAAGTTAGTTTGCACTAGATACGTTCCCATCTAATTAATAATTTGGCTAACTACCTTTACCTATTGAAGAGGGAGAAAGACGGAGGATTGCAATAAATATGAGTGGACCTCGAGAAAAGTAAATGGGCCAATGGACCGTTCAACTTCTATAGTTTGATTTATTCATAGACAAAATTTTGAGCTAGTAATCCATTTATTCAGAGATGGACAGAGTGCCTAATGATCTTTGTCACTATGTGTTTATGAGTATGCAAGGACTGTATGTGTAATTGTGTAATATCTATGCCACATTATGCAACTATATTCCACTATTTTAAAACAATTTCTCTTGGCGCTACAATTTATTTCTACTAGCGGTTATGATTAACGGACTCGGTGGAAATCAAATGGTGGGACCAAATCAAGAATCGCCAAGAGAAATGGATTTCTACAAGAGAACCGCCACTAGAAATAGCACACATTTCTACTAGCGGTTCCTTAAGACAACCGCCAATAGAAATCCCCTGCTAGTCCATTTCTACTAGTGGTTTTCTAAGAAACAACCACTAGAAATGCACTAGAATTCTAAAATTTGAATTTTTAAATAACTTTAAATGGAGAAATACTCTACATAAAAGTTGTAGATCTTGAAAAGTTATGAAACTTTATAGTTAATTTTTTCGTTTGAATGCATCCAGTTGAGGATAATTACCTCTAAAGTTTGAAATTTGAAACTCAATTTTTTTCAAAAACCTCGGATAGAGAAACACTTTAAATAAAAGTTGTAGATCTCAAAAAGTTATGAAACTTCTTATTTCACCACTTTTTTTTTTTATTTGAATTCGTTTAAACCCCTCAAATATCCAATTTACCATCGGTTTTGTATAATATGTGGGGAACCAAAATGAAAACTTAACACAAGTGAGTGTGTGGTGCAAAGGGAATGGGAGGGATCACGTGAGGGCGAGGTTGTGGATTCGAATCCCACCGGTATCGCGCGATTTTACGGAGATGTGCGGGTACCTCCTCGGGTTTAAAAAATATTTTTTTACTATTTTTGAGAAAAAAGACATGAATTTTGGACAACTATTTGTACTAACGGTTGCTTAAGAGAGCCGCCAGTACAAATTGTATGTGTACTGGCAGTTCTCGAAACACCGCCAAGATAAATGCTTGATTTTCGCTAGTCTTTAGCACTGGCGGTTTTAAAAAATACCAATACAGATACAATTACAATCGCCAATAGAAATCTTTTATGTACTAGTGTTCGTATCTCAAATTGCAATTAAGCCGTATAAACTGTCTAAACACTAAATAATGATGACCGACTATATAAAATTTAAGATGACACTTGTCTATTCCACAACTAGAGCAAAATAATCAAAAAAATATGGATATTCTAAGCTATCAAAATTCAGCGCTCATGATACCACGGGTACCGCACAAACTAGACCCGGTACACGTAAATATGCAAGGTAATTAAGTCATCACATACATACAAGGTAAACATGATGTCTGACGACGTCCTCCCTTTTCAATCAGCCTCGTCCTATCTGCTCCCTATGAAAGCGTCGTCACATACATGCAAGAGTGCAAACAATGTGATCTCCTGAGAATAAGCCCAATTTCCTGATGGGCCTAGTTTTTTTTTTTAAAGAGACGGGTTGCATTTTATTAAGCAATGGAGAGATATTACAATCTACATCCAACCCCTTGCGCAAGAGCCCCCACAACAAAATAAAATTACATTAAAATCCTTGATAGAAATCAGAGGATGATGCTCAAGGTGGACACCCTGTTGGAGATCGGCATGTTCTTCCTATGTGGTGCCATGGGGCAGAACTTCATCTTCTTGACTACCAGCCGGTTTGGCTCTCTTAGACCGTCTCCAATAGATAGGAGACCTTCTCAAGGTTAGGTCACCAACAGCAAAAGGGTACCAGACCCATTATGAGGCGACGTTCTCCAAGAGAGCCTCTGGGCACCCCCCAAACCCCGCCGCCGCCGAGCATCCTGCCTAGTCTTGTCATCCTCGCCGATCTCCCGTGCCCTCCCCTACACCGCCTCGTCTGCCATTGTGTCGCGCACCCACTTCGCCCACTGCCTCCCTGCCCACGAACACCAGCCACGCCAGCACTGCGACGCCCGCCGCCACCGCCCCAGCACTGCATCTACGGATGCGGCCTTTTTTCGTCAACTCCGACGGCATGGGTCCGACCGCCGCATCCACGAGCGGAGGCGGGGCTTTGTGCATGGGACGCCGAGACCGAGTGCGCGTGCCGTGTTGACCGACCTAGAGGCAGCGGAGGAGGTAGAGGAGGCGGAGCTCGTCCCCGCCGCGGTCGAGGACGTCGGCAAGCTGCACGGCGAGGGTGGGCCCCCGTGGCCCAAAGGCGGAGGCAGCGGGGGAGTCCGGGCTGCTGGACGAGGGCACGAGATCGGCGATTTGGGTCGAGGCGAGAGAGAGAGGGATGCAGAAAGTTTCTTTTCACCTTCGATCCAAAATAGATCTTCCCTTTGCGTATTCTGTTGGAGGCCATTTCTTTGGTGTGGAATAGGCATTTTGGGTATGGGTAAGGTAATTGCACAAGTTGTTGGAGACAGTCTTACCAACACAACAATCACTACCACCACCTGTGGCGTAGCTAGGATCTAGACCAAGGGTGGTTCATCTTAGATATAAAACCAAATTATAGAGTGATTCATGTGTAATTTTTATAATTTTAGAGAGCTTATCTACTATAGTTTAACATTGAACAAAATTTTAGGGTGGTCCATGGACCACCTGTCCACCATGCTAGCTACGCCACTGTCCACCACCCATAAATTCATGAGCATTGTGGATTCATCCATCATCAGTGGCAATCCATTGTCTTTGAGGCAATGGGATAGCGTTGTGATGGTCTCATCTGACCTCTCTATCCGCCGGAGGAAGCGAGGTGCAGTGGCGGGGAGGCGACCCTGCGCATCGGCAGGTGGCAGCGACCACCGGAGTGGCCTCGACAGCGGCGGGCGGTGCTCCGGACGTCGGCGCGGTGGGAGCACTATCTCCAGGGGAAGAGAAAGAAGGGCAGAGACCATACAAGAAGTAAGCTCGATTCTTGATTCTTGAACCCGAGCATGATAACAACGTCCGTTGTACAGAGAGGAGATGCAGCATATTGTGTTGCATTGCATTGACTGCAAAGTTGTAGGGGTCATCCCGCTGGGACCCCGGCCCCGGCCTGATCCAACGAGGCCCGTAGTGCCGTACGCGCCTCCGTCCTTAATCGTAATCAGATACGACACGACACGCCCAAGAGATGGAGATATATATGTATACACTAGTGCATGCTAGAGACACGATGTTCCAAGCAAAGATCGTGTTTCCCCCGGCTGACATCACGTCACGTCACAGGGTCCGATTCCGATCGATCCGGCCGGCCACCACCAGCGCGCCTTCAATGTCGGCCGCCACCTTCATCCCCATCTTCTGTAAGTCGACAGGCGGCGCCACCGCCGACGCCGACGCATACCGCAGGTTGGAGGAAGGAGCGTACGTCTCACCACAGCCAAACGTCCGGGGGATGAGCGAGGCCACCTGGAGATTCGTGAAAATCGCCCTGATGGTACGTACGTACCAAATCCTGTCTGCTTGCTCCTCAGCATATGCATGTACAGTAAAGGCATATGGCGGACGGGTTCTTGAACCAAATCACTATACGTGTGCGTGCGCCACTAATCGAAGCGGTGCACACGACGCCCCATGTGCGCCGGAACCGAGGAAGAAGGGGTGGGGGCAGGGGCAGCGGGGCGGGCCGTGCGGCGCGACGGCATCCTCATCGCCGGCCATAGATTGTTGGCTAGCTGGCCTAGCGGTCGCAACACGGCGGTGATGGCAGGTTGGCTAGCTGTGAGCAAGGCAGTAGCGGCGCCGCCGAGCGGGCGGAGCAGGATAACCGGTTGGGCAGGGTAGGCAGCGGGAGCGAATGCCGGTGAAGTTAGGGTGAACGTGCTTGTCAGGCGAGGTCGGTTGGTGAGCGGTGAGGTCTCCGGCGGTCTGGGTGACGGTCGAAGTGGGTGGAGGGAAGGGGTTAGCCGAAGAACATGAATAATGACGAGGCGAGGTGTGAAGTGGGTGGAGGGAAGGGGTTAGCCGGAGAACATGAATAATTATGAGGCGAGGTGTGTGTGCGCTGCTACTCGACCTGGGGCACGCGTCCGGTAAGGGGCGGGCTCTTGAATTCGTGGATGGATGGATGTTTTTGATCCACACGCATTTAATTTAACTCCTTTTCTTTATGTCGGTTTACTTATTTATTTTCTGGATCCATGCATATGCGTTCATCTCATACTTGCTTTCGTGCGTTGTGTAGAGTTTCACGACTATCATGGGCATCATGATGCTGGGTTCTGTGTTTGTGTCGCGGTTCGTGTACCAGGATCCTACATTGCAAGATCCCTTTATAATGATAGCGCTTGCCGTCATGGCTCTCGGCGTGATGGGAGCTGGATATATACCGACTATAGCCGATCGTGAGGAGAGGAGATGTAGTTAGTTACCTGGCCCGAGGCTGAAAACGTTCGCACTGAGCTGACGGATATGCGCCATCGGCTTCATGTGCCTGCCTTCACGTGTTTCAGACATCAGCGATGAATTTGTTTAGCCAAAGAAAGAGAGTTTCTGTGCAGCTTTGTTGAGTATACTACTGTTGACTTCATATAGAGAGAGACCGCCGAATAATTTGATAAGCCACTGACAGGCTGTGTTACTGACATACGAATGATCGAATACATACATTCATTTCTTCCAATTTTATTTTATGAAACTTCCATCTAACCATTCTGAAAAGCAGCTCTGGAATGGTTAAAATTGGACATGATTATATCAGTCAGAATGAGTAAACTGTTGCGACTGTAGCATACGTGTGACTTTACAAATACTGTCTCCATATTGAAATGTATATAGCATGGCTGATGGCTTGCTTTATTATAAAATATACATATTTTAAGTATAAAATATATTTTCACATAGTTAGTTGTATTGTTTTTTGAATAAGATGGACGATCAAACGTGAGATAAAATTAAAGTACTGGACCAATCGATTCCCAATTGGCATACCACACCAGCCACATCCGCCTTCCCATCATCGCTCCCTTCAAGGCAGCTCTGAAATCGATGAACATGCATAGTAGATGGTGCTCCTAGACCGGATGGCTTTCCTTCTTTCTACCTGGAAGCATGGGAGACTGTAAAACCGGAGGTCATGGATTTCATAACTGACTTCCATTCTGGATCAGTTCAGCTGGAGAGTTCTTCTCATTAATAGAGCAAAAGCAGATGGACAAATAAGAGGAGTTATCCCCCACCTGGTTGATGATGGTTTATCTATTCTACAATATGCAGATGACACCATTATCTTTCTAGACCACGACCCAGAACAAGCAAAGAATCTGAAACTTTTGCTATGTGCCTTCGAGCAATTATCTGGGCTTAAGATCAATTTCCACAAGAGTGAAATTTTCTGCTATGGTGCAGCTAAAGAGATGGAGCATTATTGTACTAGTCTCTTTGGGTGTAATGCAGGGGAATATCCCTTCAGATATCTGGGAATCCCAATGCATCATAGACAACTCCTAAATTCTGAATGGAGGGTAATAGAAGAACGTTTCCAAAAGAAACTCTCTTGCTGGAAAGCGAAGTACTTGTCTTATGGGGGAAGACTGGTCTTGCTGAATTCTGTCTTAAGCAGCCTGCCCATGTTTATGATGTCCTTCTTCGAGATTCCTAAGGGAGTACTCAAAAAACTGGACTTTTATAGGTCAAGGTTTTTCTGGCAAGGATCCTCTGACAAACACAAATATAGACTTGCCAGATGGGACATTTTGTGCCGTCCTAAGGACCAAGGGGGTCTAGGTACCTTGGACTTGCAGCTGCAGAATAAATGCTTACTGTCCAAGTGGTTGGTAAACCTACTCAACTATGAGGGCTTATGGCAATCCCTCTTAACAAACAAATACCTACGATCAAAAACCCTCACCCAAGTCAAAGCCAAACCCAATGATTCACATTTTTGGAGAGGCCTCATGCGTATTAAAGAAGAGGTGCTGGCTATTGGGTCCTTTGATGTTAAAGATGGGACCAGCACGAGGTTCTGGGAAGACACATGGGTGGGAGACAAGCCTCTAAAAGCAAAATACCCCTCCCTTTATAATATAGTGCGTGATCGCCATGCAACTGTATCCAAAGTGATGGCCACTAGTCCCCTCAATTTATCCTTTCGTAGGGCACTGGTGGACGATAAACTTTTAGAATGGTTAAATCTAGTAGCAAAGGTTTCTAGTGTGGTTTTGGTGAGTGGTTCAGACTATTTTAGATGGAACTTAACCAAATCCGGGTTATTTTCTGTCCACTCACTATATCTCCGTCTTATTGATACTCAACCACCTTTTGTCCACAGGAAACTCTGGAAAATAAAAATTTCTCTAAAGATCAAGATCTTTCTTTGGTTCTTACAAAAGGGCGTTATTCTAACAAAAGACAACCTCGCTAGGAAGAACTGGAAAGGGAGTCTCAAATGTGTTTGTTGTAATATGAATGAGACTATCCAACACTTATTTATTGATTGCCCTCTCACCAAAATGATTTGGAGGATTATTTTCTTTGCTACTAGTTTAACTCCACCTAGATCTATCAACCACATGTTTGGTACTTGGCTTCGTAATCAGAATAAGAGGCTTACAGATGTGATTTGGGTTGGGGTAGCTGCCATGTGCTGGGCCATTTGGCGTTGCAGGAATGATGTTATTTTTAACAAGCTCAAAACTAACTCTATTATGCAGGTTATTTTCAAGGGAGCATATTGGCTCCGCTTGTGGACCACATTGCAGCGTGATGAGCAAACCAAGGACATCCTATCTTCGATTAGCAAGAGATTAGAGACAATTGCTTTAGAAGTTTCTAATAAAGGATGGAAACATATCTACTGTTTACTTTAATGTCTTGGTCGATGTTTGAGACCATGGTTTGCTTTTTCCCTGTATTCCCAGACTCTGTAATAATTGGCTGTGTACATCCTCGGATGTAGAGGCCGGATATTTATTATCCCTTATCTAAAAAAAAGTTCAGCTGGAGAGGATTAAACATGTCGTATATGGTGCTGCTGCCCAAGAAACCCGGTGCAGTTCAAGTAGATGCTTTCAGTTTCAGACCAATTAGTCTGCAGAACTGTAGCATAAAGATTCTAGCAAAGACTCTGACAGCAAGGTTACAGAAGGAAATAGGAAGCCTCATCGACCTCAACCAAACAGGCTTCATCCAAGGTCGGTCAATCTCTGAAACCGTTTTCTTTGCTGCCGAGGTTGTGCAAGCATGTCTACGAAGAGAAATTCCTACTTTGGTGCTAAAATTGGACTTCTCTAAAGCCTTTGACACTGAACTGGGAGTGCTTAGATCCTATCTTGGGAGCTCGAGAATTCCACTCAAAGTTGAGAGATTGGATGATGAGTTTACTTAGTTCATCAAAGACTCCACCCCATGTCCTTGGATCAATTGTAAGAGAGGGCTATGTCAGGGGGACCCCTTGTCTCGCTATCTTTTCCTCTTGGTGGCTGACACTTTACAAGCTTTGATCCGTCAGACGAGTGCTGAAATTGGTCATCCAATTGATGCAAACTCTCACTGCGTCACTATGCAGTATGCTGACGACACTTTGCTAGTGCTCAAGGGGGACCTAAGTGATGTTGTCAGGCTCAAAGAGATCCTGGACTCCTTTTCAGCGGCAACTGGACTGAAGATTAATTTCAGCAAGAACTCAGCGGTTCCTATTCATATGCAAGAAAGTATTGTATCTCAATGTATCAATGTTCTTGGCTGCTCACGTGGAATTTTCCCCCAGAATTGTTTGGGTTTACCTCTGCCATCATCCAAGCTCCTGGTTTCGGCCTTCAATACATACATTGACAGGAGAGACAAGTTCCTATCCTCGTGGCAAGCATCTCTATTTAACACAATGGGCAGGGTGGTACTAATTAACTCCATGATTGATAGTCAGCTGGTGTATGTAATGTCAGCAATGCAAGTGGCACCACAAGTTCTCCGGCACATTGACAAGCATAGAAGAAAATTCCTTTGGGCTGAATTTTCTGAATGTTCATCAGCCAAATGCCTAGTTGCTTGGGAAAATGTATGCACTACAAAGAACTTTTGGTGGGCTGGGGAATGTGTGCTTGCTGTTGAAGCTTATCCATAGGCTACACTGTTCGGAAAAGTTTGGGCGTAGTGGGTCAGGCAGCGATCAAATTTGGCTACTATGGAGAGTGATCTACAAGGTCATCACTGGGACTTACGGAGGACAATACTTCCCTTGTATCAGGCTCTGACAACAGTTGAGCTCGGTGATGGCTCCTCCATCCACGTCTTTCTGGTTAGATGTCTGGAATGGAGATGAAGCATTAGCGTATCGTTTTCCAGCCTTCTTTAGTCATTGTGTCTGACAATAAGATACAGTATGCCAAGCTTTTTCATCTGAACTTGCTACTGCATTTGTGCCGCGTCTCTTTGATCAAGCCTTGCTTCAGTTACAGCAAGGGGAATTATGTCGGTAACTCAATTATCAGATGTTCATGACCAAAGGCTTTCTCCATTCTCCTGTGGACCTGGGAAACTGGACTCTTCCTCGATCTTAAGCTTTTCAAAGCCAAAGGTCAGGTAGAAGATCCCTGCTTGGAATTCATCTGGAAGAATGCCCCCAACGAGAGTGTTGTTTATGTGGTTACTAATCTGAGGGAGGATTCAATGGCTTGATAGTGGGCCTAGACACCCTGCACACATAGAAAATGATAAGAATCAGGTAGACAAAGAATTATATTAATAAGTTTCAAAATAGGTGAATTTTAACTGTCCATCTTAGAAATTCGAAAATTGTGATGGCATGGATAAAAAACCCTTTAAGATAGCACTTGTCTAAAGATAGCACTATTCCACAACTAGAGCAAAATAATCAAAGAAAATATGGATATTATAAGCTATCAAACTTCAGCTCTCATGACTATACGACAGGCAACGCCCAACTACATATGCAAGGCACCGAACTCGAACTAGCATGATGACTCACATCCGCCCTTTTCAATCAGCCTCGTTCTATCGGTAAGGCTCAAATTCAATCACTGTGGTCTCCTGAGAACAAGCGTAATTTCCTGATGGGCCTTGTTTAATTAGCACTAGCAATAGGCCCAGTGGCAATTCCCTGTTGGTGCTGTTGGAGGTGTTAACCCATCTCCTGCACACACACAGTAAAATACATGTCTGATGAAGCAGTAGTTGGTTCATATCACTAGTCTTCATCTCGCCAGTGTCTGTCAATTCAATCAATACTGTAAACACCAAGCACGATTTGTTCTTTGCACGAAAAGTCCAAAACCACGGGGTTTTCTTTTCTTTTTTTTTCCCATACGGCTGAGAGCCTGAGACAGTGGCGTCCGAACTAGTGAGCGTGACTTGCCAAGCTGCTACCGTGAGCATATGCATATATATCCCCGGCGTCTAGGAAACGGCAAAGTATCCTGGCGTCATCCATCGAAGAACCGGTCAGCTGTGCCGATGAAAACGAAGGCTGGGAACAAGTTTTTGACAGGACGGAACGCCGGGGTGGGAAATGGAAACGGAAAAGCAGGGGGCCGCGCGTGCACGTCGTCGTCTGCTGCCAAAATTCTCGGGGGAGGTTGCGCCGTGGACGAAGGGCGCCATTTGGTTTGGTTGCCGGGCGGCGTAGGAAACAAGGCAGCGTCAGAGAGCTGTAATAAGTAGCGAGCAGCACAACGCTGATGACAGGGACCTCTGTATATTGTGTGGTATATACTGTATGTACATGGCACATGGTTTTATTTGGATGTTCTCTGGGGAAAGACAATCAGAATCAGCGGTGAGATATATGAACACAGTGGATCCATGCCATGCTATAGTACAAACTCGACAAATGCACGCATTCGTGTGTGCGTGTGTGTAGGGAGTCTTTTAAAGTGGATGCAATGTTTTTTTCATAAAAAAAGTCAATGCATCTATCCAATTATCTTACCTGCTGGTTGCTAGCTAAAAAACAAAAGGATACTTCAGAGCAGTGGTGGATGCAGGATGCGGACAAAGAAAGACTAAATAATGAAGATTTAGAGGTAAAACTAGATATTAATGGTGATTTGAGGTTAAGTAACAGTAATCCATCTAATAAAGAAATTAAGCTCACTAGGAGGAGGGGGGCTGTAGCCCTGGCAGCCCCCCCCCTTTGGATGCACCCTTGCTTTGGGGTGAAAAGAAAACTAGTTTGCAATAAACTTAGCATAGTTCATTTGGTCAAGTTTATATCATGAAATCTGCAGTGCTCGCAAGATTCATTTGGTGAAGTTTTTTTAATTTTTTTTTGTATTTTTGCCATATAAAAATTAAATCTATCTATTTATGGATCTGTGTGGATAACTCGTCTTTGAATCACGTCCATCGGACTTCTTCCTTAGTGACAAGGAACCTTGACGTCAAAGGACTAAATGCCCAGCAAATCCCAATGTTAAGTGTGCGATATGGACGGTGTTGAAAAGATCTCGTTCAAGTGATCACGGACGACCGTTCCTTTTCTGGCTGTAAATAAACCACTCCATCACTAGAGCCAGAGCTTTGGACAAACTCTCACGCTTTTTTGTTTGTTTGTGTCTTATGCTTGATTGTTCTGCTGGTTATATAAATTGGCTGATAAGATAAACCGTTTGGTTTGTTTTAAGAGAAAAATACTATTCGGACAACTAATAAATCCGGCTTATAAAACAAACAAACAGAGCGAGTCGCGGTGGCAGAGATCACGTCACATCTATGGGTGCATGGCTGCATTGGGCGGAGGCGACAGCAGGCGCGCCACGCACCGCCGCGCGCGGCCGCACACCATGGAACGCATGCAATGCAATGCAGGGTCGTTTCTCTCATGCATCGCAACCGCGCGCCTTGAGCCTTGTGGCTCCGGAACGGGTGCTGCAGTCCACTGTCTACTTGGTCTGGTCTGCTTTGTCTCTGTCTTTGTCCAGCCACAGCCATGCATCCTCGGTCCGTCCACGGGACCCCAGCTGGAATGGCATGCCGTCACGACTCATCGCGGCTACGTACCATTTATCATATCATATCAGGGAGCGGGCGGAGGAGGGCCGGCCGGGCGGGCGGGTCACGCAGCCACGCTCACGCGTTCGGACTCGGACGACGCTCCTCTCTGTCCCCCGCTCCCTCACGCACTCCCGTCTCCTCCGCCTGTGCATTTACCGTGTCGCGGACGCCGACGCGTTTGTCTCCGCGCGCGCTCCACTCACCAGCGACCGCCAGCTTTATATCCATCCACTACACCCAGCCTTGGGAGTGCCTGCCTGCATGCGCACGACACCACTGCTGCCACTCTTGTGCACTGCAAGCACCGTACCGGCGGTAACTAGCCTATCTAGCACAACCATCCATGGACGCGTACGCTCCGGCGACGCCATGCATGAAGCCGGCGTCCCACTCTCTGCCACCGCCGCCCGCGCTGGTCGCCGTCCGCGCGGCGCGCTCCCGGGTGGCCGACCAGAGCGCCGGCGGCGGCGGCGGCGCGGCGTTCTCGGCCCGCCGGACACGCCGCCGCGCCGCTCGCCCGTCACCGTGCCGTTCCTCTGGGAGGACGCGCCCGGGAAGCCTGGCGCCGCCGCCGCCGTCCACCGCCGCGGCTCCGGATGCTGCTGCTGCTGCTACCACCCCCGTTCCCGAAGGCGAGACCGGCGATCGTCGTCAGGACAGCGGCGGACGCGCGGACCAGGCGCGCGGCCCCGTGCCGCTGAAGCTGCCCCCGCGGCTGCAGCAGGTGCCGTCGTTCGGCGCGGCGGTGGACACCCCGGTGTCCTCCCCGAAGACCGTGCTCCAGGGCCCCTACTACGGCTGCGCCGGCGGCGGCGGCGGCGGGAGGAGGAAGCCGCCGAGGTGGGCCAAGAGCGGCGGCGCTCCCGCCCTCCGGAGGTCGCCGAGCGCCGGCGTCGGACTCTTCTCCCGGACCTGGAGCAAGCCCTCAGCGGCGGCGGCGGCGCCGGAAGGGACAAGAGCAGAGGCAGCGGTGACCATGAGCGCGACGCGGCGGGTCCCGACGCGCCGTGGTGCTCGCCGGCGTCGTCGTCCTCCACCTCGTCATCCGTGTCCACCTGCTTCGGCGGCGACGATCACGGTCGCGGGAGGCCCGGCGAGGGGCGCGAGGTGTGCTCGGAGGAGGAGGACGGCTCCCAGTCCCCGAGGGGCTTGGTGAGGATCACGAGGTTTAGGAGGAACCGGAGCCTCCCCAGCTTGACCACGTCTAACCTTTGGGTACGTCGTCGTTTCTCCTCTGCTCTGATTTGCTTAAGCGCAACATTTCGCTCTATTCGTCATTACTATAGTAACTTACCAAGAGGTTCCCAAAAAAAACCCAGTAGTAGTAGCAGTATTAGTAGAGTGAGAATTCCGGTCCAGAGTAGAGACGGCGTGCACTTCTGTGTTTTCTCATTTTCTGGATCTAGGTGGGGGTGGTTGGGGGGGGTGGTGTTGTGAGGACTAAATCAAACAGCGAAAAATTAGTCGGGCCTGCCTGTGGTTTTGCAAATCCTAGCTAAACCGTTATAAGACAGACAAATTATGCGGGAATTTTGCACTCTAGGTAAGTTACTAATTAGGGTTTAACTTTTATGTAATTTCCACCGTAAACCTCAAAATGGCAGCAAATAAAGAGGGTACACCACCATGAGAGTAACTAAACCTCAAAATCATCGAGCGTCTCACGGTTCTATAGGTTATATCTTGAACTGTAGGGGTCGTTCAAACTCTTGGTCAGTCCAGGTTCAAAGCGCAGCACCTCCTTAATGTCACACCTTAGGGGAGTCTGTCCCGATAAATTGTGTTTTTGTGAGTAGTGTATTGATATTACTTTAATGTAAATATATATATTACAAATTGTGTTTTTGCGAGTAGCATATTGATATTACTTTAATGTAAGTATATATATTACAATTTATAGGGAATCTGTTAAAGATGCTCGTATATCCGTTCATCCACCATGAATGATGTGAATTTTGCTATCACTAGTTCACAAGGCCAACACAATTTCAAATATAATTCTAACCTTTTGTCAGGGAAAATAATGTGTAATATGACAATCCCCCTATCATTGAGGCATCATAAATTCAACTCTCATGGTCATGGATAGATTCGATAGAACGGAAAATCAACGCTCACGACCATGATGGCAGCTACTCCCCAACCAAATCCCTGAACATATGCCCACTTCGTTTTCACTCGTCTTCAGTCTGTCGTGTCAGCTCCGTTGAAAAACTGTAACATAGTTTAGCATCAACAATCCATCAATTACGTACAGCAGCATCTAGAAGGTATATATAACCTAAAAAATAAAGGCTGAATCTGAATTCATGCACATATTTTTTTGTACATGTTAAGTACTTTCAGTGACTCTGACCCGTTCATGAATTTTCTGTTATCGACCTTTTCAAACTGATGTATAGCACTAGTGGTGTGTTCCATGTCTTGTTGTTTGTCTTATCAGTCGAGCTTATCAGTTATTTAAACAGTATTTTTCTCTCAAGGCAAACTAGTCAGCTTGTCTTATTGTTACTCTAAACTTTCTCAAGCTTTGATTTCTCATTAGGTTCTTTTAAACATTTTGTTGTTTCAGTGCCATGAAATGGACTATATAATTCTACGCCAGGGAAAATAGCATTGATCACATAATCATGTCCATTATTTTGGTTGACGTAGCATGACACAGATGCAATTTTTGACAGGCAAACCTCCGTAGGAGTTTCAAGCAGATTACTCCGTGGAGCTAGAAGTTCGCCGGCGATGACGACGTACCGATCGACTCGGCGACGACGGCGTCGTACCGATCGACTCTACTAAAAAAAAATAGGGAGTGCCAAATTGCTGGTGCCCATGGAGATCGGAAACTGTATCTACAAGATCATGAGCAAGCCATGCTGTGAAAATTAAAGACTTGCATAGGCTATTATTAGGTTGAACTTAAGACTACTTTGGCATATATGTAGGAGTATGTGGATTGGGGGACCCATGGATCATCATGGCACAACCGTTTGAGTCTGTTCTTTCCGTAAATGTGAATATGTGGTACGACAATAGTAAAGGAAAGGGGTTGAACTCTCGCCTCTCGCCTCTCGGAGGGCAATGGCACTGAGCGCAGAAGTAGAACAGAAAAAACGCCATCACAAGTTATGTCAGCAAGACTTGTGATATATATCTCCCACTATGTAAACAGACAAAATCTTTCCTGCGCTTTTTCATTTTTGTACCTAGTTGCACTGCTAGGTACTAGTTTAATTTAGCAATGATGCATGACAGTGTATCTCTCCACGGACAGCTTGATGCAGCAGGAGGCTTCCATCTGGTTTGTGCCTGCCTCTGTACGCGCGTAGAGCTTGCCAGGCCATTGATCGTTTTCGGAGACAGAGAGGAAATTCAATGCTGTTGCAACGTTTTTTATTTTCCGTGACCTTTTCACGAGATGATTATAATAACGCTGGATTAGTTAATTACTCTCTCCTTAGCATTGACAAATGGCGCTCCTCTTCTTTTGCTGTGGAGTGTGCACCGCCACATATAGACTTGAGAGTGAACAAAAAACTGCAATGTGATATGGGAATGGAGTATGAATGAGATGTAAAATGTATATATTGCAAACATGAACCAGGAAAGGGGTATGAATCAGATGTAAAATGTATATATATGCAAACATGAACCAGCTAATATTTAGCTGGAATAATAATCTAAACATCACCTGATTGAAAACTATTGGGTCAAACATCCTGGTTTTAAACAAGTGGTCAAGGCTGCTTGGGATGCTCCGATCACCCACCATGAGCCGTTCCATGTCCTTTACCATAAGCTGCACTATATGGCGCAAAAGCTTAAAACTTGGAGCAAAGAAATGATTGCGGATGCTAAAAAAATATTTTTCATGGTGCAGGAATTGATCCTAAGGCTTGATAGCCTAAGAAAATAGAGAATTGACGCCTGCGGAGCATCTTCTATGGGCTAATCTCAAGAAAAGAGTGCTTGGCTTAGCTGTGATTCAAAGAGCAAGATGCATACAAGCATCCAGAGTGACAACTATCAAGTTAGGCGACGCTAACACAAAACTCTTCCACAGGAAAGTCAATGTGCACTACTACACAAAATCTTTTACAAGGCACTTGAATTTTGCCCTCGGAGGCGGTTTTGGCCCAAAACCGCCTCAGTTAATCGGTGGCAGCGCAGGCTGGGAGGCCGGCCAGGCAACCGCCTCGGTTAATCAATTAACCGAGGCGGTTACTCTAAAGCAACCGCCTCGGTTAAGCAATTAACCGAGGCGGTTTTCTTATGTAAACCACCTCGGTTAATCTTCTATTAACCGAGGCGGTTACTCTAAAGCAACCGCCTCGGTTAATCAATTAACCGAGGCGGTTTTCTTATGTAAACCGCCTCGGTTAATCTTCTATTAACCGAGGCGGTTACTCTAAAAAAACCGCCTCGGTTAATATTGGGCCCAAACCAGCCCATCCAAGACCCGATAACAACTCGTAGTATATATACACAACTCCAAACCCTAAATCATTCACTCTCTCCCTCACCCTCAGCCGCATCCCCCACAGCCGCATCCCTCCTCCTCTCATTTCTCTCCTCTCCTCTCCTCTCCCTCCCTTCTCTCACTTCTCTCCTCTCCCTCCCTACGGCAGAGTGAGCAGTGCGGCCGGGCAAGGAGGCCACACGGCGGCAGCGGGCAGACCAAACCCCACCTCCCATCCTCTCCCTCGCCCGGGCTCCGGTGGCGGATGGCGGGCAGCGGGCGACGGCTGGGTCGGGCGCCTCTCGGTCGGCTCGGCGGGCGGCGCTGGCGCCTTAGCCGGGGCGCGGCGGGCAGCGGGCGGGAGCACCTCGCTGGCGCAGCGGGCTGCACGCTGGCGCCCCTGGCCGGCGTGGTGGTGCCCGTTCCCTACTTCTTCCGGCGAGATCGATCCAGGGGTATGCCCTCCTTTCTCTCTCCTCTCTCTCTCGGAAGATCCATGGTGGATTCGGGTCCATCACCCTCCCTCTCTCGCGCAGATCCACGACGACGGCAACGGAGCGAAGTTCCAGCGGTGGCGAGGCTCGGGCGGCGCTTTGCGGCCGCGGGCCGTGTTCATGGCGGCGACATCGAAGCCGGATCCGCTCGACGTCGGCGGATGCAGCGGCGGCGGCGCTCCAGGGCCAGATCCGGCGGCGGGATGCGGGATCCGCTGCCGGGAGGCCGGATCCGGCTCGACGCCGGCGGATGTAGCGGCGGCGGCGCTCGGGCCGGATCCGGCGGCGGGGATGCGGGATCCGCCGTCGGGGAGGCTGGATCCGGCTCGACGGCGGCGTCTCGGCAGAGGCGTTGGCGGCCAGTGGTTGGGCTCAGTGGGCTCATCGATGGGCTCGCTGGGCCTAGGGTTTTCTTTTTTTCTTTTTTTGTTTGATTAACCGAGGGAAACCGCCTCGGTTAATAGATTAACCGAGGCGGTTGGCCAACCGCCTCGGTTAAGGTCACGAATAACCATGACCTTATGTCCTAGGCGGTTGGGAAAACCGCCTCGGTTAACCTGAAAAAACCGCCTCGGTTAAGTTTTGTGTAGTAGTGGTGAGACGAAGGAAAAATTATATCTAGTGGCTAAGAAATGGCCATGGTTGGGCGATAAATCATGATGACAAAGCTCGCGTGATACAGGAGCATTTCTTAGAATTTATGAGGCACCCCCTACAACGACAAGTTGATATCAACTGGGAGGCTCTACAGCTGCCAACACATGATCTTAGCGAGCTTGTGGTGCCTTTCACCGAGGAGGAAATAAAGCACGCAGTTCACCAATTGCCATAAGACAAAGCTCCAAGGCCAGATGGATTCATAGGGAGGTTCTTTAAATCCTGCTAGGATATAATTAAGGTGGATGTCGTCAAGACGGCAAATGCTTTCTACTCGCTATGCACTGGTAACTTGGACATCTTAAATTCAGCGAATGTGGTCTTATCCCCAAAAAAGATGGCGCTGAGTCAGTTACTGATTACCGCCTATTAGCTTGATTCATTCCTTCACCAAAATCATTGCAAAGTTGTTGGCGCTACGGCTAACCTCCATCAAATCCATAGCATAGAGTGCCTTTATCAACAAAAGAGGCATACACGATAATTTTATGTTCGTCCGTAATGCAGCAAGGAGATATCACAATTTTAGGCTGCCAACCTTGTTCCTCAAATAAACTTGACATTACAAAAGTGTTCGACTCGGTGAAAAGAGAATACCTCTTGAACTTGCTAAATATTTTTGGCCCCCGTCGATGGCAAGACTGGATTGCTATGCTACTTTTCACATCCTCCACGAGGGTCTTGCTAAATGGCATTCCAAATGTGCCGATCAAACATGGTAGAGGACTGCACCAAGGAGATCCACTCTCACCTTTGCTATTGGTCATAGCAACGGACCCCTTACAAAAGTTACTCGATCGAGCAACGGAAAAATGCTTTCTTTCTAGGTTGCAGGGAAGAACGACTCAACTCAAGGTATTGATGTATGAAGACAACATGACAATTTTTGTCAAGCCAACAACAGATGATATGCTAGCTTTAGCCGACCTCCTCACATTGTTCGATGAGGCCTCAGGGCTCAAAACAAATTTCCAGAAATCCACAATCATCCCTATACGCTATGAAGATTTGAATCTAAACAACATTTTGGCCAGTTCCCCTATAGAGATCTTAGGATTCCCACCAAATACCTCGGACTGCCACTAATGGTAAAGCAACTAAAGTGGATGGACTTCCAACCATTGGTGGACAAAGCTAAGCAAACTCACCCTCTAGAACGGGCATTAGATCAACCTGGCAGGCCACTTGGCCTTAGTTAAAGCGGTCCTCACCTCCTAGGCGGTGTACATCCTCACATCATTGCGGGATCCAAAGAAAATTCTCAAGGACATTGATCGATAGAGGAAGAAATTTATTTGGGCAAGAGCTGAGGCACTTACTAGTGGAAAGTGCAAGGTTAACGGGCCACAATCAGCAAGACCAAAATATACCGGAGGTTTGGGCATACTCTATCTTGGGAAGTTTGCAGGGCCCGTAGGCTGCGATGGTTGTGGCAGGGCTGATCTTCAATCTCTGAAAGATCTTGGGATGGACAAGAGACCCCTTTACATGGTAGACAAGCTCCTCTTTGCAGCTCCTACAACGCTCACAATTAGAGACGGAAAGGCATCGTTCTAGCTAGAAGATTGCATGGATTAATGGCCAACGACCTTGCGATGTAGTGCCATATCTCTTTTCCATCTTGAAAAGAAAAATAGAACGGTGCATCAAGCCATGCTCACCAACAATTGGATACACGACATCGACCTTCAACATCCAACCTTTTCTGCACAACATTTTCATGAGTACATTTGTCTATGGCGAGAAACCAGACACATCTACTGAGAGCGGGCAAACCGAATGCCCTTACGTGGAAATTTGAGGAAAATGGAGAATATTTTGCTTCGTGGGCCTACGATGCCTAGTTTCTCGGCGCTTTGAAACCATTATTTGGAAGCCATTTGCGCCACCTAAGTGTAAATTCTTTTCCTAGCTTGCTATTCAGAACCGAATCTGGACCGTTAATAGGTTGGAAGCCCGGAGGTGGCCTAATCAAAGGATATGTCCACTTTTTAGGCTTCTTGTAGAATCGGGTCTGCATTTCTTCAAAGAATGCAGGTTCAAGAAGCATTTGTGGAGCGAAATCGCAGCTTAGGTGACACCCAAATTTGCAGCCCAATGCCTGGCCACCTAGTAAGACAATTGAGGAATGGTGGATGACCATAGCAGCTATGCCAAGCGCAAGCAGAAAAGGCTTATGTTCGGTCATCATCCTAGTTTGTTGGGAGATTTGGAAGGAAAGGAATGCTAGAATATTCCAACACTTGGAGTCCACTAACTTTGCTATGCTTCAAAAAATCAATAACGAGGTGAGTTTATGGACCATGGCGGGGGCAGAGCACCTAGCTATTCTCGTGAGCCATCACCGACGGTATTTTTTATCGGCTTTTCCCGTTGTGGAGGTTCTTTGTTTTGCACTTCGGTGCTTGTTGTATATTGGTGTGTCTGTACAGTGCCCGTCTAGACGTCTCCTTTTCAATATATATAATTTGTTAAAAAAAGAATTATTGTAAAAAAAATCAACAAATAAGACATAAAATGTGGCCGGTACGTGACTTAATGTGGCTCAGACAGCATCTAGCTAGTAAACAGAATTTTGAGCAACAAATGCACTGCACAATCTGAACAATGGCTTACAAAATGATGGTGATTCAGAGTGCACTCTGGATGCTCGTGATTCAGTTAACGGATGAAACAATATTATTCAACCAACAGTTTGTATGTATGTTGATAGTAGCTCAGATAATCATGCATCATTTTGGACACTTAAAAAGGTTTATGAGTGTATACACTCGGCAAAGAGCCAGATTCCGGTAGTGATATACACATAGACTGATAGATGCACCTTGATCTGATTCCGTAAATATTCGTCCCACTTAATTATTACCCATGCAAACAGAAATGAAAACATGACTGTTGCACTCATGATGAAAAGTTAACAATATCCATTATCAATCTCCTAGTCATAACACGTCGATCATCGTGCATCCCAAGAGTTGTTCATATCCTTGCATTGTATACGTACTACGTTTTGCTTATCGATCTGCTTTCATCAGTAGCCAAAGAAACGGCTGCTCTGGCCACGGCGGTCGTCGTCAGCACTGCTTGTCGGCGCCAGAGGCAGCTGGTGGTGATGCTGGCCAAAGCTGTAGACGATGTGATCCATCTCCATGGCGCCGACTGCCGCCGCCCTCCTCCGCTTGTAACTCTCCTTGAAGCACGCCTGGCGCAGCTTCTTGGTCCGGTCCGTGAGCTCGATCCAGGGGTTCTCCTCCATGAGCGCGCAGTACGTCTCCAGCGCCGCGAGCTCCTGCTGCACCGCCACAGGGGACATGCCGTTCCCCATTTCCTGCACGATTGCACGAAGGCATGCAAATTGCATTCAGGAGGACGTGGCTTGATGGATATGCGATGAATTAATGGTGATTATTGGCAGACTACGTAATGCGGAATCATCGATCGATCGTGCTTGCGTTCTCTCTTTTCCGCATGCATTATGGATGGTTCTTCGATCGTGCATCAGGGAAAAATGAAATGCGCGTAGTGCTGATGGTCACCTGGACGTTGGCCATGAGGGACTTGAGGCTCTTCATCTTCCGGTGCGGCCACCGCGCGACGCCGAGCTCGCGGCAGCGCTTCTTGAGCACGGTCAGCCCGACGTTCATCTCCCTCGCCGCCCTGGTGATGGGCATGTAGAAGTACTTGCGGAGCTCGTCGAAGCCGATGTGGTCCAGCCTCGTCTTCCCCGCCGCCGGAGCGGCTGATCGGTCGCCGCCGCCGCTCCTCCTTGCACGCGGCCGTGGTGGCAGTGACGCCGGCGGCGGCGGCGGCGGCGGCAGCACTAGCGCCACCACGGCGGCAGAGTCTGCTTGACGACGCTCGTCATGATGCCTGACGACGGCGGGCGCCATGTCGACACCACCGACTCCTCCTCGTCGGAAACACGAGTCCTCGATGGCCATGGCCTTCTTCTGATGAGCAGCATGTACGACGACATCACCTGCATTTTGGCCAGCGGCCGTCGTACCGTGGAATGGTGGGGCTCGCGCCCCGGCGGCGGCGGGATGATGAACCGCCGGCGGGATCACAGTCATGTGGTCGATAGTAGGCTTTTGATCTTGGGTGGCATTGTCGAAGGCCTCAAGATCAATGTCGCTGAACGGAAGCAGGAGCGCGTCGTCGAGGCTCGTCAGTGCACCGTCGGCAGGTAGAGGTGGAAGATGGACGGAGCAGTAGTGATCGCCGACTGCTGGCGGCGGTGGCGCAGAGTACATGGGCATGTAGAAACTCTCGTCCTCCCTGCAACACAACACACGTGCCGCGACTTGTCATCGATCAATCAGTAGTTCAGTATACAAGAACGATCAAGCTCGGCAACCGGCAATCTATCGGCATGGCGCTAAAAAACAAGAGGCTATTTGTTGGATCAAGGAAATAAGAACTGACCTCTGCAGTGTGTTCATCAGAGCCGACGACGATAACGAGTAGTCGGCTGCAGCGAACGCGCCATCAGAAGAGGCTTCGAGGACGACCTCGTTTTTGCAGTAGCTCCAGTGGCCGGGTCCGGGAGGAGGAGCAGCGGGGAACGGTGGATAATCTTCCGCCCTGACAGGAAGGAGAAGGAGCGAGAGGATATGGATCAAGCAAGTCGAGAGTCGTCAGGCGAAGCAATGCAACGCAACCCGCGGCCTGCTGGCTGCTGCTGGACTGTCAAAATCCATCAGATGTGCGTGCACGTGATACAGAGAGACGCTCGTAACTGACCTGCTGCTGGCGGCCATGGCGTGCGCCTGCGGCGAGGACGACGACGTCGACGAACACAACATCATGTTGAAGTCCTCCAGCACGTGGCACCAGCGGGCGTCACCGTCGCAGGGCGCCATCGCAGGCAGCTCAGGAGGGAAAGATCCTACTGCTAGTACTATGTTGCAGCCGTTACGTCGTCGTCTCTGAAGCCTGACAGATCGACAGGTAGTGGCGTGGCAATGGCAAGAACTAGTAGAACACTCATTATATATACTAGCAGGTACCCCGTGCTGAAGCACGGGTGTTTTTTTTTTTATGGATCTGTACGGTTCTTAATTAGATCCAGAAGTGTTTGTGATGGGTATTTTTTCTACAGATATGTACTGTTCATAACGGGTCTGAACTGTTTAATAACGGGTAGCTACTGTTCACATACCCGTTACTGTTCCAATCGGGTGTACTGTGCTAGGAACAGTGCCGTGGGAGGGGGAGGGCACTGTTCCGAGAACAGTAATTGTGAGGGGTGACGGACCCGTTTGGCTGCTCGACTTTAGTAGGTATGGTTAGATATATATATCGCCGATGATAGATGATCGAATACATACAGTAAGCGTGAGAGATACGATGTGCGCGTGAGAGCGAGAATGAGAATCATGCATGGGAAAGGGAGAAGTGGCGCAGTAATTACGGGGAGATCTTCTGGTGAAGTCTGCGAAAACCGATCGATGAAGCCGGCCGGGCATTAACTGCTGCCATTGCTTGGATTGCATGCGCGCATGCAGCAGGCGTAGTAGCGATAGTGGTAGTGGGGCAGTCACCGCACGCGCGCGCGGCTTCCCGAGCCCATCCCATGCATCCATGATGAGCATTCAGATTGATCCAGAGCGAATGAACTCGCTCGCTCATTCATTCTCACGGCGGCGGCGGGCCGGGGAAACGCTCTCGATCATCATCCCAACATTCATTGCTCCGGTGTTCGTGCTCATGCGCATTTACTAGGCCAATTTGTTAACGGGCCGAGCAAGATGCTCTATATCATCAATCATCAAGTGAAACGCACACATCGGCTATTTCCAATGGAAGGGATTCATATTCTTGTTCCCAAAAAAATGTCATATACGTATACTATACATAAGAATTTTTTAGTAGGGTACTAAAAATTATGTTGAAATAGACATAAAATACATGGTTTATTATTTATTTTTGCATGTCAATACACACACACACACAAGGCATATATGATTTTGTGATGATCTAATATTTACTACAAAATATGAAATCAATTAAAAAAGAAAAAAAACATAGTTAGACTTACGATGATATAATGGTTTATATTTTAAAGAAGATTTATGACACATACAAAATATGTATTTAAATAACTTTTTTTGTGCATGTGATGTTCTAAATTA